>LNAC01000231.1:179069-225022 GCA_002007465.1 Ailurus styani | reverse complement strand
CTTCAATCTCCTTACTGGTTATGGGTCTGTTTAGGTTTTCTATTTCTTCCTGGTTCAGTTTTTGTAGTTTATATGTCTCTATNTCTAAGAATGCATCCATTTCTTCCAGATTGTCAAATTTGCTGGTGTATAGTTGCTCATAATATGTTCTTATAATTGTATGTCTTTGGTGTTGGTTGTGATCTCTCTTCTTTCATTCATAATTACATTAATTTGGGTCCTTTCTCTTTCCTTTTGGTAAGTCTGGCCAGGGGTTTATCAATCTTATTAATTCTTTCAAAGAACCAGCTCTTAGTTTCATTGATTTGCTCTATTGTTCTTTTGGTTTCTATTTTATTGATTTCTGCTTGGATCTTTATTATTTCTCTTTTCCTGCTGGGTTTAGGCTTCCTTTGCTGTTCTTTCTCCAGCTCCTTTAGGTGTAGGGTTAGTTTGTGTACTTGAGACCTTTCTTCTTGAGAAATGCTTGTATTGCTATTTACTTTCCTCTCAGGACCGCCTTTACTGTGTCCCAACGATTTTGAACAGTTGTGTTTTCATTTTCATATGTTTCCATGAATTTTTAAAATTCTTCTTTAATTTCCTGGTTCCTTCTTTAATTTCTTTCTTTAATTTCCTGGAAGGACATTTAATTTTCTTCTTTAATTTCCTTTAATTTTCCTGACCCATTCATTCTTTAGTAGGATGCTATTTAGCCTCCATGTATTTGAGTCCTTTCCAATTTTCCTCTTGTAGTTGAGTTCTAGTTTCAGAGCACTGTGGTCTGAAAATATGCAGGGAATGATCCCAATCTTTTGGTACTAGTTGAGACCTGATTTGTGACCCAGGATGTGATCTATTCTGGAGAATGTTCCACGTGCGCTAGAGAAGAATGTGTATTCTGTCGCTTTGGAATGGAATGTTCTGAATATATCTGTGATGTCCATCTGGTTCAGTGCATCATTTAAAGCCTTTATTTACTTGCTGATCTTTTGTTTAGATGATCTGTCCATTTCAGTGAGGGGGGTGTTAAAGTGTGTTTCTTGGATTTTGTTATTAATTGGTTTATATAATTGGCTGCTGCCATGTTAGGGCCATAGATATTTAAAATTGTTAGATCTTCTTGTTGGACAGACCCTTTAAGTATGATATTGTGTCCTTCCTCATCTCTTATTATAGTCTTTGGCTTAAAATCTAATTTATCTGATATAAGGATTGCCACCCCAGGTTTCTTTTGATGTCCTTTAGCACAGTAAATTGTTTTCCACCCCCTCAGTTTAAATTTGGAGGTGTCTTTGGGTCTAAAATGAGTTTCTTACGGACAGCATATCAATGGACTTGTTTTTTTGTTTTTGTTTTTGTTTTTTTATCCATTCTGATACCCTGTATCTTTTGATTGGGGCATTTAGCCCATTTACATTCAGGGTAACTATTGAAAGATATGAATTTAGTGCCATTGTATTGCCTGTAAGGTGACTATTACTGTATATTGTCTCTGTTCCTTTCTGGTCTGTTACTTTTAGGCTCTCTCTTTGCTTAGAGGACCCCTTGCAATATTTCCTGTAGGGCTGGTTTGGTGTTTGCACATTGTTTTAGTTTTTGATTGTTCTGGAAGCTTTTTTATCATCTCTCCTTCTATTTTCAATGACAGCCTAGCTGGATATAGTATTCTTGACTGCATTATTTTTCTCGTTTAGTGCTCTGAATATATCATGCCAGTCCTTTCTGGCCTGCCAGGTCTCTGTGATTAGGTCTGCTGCCAGTCTAATATTCCAACCATTGTAGGTTGCAGACCTCTTGTCCCAAGCTGCTTTCAGGATTTTCTCTTTGTCACTGAGACTTGTAAGTTTTACTGTTAGATGATGTGATGTTGACCTATTTTTTGGATTTTGAGGGGGATTCTCTGTGCCTCCTGGATTTTGATGCTTGTTCCCTTTGGGAAATTGGGGAATTTCCCTGCTATAATTTGCTCCAGTATACCTTCTGCCACTCTCTCTTTTCTTCTTCTGGGATCCCAATTATTCTAATATTGTTTTGTCTTATGGTATCACTCGAATTTCCCCCTCATGGTCCAGTAGTTGTTTATCTCTCTTTTTCTCAGCTTCTTTATTCTCCATCATTTGGTCTTCTGTATCACTAATTCTCTCTTCTCCTTCATTTATCCTAGCAGTAAGAACCTCCATTTTGGGTTGCACCTCATTAATAGCTTTTTTTATTTCAACTTGTTTAGATTTTAGTTCTTTTATTTCTCCAGAATGAGATTTTATTTCTCCAGAAAGGGATTCTCTAGTATCTTCCATGCTTTTTTTGAACCCAGCTAGCACTTTGATAATTATTCTGAACTCTAGTTCTGACATCTTACTAATGTCTGTATTGATTAGGTCCCTAGACATTGGTACTGCCTCTTGTTCTTGTTTCCGAGGTGATTTTTTTCTGCCTTGTCATTTTATCCAGATAAGAATAGATGAATGAGAGAAAAGATACTTTTAAAAGGGTAGCAACGACCCCAGAAAAATATACACTAACAAATCAGAAGAGACCCAAAACCAGGGGGAGAAGAAAGGAGGGGAAAAAATAAAATATATGTACATACACACACACACACACAAACACACACACACACACACATATATGTATGTATATGTATATATATATATATACACACACACATATATACACGTATATATGTAGATGACTTGAACAGAGCCACACACTTGATTTTGGTCTGTTAGACTGCCTCCCAAAATTTTAAAGAAAGAAATACTTATATATATACACAAATAAGGGTAAACACGATGAAAGGATGGAATATGACTGTAAAGATGAAAGTTAAAAGAGATTCTAAAAAAGGAATTGATAAGAAGTTGGTTACAAAAAGAAAAAAGAAAAAGAAAAAAAAAAGAGGAAAGAATGTGATCAGGCTGGAAACTAGAACAAAGCCATGTGTGAGATTTATGGTATATTTTGGTCTGTTAGAAGAAACTGTATCCCAAAATTTTAAAGAAAGAAAAACCTATATGTATACAAAAGTAAGGTTAAATACAATGAAGGGTTAGGATATGACTATGACAATGAAAATTAAAAAAGATTTTTTAAAAATATAATAAGATAAAATAGATTAAAAAAGGTTAAAATAGGAAAGAGGAAAAATTCTTACAAATTGAATAAGAAAAAATAAGATTTAAAAGATTCTTAACTTTGAAAGACTAAAGAATCATGGGATGGGGGGAAGCCGTGAATTCTATGTGTTGCTTTCCCCTAGTTCTGGAGTTCTGCAGTTTTCATTGATTGGTGAACTTGGTCTTGGCTGGATGTTCTTGCTGATCATCTGGGGGAGGGGCCTGTTGCAGTGATTCTCAAATGTCTTTGCCTGAATTGGAATTGCACTGCCCTTGCCAGGGGTCAAGCTAAGTAATCTGCTCAGGTTTGCTCTCAGAAGCTTTTGTTCCCTGAACACTTTCAGTCCTGCTTTGGAGGAAGGGAGTGAAAATGGTGGCCTCCCAATCTCCGGCCCCATAGGAGCCAAGAGTTAGGGGCCCCACTCCTCAGTGTGCCCTCAGAGAAAAGCAGTCAATCCCTCCTGTCTCCCTGGTCTCTGGCCACACTCCAAGCTCACCCAGCTTGTGACCAAGCTTTTCCATCTCTGGTCATGGCCCCATTTGGAATCTCCAAGCCCAGCAGATTACTGCAGTGCACTCCTGTGCTGCTCCTCCCGGAGGAGGAAGGTGAGTCTCCCTGGATCTGCCACTTGTGGGGTCCCTGCTCAAAGAGCAGTGTTCTGACTGTGTCTCAGATCACAGTTTAGGGTAATCCTGAGCTGGGAGCCCACTGCTTGGCTCTGTCTCTGCAGCTGCCTTCTCCGCTCTGATACCTGGGAGCTCTGCCACACTCAGGCACCCCTGGTCTTTCTGTGACCCTGTGGGTCTTGAGACCACACTGTCCCTACGAGGTTTCCACCCCCCACTTAGCCTCTGGAGTGATGTCCCTCAGTGGAGCAGACTTCTAAAAGTTCCAATTTTGTGCTCTGCTGTTCTACTGCTTGGTGGGAGCCGGCCCCTCCCCACCCCCTGGTCTTTCTTCTCACATATCGCCTCAGACTCACTTCTCTGCATGTCCTACCTTCCAGTAAGTGGTTGATTTTTCTGTTCCTAGAATTGCTGCTCTTCTTCTCTTCTATCTTCTGTTGAGTTTGTAGGTATTCAGAATGGTTTGATAACTATCTAGCTGAATTCCTGGGACCTGATGAAATTTAGGTCTCCTACTCCTCTGCCATCTTGTTCCTCCCCCTCCTTCCTTGCACCTTTAGACATAGAGGTATGGAAGGCTTCCTGCTGCTACAAGTTGCAGGGTGTTGTTCTGTCCCTCCTTGTTTTTCCTAAACTCTGCCCACATCTTCGCATACAGGCCCTTTATTAAACTCTCTTCAGATTACTCAATTTAATTGTGCCATATGTTACCTGCCAGGACCCTGACTGGTAAATGATGTGAGGCTCCCCCATGACCATGTCAGATCATGCCTCCCCCATTGAGCTGTCTGTGCCTATTAACTTATTCAGTGGAAAGGACTGTGCTTGTTATTCTCATTCTTTCCTCTCCCGCTAAGCAATAGTGACTGGATCAAACTCAAAGAACACATACCTATGGGGAGAAGGGAGAGATGAGGCAGTTCTGCCTCACATGAAATTTCTCCTAATGCTGGTCTGGTCCTTCAGTGTCACTGGACTGTGTAGCATGCTGTATGACATCTTAGCACTCTACCTGCTGTGCTGAGCTGAAGGGAGGATTGTTGTAGACCACAGATCCATGTTGGATGGCCATTTCCGGTTGCGATGCTGAGAATTTTCCATTCTTGTCGAACACTGCTTTAGGTTCATGCTGAATATAGTCATCAGTAAAAGAATGAGGCCATTTGGTGTAGTGGTGGGAGCATGGGAGTCAGATACACCTGGATGTAAGTTGGGACTCCCTCAGCATAATGTGCTAAGAACAGCCTCCCACCAATACTGCTTCTACCTGCTGAAACAGAAGGCCGTCCACCCTGTGACAAGCAGAGCACAGTTTCCTTATATTTAAGACTAACTTCTCTCTTTTGGGATTTCCTTTGTGCTATATCTGTTCTGCTCTAGTAATGGGAAGGGCCAGTCTGAATGTGGGGGAAGAAAACAGTTTCCAGGTAGAATATTCTTTGAAAGTGGATCCCTACCCCAGTTGGCAGAAATCACTGACTATTACTTCCTGTGTTACACCGTGGAACAACATCTTCTGCTTGAAGCAACCCAAATCATAGCCAATTAACATTCATACACACCATCCAAGGGCTATATTTAGGCAAAGACTCGGGGTGTTATGGAATGTATGTCACATATGGGCCGTTTAATGTATACACTTAAAATGTCACAAGTACAGAGGGTCTTGGATGACATTCCAGAACAGAGCCCGCATAGCTAAACACTAAGCACAGCTCGCAGCTAAAAAGATGAGAAATGAGTAAGTGGCATCAGTGTGGCCTGTTTTGGTCCCTTCTGAACTTTGATTCTGCCTGTTGTGAGCCAAGGTTCAAAAGAGGAAGTCGTTCCCTCTGACCAACTTTTGGCATAACCGGAGCTTCTTGTGTATCAATATTTGTTTAGATGTCACCTAACAATAAGCCTGGTCCAGGAAGGTGCAGCTACGTGACAGAGCTGGCAGGGACCTACACTCACATGTTCCTGTCCTGCAATGCCTAGATTTTAACTTTAATCAGCACAACTGCAAAATGACTGCTCTGACCAGGCAATATGTCTGCATTCTTGGCAGAAAGGAGGAAGGGGCAGAAGGCGGAAAGAACAATCCAGCTAAGTTTCCCTAAGTGATTTCTGATTGCATTTCTTTGGCCAGGACTGTGCCACATGGCCAGCCCTAGCTGCAAAGGAACCTAGGAAAGCATGTTTAACAGAGCACATTGCTATCATGACTAATTGTGGTTCCTAAGTTACTAAAGAAGAGATGAGATTGGGAAGGCAACTGGCAGTATCTGACATACGGTAACAATTTCTGTCTCTCTCCCTATTATACATTTTCTTCCATCTTTGCATGTAGTCACTTTCTTCCCTTGGAAGCACATCTTATGTACCCAAACCTGGAGTGATTACTCTCAGTTACAATAGTACAATGCAGGGCTTTTGTGTGTTGGGAGTGGGGTGGGAATAGACTCTCAATTATAATCTAAATCAAGGTAGTTTATTATTTCTGACCATTTATTTTGTTTATTTCTGCCCCCAGCCAAGTTCACTATGTTATCTTTATGTTGTCATTATAAAATTCCAAAATACAAACAAAAAACATTTAAGAAAAGAAAAGGATAATCACTAATACCTCTGCTACTCTGATACTTCTGCTGCTAACATGTTTGTATATTTCTTGCCATAATTTTTACCAGGGATTTTTTTTTATTGGAGTATTCATTAAATTTTTTATTGAATATTATATCCCAGTTTTCCAATTAGAAAATCATAGGCATTCTTCTATGTTATTATAAGAATAATGTCATTATATCATAAATTGTATATGTAGTCATATATATATGACTAAATACTAAACACCAATGCATTCCATTTTATAAGATAGTTGACATTCAGTTAAGGTTGAAATAATAGTCACCACTTAGTGAGCACTCACCATGCTCACTAAAGGTGTGGTTTGAGCACACCTTCAAATCCATGTTCTCATTTATTCCTTACAACAGCCCTATGTACAAGGTATTATTATCACTCCCATGAACAAGTGAAGAAACTCAGAGATGGTTAAGTAACCTTTCTAAGATCACACAGCTAGTGTTCTTTTCATTTTGAAAAATAATAACATATATAATAATCATGTTTAACTCTGATAACATATCATTAATGTAACATTTATCTCCAATTCTAACATCTTCGTGTTTCCCCGCTTCATTTTTATTATAGAAATCTTATTTTGAAGCAGGACACATAATTCTACTGGAGAAGTCTTACTGTGAGAGACAAAACGTGTCTATGTGGTCACATGTAAATTGATGATTTGAAAATTTCCTGTAAAGTTAATGAATTATGTCTGTTTCATCCAATTGGACCCTCTATTGTAATCAAATTTCTATGTCACTCGAATGCATAAAAAGCTTTTTAAAGAATTCCTAAATATGGGCGCCTGGGTGGCTCAGTGGGTTAAAGCCTCTGACTTCGGCTCTGGTCATGATCTCAGGGTCCTGGGATCGAGGCCCGCATTGGGCTCCCTGCTCATCGGGGAGCCTGCTTCCTCCTCTCTCTCTGCCTGCCTCTCTGCCTACTTGTGATCTGATCTCTCTCTCTCTCTGTCAAATAAATACCAAAAAAAAATCTTTAAAAAAAAAATTCCTAAATATTTGATAGTTCTCTGTATTTCAGCATGATCATGCCACATCTTCCTGCCCTATTTTGCAGTATTTATTAAGATAATGTTTACCCATATCAACATTCAAATAGTTTTACCATCTCCTTTAAAACTTAACATAAATGTATTTGAAGTATGGAGGTTTTGATGATTATCACTCTTGTCAGAAAAGGCAGAGTCAAAAAAGTGAAAAAAGTCAGCAAAGTCAGTGTCACTTAGGACATTCTAGTATTTGTAATGCCATAAAGTGGCAAATTACTAAATGATTGTCATGGGAATTTATCAGTACATTACTTTAATATTTTTCTTCATCTCTTTCTTGTAACATGAAAGTTCACCTAAGAAG
The DNA here is from genome assembly GCA_002007465.1 of Ailurus styani. NCBI lineage: Eukaryota > Metazoa > Chordata > Mammalia > Carnivora > Ailuridae > Ailurus > Ailurus styani. Next base: position 217,314 of record LNAC01000231.1, on the reverse strand, counting down.
ATATTTCAACATTCTTATTCAAAATTAGAAAGGATTAGGGCACTCTTCCTGATCTTTCATTTAACTAAAACAATGAAACAAAAATGTGGTCCTTCTAAAAATTTATTTATTTTTTATTTTTAATAGGTAATACTTTCAAGTGATTTTTTTAAAAACTAAGAAAAAAAACTTTAAAAAGGCTGCATTAAGAAGACTTATTACCACCTTGTCATTATCTACCTTTCCTTTCCCTCTGCTCCCCCCATGGTTAACCACTTGTACAAATCACTGCGATTATTTCCTGTTTCTTATACAAAATGTGGCATATCATTTATCCTCTTCTGCACCTTGAGTTCTCCACTTGGCACTATTTCCTGGAGACCTTTCCCTACCAGCACATCTCATGCTTTGTCATTGCTCTTCACAGCTACCTAATATTCCATCGTGTGCTTGTACCATGGTTTAATTAACCATACCTCCGCTGATAGGCACTTGGATTGTTTCTAGTCTTTTGCTTTTATAAACGAAGCCATAGTGCATCACCTCGGACCTAAGTCATTTTGATGTGTGCAGATGTGTCAGTAGGATACATTTCCAGAAGGAAGATTGCTGGGTCAAAGAGTAAATACATTTGTAATAAAAATATTACCAAAATGTCTTTCATGGGGTCCTATCCTTGTGTCTTCTAGCTAGCAGTGTATGAGTACCTATTACCCATTAGCCTGGGAAGCAGAATGTTGTTCAACTTCTTGATGGTTGCCAAGATGATCATTGAAAAAATCATGTTGGTTAGTATAGTCTGGTTTTAATTCACAGAGAACAAGCTGTTTTGAGTCATGCAAAAGAGGTTTTTGGTGGTGTGTTTTTGTTGTTGTTTTCTAAGTATAATTTGTGTCTTTGCTACACACAGTCTTCAGGTCTCATGTCCCCAAATTAGTGCTATATGTGGAACTGAAGTGCTATATTTATTCATGAAGGCTTCCAGGATTTATATCATTAAACCTTTAGTAGAAGGTAATAGGATGGAAAGAGCCCTTGAACATAGGCCAGGAGAGAATATGTAGAAGCAAAGAGTCAAGCCCCAGATCTTCCAATAACTGATAATGTGTGTTGAGCCAGTCACTGAATCACTAGAACTTCAATAGCCTCATGTGGTATGAGTATGAGTAAGAAGAATAACAGAAAAGGAAAGTTTGGGTTTTTTTTTTAAGTTTTTATTTAGATTCCAGTTAGTTGACATCCTGTATCATATTAGTATCAGATGTGTAATATAGTGATTTCAAACTTTCAGATGCCCCTGGTGCTCATCACAAGTCCCCTCCTTAATCCCATCACCCATTTTACCCATCCCCTCACCCATCTCCCCCTTAGTAACTATCAGTTTATTCTCTGTAGTTTTTTTTTTAAGAGTTTTTTATTCATGAGAGGCAGAGAGAATGGCAGAGGCAGAAGGAGAAGCAGGCCCCCTGCAGAGCAGGGAGCTCAACTGGCTACTTGATCCCAGGACCCTGGGATCATGACCTAAGCAAAAGACAGACACTTAACCCTGAGCCACCCAGGCACCCCTGTTCTCTATAGTTAAAAAAATTAAAAGTTAAGAAATCCAAGTGCCTATCAGCAACCAGGAGCCTGGCTGGCTCAGTCAGTCAGTAGAGCATTGATCTTGATCTCAGGTTTTTGAGTTCAAGCTCCACACTGGAGGTCGAGATTACTCAAAATAAATAAATAAATAAATAAAATCTTTTTAAAAATGTCTATTTCTTGGTTTGCCTCTCTCTCTTCTTTCCCCCTTTGTTCTTTTGTTTTGGGAGGGAACAAAGTTTTTTGTTTTTGTTTTTTTGAGGGAGGAGGGGCAGAAGGAGAGAGAGAATCTTAAGCAGGTTCCACGCCCAGCGCAGAGACCAATGCAGCGCTTGATCCCAGGACCTTCAGATCATGTCCTGAGCCAAAATTCAGAGTCCAACACTTAACAGACTGAGCCACCCAGGCACCCCAAGAAACAGAATTTTGAGGATGGAGCAGTATGGGAGAATATACCAATTTGAGATAGCAAAAATATCTTGAGTGATAACAGCAGGAAAACTGGGACTAGTGATGATCTGTTGGAACGAAATAGAAATACTCTGAAGTCCGTTTCAGTTCCAATGTGGTGAGATGCTCAGATGAACTTATGTGATACCAAACTCTGCTTAAAATGAGGCTAAGGCAATTTTGAAGTTAAAAAGGGGGTGGCATTTATAAACACTTAACTTCAAAACCTATGATTGGCTACAAATGAAATGTATTTTATTTTACAGATCATGTACAGTTTATGACCATAATTTCAGTTAAATTTATATTCCAGGAGAGTTTGCTTAAAATTACATGTTAGATTTCTGGCTATTGATAGTTATTAAACAATTATTCCCTGGTTGCCAGATATTTAACTAATAATCTACAAGGCACTCATTTATGAAACATTTACATGAATGTAGAATATAATCTTATTTTATTTGAAATCTATTGCTTATTGGTATATATTTGTAGAGAATAATATTGGAGAGACTATACACTAAAAAGCATATAGTCTTCCAAACCCATCGTTATCTAGGTTGTAGAATTACAAGTAATTCTATTTTTTGCTTAGATGCATTTCTATAATATTTCTACAATGAATATTTGTTATCTTTGAAAATAATTTTCTAAAATCAAGAAAAATACTTTTGAGGTTAAAAATGGAGTAGGAGGGGACTTTTATTATTAAAACTTGAGTCAAAGAAGCTTTCATATCTAGTCAATGCTCTTAAACCAATCAAAGGCATTTTAGATGTAGTAGGGTAACAATTGCTAAGTGCTTTTTTTCCTTTATTAGGGAGCTAGCTGAACACTTTCCGCAGTATCATTCCATCCTTGTTTTACATTTTTTATTTGAACACAAAATAGAAGAAATCATAGAGCTTGAAGGTGAAAAAGCCTCTCTGTATGCTATTTGGTATGTAAACATAATTTTTCAACCACTTTGTTTTATGCCTCTCATGATTTCTGACAGATATAATAGGTCTTAGTTCCATTTTCTATTCTATTATAATGGTTATTTTCACAGGACACTGTTCACAGTATCTTTTTAACTGGTCTCTGGGCAATCCATATGACATACAGCCAGATTAATATATTCCTAAAACACCACTTACATTATGTAACTTTCCTGCTCAAAAATCTTCAATAGTTTCTGTTATTTATAGTCACGATTTTCAAGCTTTTAAACCGGAGAACACTTTTTCCCCAAAGGAAACCTTGTGTGGAATCCCCATGTTAAAACAAAAACAAAAACAGATAAGGCTAGTATTTTATGAGAACTTGTGATAAAGTCAATCAATAAAAACCATGAGGCTATTTTGATGCACACAAAAGGAAGGAGTAGGGAGTATTATGGTTGACACAGAAAGTCTTCAGCGCTCAACATATTCCTGTATCTTGGTTTGGTTTCATAGATCTGAGAAAAATCTCAATTTGTAAAAGTCTTTTTGATAGCCAAGTTCACCATCACAACGAATCACAAATTGCATCAGAATCTTACTCCACAGTTTGTGATGCAAGTTGATGAGTTGATGGAAGTCACTGGGTTGAAAGTGATGGATCACACATTTGAGTGTGGGGGTGGTTTGGCTTGTCCGTTTCCTTGTTTCTTTCAGCTACAGGACTCAGAATTCAGAAAATATATTTTTAAAATACTGATGATCAGATTTGTTGTAAAAAGCTTCTTAGTTCATGGAATGACTTTCACCAAATGAGAGTCTGTTCTTTGTGGCTGGATAGTGCGCATTCTTTTTTCCTCCTTGGTCCCATGTATGCTGTCAGATCCCTCCTCCCCTCCCTCCCCCCCGCAACACAAAAAAGCAGTTTCATCTACCCTGAAAGTCAGCTGAGGTGGGAAACTTCCCTCCTTGTTGATATCTGTAAATGTAGAGAATTATTTCTGTGGTATTCACACTCTCCTCACTTTGTGCATATTTGAGAGGGGACTTGCACCTGTGGAGATAGATCTTTCTTTCATCACAAATTTCAAGCCTGTCCTTTTCACTGTGCTTACTTGGCCATCGAATTTGCAAACCCTCGTAATTGTCTCCTGGTCAGATGTTAGAATAACAGACAGAAGGCTCTGAGATTGTTCCTGTAGCCTCACGTATGTTTTGTCATTGTGTCATTTTTACACTCTGCCTGCTAATTATTGTCAATCAGAGAGGCGAAGCACTTCTCGTATGTTGCATGATTCATTCTTACTTCCTCAGTGTCTACCCTTCTTGTGATTTATCCCATATGCACAAATAACAGGTGTGCTTTCATATCACTTTCACTTTTTAAAGTTATTTTTATTCTTTGTCATAAACATGCCACCTTTTGCTACTTACGCTTTTAACACACTAATCACTTTTTTGTACTTATTGGTCACAACAGGATAACTACTAATTGAAAACATTTTAAAACTAAACACGCAGGGTGCCTGGATGGCTCAGTCAGTTGAGTGTTGGACTCTTGATTTTGGCTAGGGTCATGATCTCAGGGTCCTGAGATCCAGCCCGGAGTCAGGCTGCTGGCTCAGCCCGGAGTCTGCTTGTCTCTCTCCCTCTGCTCTTCCCCATCTTCTCTCTTACTCTCTCTCTCTCAAATAAATAAATAAAACCTTAAAAAAAAAAGACAAACTAAACATACTTTCAGCAAACACACAGTAAACGCACAAGGACAGTAGTCAAGACTAAAGTGAACAGCACAACTGTTGGTGACAGGCAAAACTGACTGACCACTGCTCCTGAAAGAAGCTCTGTGTGCACCTATGGCTGTACGGAAGTTGAAGGTTCATAAGATAAACTTTCTAAGGAGTTTCTGTGGCTAACAAGTACCTTTTTAAAGAGCAATTCAAATCAAGCAATAGCAGAATATAATTACATGTTAGAGCAAGGGTTAGCAAATTTATCCTATAAAAGACCAGATGATAAATATTTTAGACTGTGCAAGTATCAGGGTCTTGATTGTGACTACTCCACTGTGTGGTTGTAGCCCAAAACCTGCCATAGACAATATGTAAGCAAATGGGTGTTGCTCTGTTCCAATAAAACTTTATTTACAAAAACAAGCAGTGGGCCAAGTCAGCCCACAGGCTGTAGTTTGCTAAACCCTGTGCAATTCTAGTTTGTATTACTCAGGACACAATGAAAAATTTAAAAATCACTGTGATAAATTAAAGATGGCAATAAATTCTTTGTGATTTGTTCCATTGAGAGGTGGAGTCTAGTTCCCCTCCCTTTGAGTTAGAATTGCTTTTAGTGATTTCTTTGATTAACAGAAGGTATTTGAGGGTCATTCTCGGAATTCTGAGGCTAGGTCATAAAACCCCCCCTGGACCTCTTGGAATGCTCGTTTTAGGGAAGCCAGTCACCATGTAGTAGCACTGATAACTGACAACCCTGAGATAGTTATGTGGTGAAGAAATCCATGCCACGTGGCAAGGCTCTGAACAATGAGACACCATGTAGAGAGACAGAAGGAAGTGAAGGAGCATATGCATTAAGAAGCCATCTTGGAAGGGGACCTCTGGTTGAATGTCTCTGGCTGGTACTACTTAAATCAGAGATAATCCACCCTAAATTGCAAATTGACCCAAATATATGCTGTTATTGCCTTAAACCATTAAGTTTTGGGGTAGTGTAGTGAGTTTGGGAATTTCAGGGCTCATCAAGGAAAAGATCACCAAGATCCTGCAGGGACAATAGCACACAATGAGCTTTATTTGCGTGGTGCTTTGACAAGTTGAGGGGAAAGTCCCTTATGGCAAAAGACCTTCCAAGAGACAGCTGGTGTGAGGTCACCACCCAGAAGGGGAAGAGGACATAGGGATTTCCAAGGACACAGGGATTTCTTTGGAATCAAAGAGCATTAGGTGATATTTTCAGCTGTTCCAAAGAGCAATAATAGCTTGAGGTGTTTTAAAACCCCAGTTTTTATCTTATACATGGTAAGCAGATATTGGGTACACTTTATGGGTCATGCAAAATAGTCAGGCTCTAAATAGCTAAACAGATGCTTATTTGGGCTGTATTTTTAAAAATTTAATGTGTAAGGAGTGCATGGGTGGCATAGTCGGTTAAGCAACCTTCTCGTGATTTCAGCTCAAGTTGTGATGTCGAGGTCATAAAATTGAGCCCTGCTTCTGGCTCCATGCTCTGCATGGAGTCTTCTTCAGATCCTCTCTCCCTCTCTCTCTGCTCCTCCTGCTCATGCTCTCTCTCTCTCTAAAATAAATAAGTCTTTAAAAAAATTTTTGATGTGTAAAATTTTAGTTTAGTGCCAATGGGCTTTGAGCTAACAGTCAGCATACCATAAGAAGCAAACAACATAGAGGCCAATGTTCAGGGGCCATCTTTGGCTTATTTATATAACAGGTGGTTTATGATATCATAATAGATAAGTAAAACAATCATATCACTATGCTATATTGCAATCTTTTCAGGTACCTGTATTTTGTCTAGTTAGATTCCACATTTTTTTCAACACACAGCACATATCTTGAATGTTTTGTATTCTGCACAGGATCTAACCCAATGCCTCGTAAACGTTACTAGGTAATAAATATTTCTTAAATGATGCAAATTTACAGATATTTCTATTGCAAAGTAGTTACCATCCTGATTGGTAGGCACAAAAGAAAGGGGCCTGTTGGCATGCAAAGTGCAAGTATTCTGGAGTCAAGAAAAGAGCACATTCAGCAAAGGTTTGAGAGGAGATGTGGAATTTATCTTTAGCTCTGTTGATCAGATCAGATTCTTTGGGATCTACTTTCATTTTCTGACAGTTACACTTCAAAGAATATGATTCAAATGCACCGATAAGCCAAATAATTTTTCTCGTTACCATTTGAAGTCTTGGCCATACTTAGAAAGCTCTGTGCAGGGGCACCTGATTGTCTCAGTAAGTGGACATGAGACTCTTGATCTCAGGGTTGTGGGTTTAGGTCTCGTTTTGGGTATAGAGATTACTTAAAAAAAAATTCTTAAAAAAAAAAAAGAAAGCTCTGTGCTACAACTGACCTTAGTTGCTGTGTTCCTTCTGTTAAGTAGTAGATTTTAATCCCCAGAGATGTAGACGCATCAGTTTTGTTAACTAGCAATATACCACCCAATCTCATATCTATTTGGTCAATGTGGTTTTAAAAAAATTAAATGCAAAACATTTATTGAACTACTATGATGGACAGAGAACTATGTTAGGTACTTCAGGGGGGCATCAATGTGAATAAAACAGTCATGCCTTCAAGGAGGTTACAGTCTCAGAGGAAGGGAGGACATCTGTGAAAACAAGCATATGGTAAGGAAAATAAAGTAAGTGTCATAGCAGAAAAAGAAACATGGGGGATGTAGCAGAGAAATCAGAGCTAATTTCATGAATCAGAAAAGTTTCAAAGAAAAGACAAATTTTAGGATGGATTTTACAGATAGATAACTTTCAAATAACTAATTTGTATGAGGCTTTATTATTTTCTAAGCAAGTATTTTTTAAGGATTTGGGGCATTTCTCTTTAAGAGTAATGACTGAGACAAAAGATCTATAGGTACTCTTATGCCATTTGAAATAGTGAAGAATATCACCGTACTCTTGAAAAAATGAAGTATAATATGAGAGACTTCTATAAACAAAGGAACACATGTGTATCCAACTGAGTGGATCAGACCCACAATAGTGTACTTTGACAATTGTCCAGACAGCAAAAACAAAACAAATAGAGAGTACTTACAAGCAGTAGAAGACAAAACCACAGATATGACGTTAAATGACAGTATTTTGTGCTTCATTTGCCAGACAATAGGGGGAAAGTTTCTGACCAAGGGAGTCATGTGATTTTGTTGACCTTTTAGAACATCTGTTTGGTGGTGGGAAGTAGGAAAATGGTTACATGGAGGTTCATCACCTACAGGAGAATAGCATTAAGGTTATTACCATATTCTTGAGGAGAAGTTGAACGATCATGATGGCTTAAATAGAGTGATGGTCGCCAAGAGGTAATGTTGGGGATAGCTATGAAAGATATTATTTTAATTGGGACTTTTTGTGTTGTAAGAAGGAGAGAGCCATCCAAGCTAGCTAAAACAGAAGTGGGTGGAAGTGTTTTAAGGTACAGGAAACTTTGATGAAAATTCAAGAGAGCTGTGATTTGGATGGGTCTTCTAGCAATTGGAATTGAAGACCCAAACTTCATCCCAAAGCTGTTCTAAATGAGTCCGAGGAGATGCCTCATTGCCTGCTTCTGTGTCTCTCTGCAGGTCTGTTCTCTTCTCCAGCTCTTTTGACCATCTTCCTATACTTGCCTAGATGTTTCTAGTCCCTAACTTTAATTTACCGTTTGCCCCAGATTTCTTCAGTGTTGAGTCGGCCTATAAGCCCTCAGCTGCAACTTGTCTGACTAAATGGCAATAGTCTCTCAGTTTTCCAGCTCTAACATTTCTGCAACTGACAGCTCATTGGTCTCTTCTCCCCAGATTACTGGCCAATCTGTGGATAGTTTGTTTTTGATAAAGGTGGACTAATGTCTCTACAAAGCTAAGGTCAGTGCCAGGGTGGGTTCAAGGATCAGTGACAAGTACATGATATGAAACATAAATAGTCTCGTCTAGGCCTGCCCCTTTCTTCAGAGATTGTGATGGATTGGGGGAAAAGAATCAGATGCCTCCAAATATATCTTATCAGTTATGGTTCATTGTTATCTTGACAATTGGCTATATGGAAGCTCAGAATTAAACCCTAGATATCTGGAAGAAAAGTGGTATCATTAGCCAAAATAAGGAAAGTACATAGAGGAAAGTACATAGAGTACATTATTGATTTTTAGAGGATAATGTGAAGATAATTGTATGTTGGTATTTTCTTGTAAATAAATAGAATTCCTGAGGCAAGACTAAATTTTAAATGTGGACCTTTGGACATTCTTCCTTTTTGAATTTGTCAAACAGTAGATTAAAAATTTACTTATTAAATTAATTGTAACTGTGAATAAGTAAAATCCCTCTTACTGCTAAATAACTTTAGGTAAATGATATCCTGTCTTCTAAGCCCATTCACCTCAGAAAGTTTGGTCGTTGCACAAAAATGACAGGTTATGCCGGCCATACCTCTGAACTTCTAGTGTGTCAATAATAATATTATGCAGACATCTTTTGGGTCAAAGGAGTAAATTAAATTTACAAGAGATAAACACTTGCTTCATTGCGGAACTGTCATAATTCTGGATCCCTTGACCTGGAAGATGAGGTAATAGACTAAGAAACTTTGGGCAGAGAATGGACTTTATTTTTAAAGTCTTGCTCAAAGACACACTCACATTGTGGATTGATGATACTTCTAATGTGCATGGCTATTTTTTGCCATAATGTGGTTTGATTGAGCATTTTTAGAGATGGAACACTCAAATAACAATAAAAGCCCAGTAAGTTTTCGAATTGTTCTCATCACTGAAGTGTCTCTCTTACTGTAAGTCTTTCTGTTTCCTATAATGACATTCACTGATCCTAGTTCTTTCCTCTGAAGCTATACAGAGTAAAAAGTTCAAAGTGCTGGAGCTTGGGCAGGCAGGGGCTGTTTGCCCAGGTCCGTGCCTGCGCTTTGCTGTTGCTGTGCTAAGAGGAAATCTTCCTTCTTCCTGCTGGAAGAAGCTGCAATGGGTGGTATGTTTTGGTTTTTTTGTTTTGTTTTTTTTCTCTTTTTATTTCTTCCTTTTTTATTAACATATAATGTATTATTTGTTTCAGGGGTACAGGTCTGTGATTCATCAGTGTTACACAATTAGAGCCCTCCCTTCATGGCTTCCTGACTCCAATTTTGAGTGAAGTTTCATTAACACGGTTTCACAATAAGGCTAATCTTCCCCCACAGCTGAATATTTTTTCCACGGAATTTTCCTAACTGTTCTATTTCACATGTGAATGTGAATTTCGCATGCCTATTTCACGTGTGGTATTTACAATCTTCAGTGAAAAAGATCTATTGGTACATTATTGAGATCATGGCACAATGATAGATTACTTTAGGCACAGTAGAGATATTTAAAATGTACATTTCTCTTTAGGACTAGAGTATACCTTGTGCATATTAACCTCTCCTTTGTCCTTTAGTAGGATTTTAAACTTGCCCTCATAGAATTTTACATATTTCTTAAGTTTGTTCTCAGATATTCTTTTTGTTACTGTTATGTTTTCTTTGTTTAAAATCTTAAATCTGGATACTCATTACATATAGAAAGGATATAGCCCAAAAATGACTACCAAGTTATCTTATTATGAAGTAAAAATTTTTAATGGTTCTAGTCTTATTTAATTAAGAACTTTTATCACAAGTAAATGTTAATATTTTTTATTTCATCAAATATTTTTTCCAGCATTTGTGAAGATGAGTATGTTTCTCATTTGATTTATTAATACAGTGAACTATATTATTGGATTTGCTAATACTGAAACACTTGCATTTCTGGTATGATCCTTATCTAGTCAAGATCTATCATTATTTTAAAATATGATCAATTTTACTTACTAATTTTTTAGAAGTTTAAAAAATCAATTCTTATCAGTGAAATAGATCCAGTTTCTGCTTTTATTATATCTCTGTCCAATTTGGTCATAGTATTATTCTGATTCCTTAAAGAAGAACTTGGACATTTTCCCTACTTGTCTATGTTCTGGAACAGTTGCATTAGATTGGACTTCTCTGTTCTTTAAAATTTCAGAAAATACCCTGGTGAACTGCCTGAGCCTTTTGCATTTTTAGGATGGAAAGAGAGAATAAGATGGCTTTTTGTGCATTTTCCCTGTTTTTATTTATATTTTCTACCTCATTGGTGGTTCGTTTTGATAATTTATGTTTTCCTATAATTTATTCTATCTCTCAGAGGTTTCAAAATTATTTTTATACAGTTAAATAATCCCTTAGGATTGTTTAAATTCACTCTGTATTGAGTTACTTTCCCATTTTCTTTCCTAATTGGTATATGTCTCCCCTCTTACCTTGGTTGCATTAGTTAATTTCTTCTGTATTTTATTGTTTTCAAATAATTAACTTTTGGATTTGCTCAGTGTATCTATTGTTTCCTTCCATTTTCTAATGCATTTATTCCTAAACCTTTATCTTTTTTAACTTAAAACTGTGATTCTCACTAATGTGAATAATATTGGGGGGGGGCACCTGGCTGTCTCGGTAGAACATGCGACTCTTGATCTCACAGTCATGAGTTCAAGCACCCTTCTGGGAGTAGAGTTCACTTAAAAAATATATATGTATGTTTTTATAATATATTTTAATATAATATATACCTTACAAATATATATTTGGAGTCATATTTAAATTTCTAATAATTCTTTATTTCCTAGAATAAATGAGTTTCAGACTTCTTTCTAAAGCTAGGTTCTGGAAAAGGGAAGGAAGAGGTATTAATCAAGAAATTACATGAGGCCTAGGGCGCCTGGGTGGCTCAGCGGGTTAAAGCCTCTGCTTTCGGCTCAGGTCATGGTCTCGGGGTCCTGGGATCTAGGCCGACATCGGGCTCTCTGCTCAGCAGGGAGCCTGCTTCCTCCTCTCCCTGTCCCTCTGCCTGCCTCTCTGCCTACTTGTAATCTCTCTCTCTGTGTCAAATAAATAAATAAAATCTTAAAAAAAAAAAGGGGGGCGGCGCCTGGGTGGCTCAGTGGGTTAAAGCCTCTGCCTTCAGCTCAGGTCATGGTCTCAGGGTCCTGGGATCTAGGCCCACATTGGGCTCTCTGCTCAGCAGGGAGCCTGCTTCTTCCTCTCTCTCTGCCTGCCTCTCAGCCTACTTGTGATCTCTCTCTCTCTCTGTGTGTGTCAAATAAATAAATAAAATCTTTAAAAAAAAAAAAAAGAAATTACATGAGGCCTAAAGAGGAGGGTGGTGACAACAAGTAATTGTCTAGTTTTGGAGAATATGAGAAGATATATACCTGTCCTGTCACAGCATGTGTCCCATACAAATACATCAGAATATGTCCCTCTGACATCATACATAATGCCTTGATGTCCCAGGGGGGAAAAATAAATTAATATTTATTGGAAAAATGCTTAAATAAAAAATATACAATTAAATTGGTTACATAAATTATGAAACATAAGTAATGATAATTTTTATTTCTTAATAGTATAAGTAAAGCAAAACCAAGCAAACAGCTTCATGGAGAGGCCCATAACTACCCTACTAAAACTCCCAACCACACCATTTTATTCACCCAAAGGTGAAGGAAAGATGGCAGACCACCCCTGATAGCCCAAGGCTGCTTATGATAAACTCTGAATCCTGCTTATCACTGCACAGCATTACCTCTTCCTGATGTGTGACCAACATCTTGCATTGTTAAAAGCTTTGTTACCACCTTTTCTTAAAAAGACCCAAGCCTGCTGATTCTTAATTCAAAATGTTTCTTCTACTTTCTCATCATGGTATTTCCAGAGCCTCCTTCTGAGTTTAAGACTTTACCATCTTGTGCCCAGATTCCTGTGGTCGTCTCCTATTCTTCTGCCTCCAGCAGGATACATTGTTGTAAAACAACTTCTAAATCTCAGAGGTTTAACACAATAAAGATTTACTTCTCCTTCAAAGCACAGTTTAATGCAGGGTATCGGTTGGGAGGTGGGCGGGCAGGGTAGAAAGGTAGTCTTTCAGATGTACCTATAACTCTACCATCCCTTCAAGCATAAAGATATAGGAAAAGAATGGAAAAGTAAACCTTAAGTAAATAATGCAAGGAAATAATAATGAGCCCAAATCAATGAAATGGAAGACAAATAGAGGAAATTAATAAAAGCAAAATTTAGTGCTTTAAAAAGACAGGTAAAATTGATAAAACTATAGTCATAGTGCTTAAAGAAAAAACAAAGAGAGACCACCGGTATTGGTAATGAAAAAAGTAATATTATTTTAGTTCTACAACATCAAGGATGATAAAGGAATAGTAGGAACAACCTTATGCCAATAAATTCAATACTTTAGATGAAATGGATAACTTCCTTAAAAAAATTAAAAAGCTTACCAAAACTGCCACAAGATGAGATAGAAACTTTTTAAAAGTACTATGAAATAACATTACTAAACAACATAAATATAATGATAAATAGAGTGTCATAAGAATTATAAGCATAGAATCTGAATTGTCCTGTATCTATTAAAATTTTTAATTATCAGAAACAAATTTGATATATCTCCATCTCTGGGGGTTAAAATCTATAATTTTATAGAATGAACATAACAACTAAAGCAGAGAGCTTTCTAAATACAGCTAAGGCTTCAAATGATACAGAGAAATTATTTGATTTATCAGTGCATCTAATCACAAAGGCCTGGATAGTTTTATTGGCAAATTCTATCAAGCATTTAAGGAAGAAATAACACTTACACAGACTATTTAAGAAAATAGAGGAAGAGGGAATATTTTCCAAGTTGTTTTATGAGGCTACTAACATATTTAAGCTTATTTATTTTTAAGTAATCTCCGTGCCCAACGTAGGTTTTCAACTGATGACCCTGAGATCAAGTCACATTTTCTTCTGACTGAGCCAGCCAGATGCCCCAAGTTTACCAAAATCTTTGTATCAAAATCTGACAGAGTTTGAAAGAGGAAGGAAGGAAGGAAGGAAGGAAGGAAGGAAGGAAGGAAGGGAAGGAAGGAAGGAGGGAAGAGGGAGAGAAGAGGGAGGGAGCAAGGGAGGAAGGAAGGAAGAAAGGAAAGAAGGGAGAGGGGGAAGAAAAGGAGGGAGAAATATAAAGAAAAAGAAAGAAATTACAGATGAATATTCCTCATGTACATAGACACAAAATTCTTGAGCAAAATATTGGTAAACCAAATCATGAAATATATATAAAGGGTGATACATTATGACCAAGTGGCGTTTATCTCAAGAATGCAAGAACCTAAAACAGGTGAGCAAATTAAAGTCATAGAATAAGATGGTAATCTTTTAGTCTCAGTATTTATCCTTTTATTTGTTTCTTGGCCCTTATAATTTGTTTAATGGTAATGCATGCATCAGATATGGGATTCAAAACACACATGTATTGACAAAACTCATCTCTCCTGTCTGTCCCCTAAGCCCCAGCTCCAAGTACTAGAGATCACCTGCCGGGCCAGATGTGATTGCCTGATAAACATTCTTTCCTCACTTTTCCCTGTCTTTACTCTTTTTCCCAGGCACTATTCAATATCAGTTTAGAGAGTGCTAGCTCATTCTTTTTCATCTCCTACATAATATCCATTGCGTAGAGGAACCATTCTTTTTCTAACCCAGTCTCTTCTGAAGGTTGTTTTGGGTTGTTTCTCATCATTTTCTATCATAGACAATGTGATAATGAATAACTTTGTACATGTGTCCTTGTGTACTTGCTAGAATGTATCTAAAGACTACATCCCTAAAAGTGACATAAACATGCACTAAATGTTAACGTGTATGTGTAAGTGTATATGCATTTCATTCTTCTAACCATTGCCAAATTTTTCCATAGACAAGTGCCCTCTCCCAACTATTCCGGAAAGTACTCCACCCCTGCTAGAACATTTATTATCAAAATGTTTATCTTTACTGTTGTGATAAGTAGAAAATAGTTTCTCACTGTCATCTTAATAGCTACTTCTCTTATGAGGGAGTTGAGTATCTTCTTAAAGAATACTATGAAATAATATTAATAAGTAATATGACCATAGTAATAAATATGGTATTATAATAATTATACACAAAAATATATTTTAAAATATAATGATAACAAAAAATAACATAAGTACACAATGCTTGGCTTACAAAACACATAAGCAGTCAGATGAACTCCCTGTATGCTGTTTTCTGGTTGAATCTTCCCATTTCTTCTTTCAGAAGTGTTTGCTGCCTAAATGTAATGTTTATCATTCCCAGGTATTTTTAAATTTATTTTATTTATTTATTAATTGCAAAGATTTATTTATTTATTTATTTGAGAAAGAGAGTGTGTGAGCAGGGGGAGGCGCAGAGGGAGAGGGAAAGAGAGAGAATCCTAAGCAGACTCCCTGCTGAGCATGAGCCATCAGGAGGCTCAGTCCCAAGATCCTGAGATCATGACCTAAGCTGAAACCAAGAAGTGGAGGCTTAACTGACTGAGCCACCAAGGCGCGCTGCCCCTGCCTTTTCTTTTCATTTTAAAATGCAGTATAGGGCGCCTGGGTGGCTCAGTGGGTTAAAGCCTCCGCCTTTGGCTCAGGTCATGATCCCAGGGTCCTGGGATCGAGGCCCGCATCAGGCTCCCTGCTCAGTGGGGAGCCTGCTTCCTCCTCTCCCTGCCTGCCTCTCTGCCTACTTGTGATCTCTCTCTATATATAAAATAAATAAATAAAATTTTTTTTAAATGCAGTATAGTTGTCATATAATATTGTACTCATTTCAGGTGTGCAACCTAGTGACTTGACAATTACATACATTGTGAAATGCTCACGACAGTAGTGTAGTTACCATCAGACACCCTACAGTTATTAACAATATTGTTGACTATATAACGTCATGTGTTTTTTGCTGTGCTTTTCAACCCTGTGACTTATTTGTACCTGGGGGTTTCGTACCTCATAATTCCCTTCACGGACTTTGCCTATTTCCCTGCTCCCGTTCCCTCCAACAACCTTCAATTTGTTCTCTGTATTCAGGAGTTTGTTTCTACTTTGTTATTGTAGTTTGTTGCTGTTTGTTCATTTGCTTTGTTTTTTAGATGTCACGTATGATTGAAATCATGTGGTGTTTGTCTTTCTCTGTCTGACTTATTTCACTTAGCATAATACCCTCTAGGTACATTCATGTTGTTGCACTGGGTAAGATTTCATTCTTTTGGATGACAGAGTAATATTCTGACATGTATATACACCATATCTTTATCTATTCATCTAAGGATGGACATGGACTGCTTCTGTATCTTGGCTATTATAAATAATGCTGCAATAAACATGGGGGTGCATGTATCTTTTTGAATTAGTGTTTTCATTTTATTACGATAAATACCCCAAAGTAGAATTACTGGATCATATAGTACTTCTACTTTTAGTTTTTTGACTGTTTTCCAAAGTAACTGCACCAGTTTACAATATATATAGGTATTCTCAAGCTATGTTTGTGTCTGTAATTGGTTTGTATGCTTTAAAACTTCATGTAAATAATGTCACTTGTATGTATTCCTCCACAGTGTGCCTTGTATCTTCAACATTATTTTGTGAAAATATATTCATGATAAGCATCAGCTCAAATGTATTCATTTACCTTACTGTTTAGTACTCCATTGAATAAATATATCACAATTTATCATTTTACTATTGATGTCCATTTAGGTTTTTCCAAGTGTTGCTCTTTCAGACAATGTTATGATCATTCTTGTAAATGTCTCTTTATCAACACACCTGTGGGCATATATCTGGAAGTAGATCTGCCATAGGGATTGGACATCTTCAACTTACTACATATTGTAGGATTGCTTTTGAAATTGATTGCCCCAATCTATACTCTCATCAGCAGTATGGAAGAGTTCCTGTTGTGCATCCTCAGCAAAACTTGGTATTAGGATATATTAATTTTTTGCCAATATTATGGGTTTGAAATAGAATTTCATTGTGGTTTTTAATTTGTATTTTCTTGATTACAAATGGGAATAAACACCATTATGTAAAAGTATTTATATTTTTCTTTTATGTAAATGGCCTGTTTGTGGTCTTAGCTATTAGGCCCTTAGCTTTTCTACTAGGCTGTTGCTTTTTTTTTTATTATTGATTTTTAGGAGGATTATTTTTGTAATCTTTCAGGAAATTAGCTATCTTTGCTGTCATTTTTATCACAAATAATTTTTCTAGGTTTTCAGTTTATTTTCTTTTGATTTGCAGTAAATTTTATTTATCTATCCTTATGGTAAATTTTTTTTAAAACAAGGTATTTAAATGTATATATACATATAATTTTTTATAAATGGAGAAATGTGACCACAGATAGAAATTTTGTGTGCATGCAGTTTTTTTCCGGTTTTGTTTGGCTTTCTCCTCAGCCTCTCCTACTTTTCCTCTCATGTGAATGTCTTTCTTTTCCTTGCAAAGGTAAATCATATTAAAGAATTCATACATCATTCATATTTTTTACTGTATTCAAATAATATATTTATATTTACATTTGTATATGTACTATACAGAGTATTTTAACTTTTGTCATTATTTGGTTTATAAACATGGGATTAAGCTAATATAATCCTTTTTGCTTATTATATTTTCACTTAACAATATTTTGTGAAAACCTAAATCATTTTGTATAGTTCTAATTCAATGGCTCCTAAATTGTCTCACATCAGGAAGAGTTTTGCAAAGCAAAAACCAAAGTACCGAAACTTTCAGGGGCCTAAAGAAAGATAATTGTACTTAATTGAAATTTTCATAGATTTTGGACATTTTCTCAGATGATTGAATTTTAAAATGACATTAAGAGTTGTATTTTCCTCCATAAAATTTTGTTGTTGTAGAACTATATACATATTGTGGCACAGGACGGGTGTATGTATGGCACAGAACCAAATGAAAGCAAGTATATACAATTCTATTCCTGGCTCAGTAGTAGACCCTTGTGTGGACTTGGGGGACGATTTACTTCTCTGGCCTCTAGTCATTTCATTTGTAAAATGAAGGATAGAATTAGAATAGAGGCTCTGTTCCAGACGAAGTCATGTAATTCATAAGTCAATTCAAGACTAATCCAAGGTTTTCCAAGGCTTTACATTCACCAGCTGATGTGGCGCCACCATGTGGTAGTAAAGTAAACACAGTTTAAAATGCATTGTGTCATTTCAGAAAACTTTTCAAAATGCCTGTAATCCCTAGAATCATGAGAGGAGGGGAACCAGAGAAATTGGGGAAAGAGTTATGTGCAAAGATACAAGACCATGTATTAGAATTCTGTATAATTTTTTTAGTCTCCAAAATATTTGAGACATACACTAAGCAGTAATGAGATGGTAGAGAGCTTCAAAGTATAAAGTCAATTTTTATTATTTAATCTAACATTTATTGATCTATTGTTATTTACAAAAATAATTATGGCAACTTTTCACTGGTTTTAGGTAGTTTATTTCTGTTTGTATTTAAATTAGTTTTAAATTTTAGAACAGTTTTAGATTCACAGAAAACTTAAAAAGATGAGACAAGAGACTTCCCGTGTACTCTGTACAGGAAGACAGAGAATCCCAAGCAGTCCCAAGCTCCCAGGCAGGCCTGAGGCAGGACTCATCCCACAACCCTGAGATCATGACCCTGAGATCACGACCTCAAGAGTAGGGTCTTAACTGGCTAAACCACCCAAGCACCCAAAGACATTAACAGTTTTAAAGAGTAGTAGCCAGGCATTTTGTAAACTATTTCTCAATTTGTGTTTGATTTTTTTTTCATTATTAGACTGAGGTTATAGCTTTTCTGAGAGGAAGCGCACAGGCACAAAGCACCATCACATCACATCAAAGGTACATACAATCTATGACTTATCACTGTTGATCTTGACCTTGATTGCCTGGCCAAGGTGGTTTTTGCCAGGTTTCTCTACTTTTTCTTTTCTCTATATATAGTACTCTTTGTAAGGAAGTGACCATGCAAAGCCCACACTTAAGGAACAGGAGTTATACTTAACCTCCTTAAGTGGGAATTATGCACATAAAATATTTGGAATTCTTTTGTATGAGATAATTCTCTTTTCCCTCATTTTTTTATGTATAAGTCATTTATTTATATCAAATCGACTCATGGATATTGGTTATAATCCCTTACTATGTTATTTATACTGATCTCAAATTGTTCTAGTTTTGGCCACGAGGAGCTCCTTCAGGTTGGCTTCTGCATCTCTTTGACACACTCGCTCATTTTGTTTTGGACACTTTCTTATTTTCTGGTGCTACTAGGTGCTCTAAGCTCATCTTGTAGAATTCCTGCCCCAGCCTCAGAATCCACCCCGTTGTTCCACAGAGCTCTGATTCCTTTCATTGGAGAATGGTATTAGAAACCAAGATCTGGCCACTTGGTGTGATTTTTGTTTACTTTGAATCTTTCCTCTGTGGTTTTTCGCATCAGTGTTTTCCTCTCCACGTCTTAATCATCTCAAAGTTGAGATAATTTCTAAAGAGCTTTGAAAATTTAAGGAAGGGTTTGGTTAACAAGATTTACTTTACTCTTGTTAACTATTGTTTTTGATTATTGCCACTATTAACACGACTCCGTCACTATTTGTAAAGTTTGTCTCTCTCAGATATGAATTCAGGATAAAAGCTTTTTGGAGGGAAATTATAAATTATGTATACACTTTTTCTCACTACTTCACTTTTCACTAAATCAGCAGCCAACAAATATGTTTCCGTAGTGAATAAACAGAGCTACATGTATATATGCATACAGGTGTTTCCCTTTAGGCTCCTTATTGGATCACATTTCTAGAAGAAATGTGCCAAAATTACTAGACTGTGATTCACTTGAAAGCACCACCTGTGTGTTCTTTCTAACATCTTTACATTTTTGGGGTTTAGCTTTGGCTTGACACAATCCAGGGGTTTCCTAAACATTTGCTGAATAAATTGCAGAGACTCCTGGAACATGGTGAAGCTTACCATCAATAATTTAAATGTGTCTAAGTTGTTTTGGGGTTTTTTTGTTTTGTTTTGTTTTGTTTTGACTTTTTATTTGTTTTTGTTGTTCTTTCTGTGCTTGCTTTTGTTTGGGTGGACTTCAATGCCACTAAAGAATAGTGGTCACTTTCAGTTTTTTGGTGGAAACTATTTTATCCCTACTTTCAACGTTTCATCATCAGCCATGGTAAATTAATCAGGTTTAGGCTTCTTTTCCACTTGTGAAATAAAGCCCAAACTGTTCAGTTAAGAGAAAATGCTTGCCCATAGAAAGCCTATAAAACCAGAGTGTGTTTTTCCTTGATTCACAGTAAAACATGAACTCTTTATTTGAGCTCTCTATTACATGGAAAAGCATTTCTATGTATCGTGTTGAATAAGCTATTCTTCCACTGGATGGTATTGAATTTAATTAGAAGAAAATATCTTCGTGAAAATAAGGCTTTAATGATATACTGTTTCATTTTCAGACCATAAGTCATCATATCCTCTAAATGGTGGGATAATGATGCCGAAACAAAACCCCATAGAAGAAAAAGCATTCATTTGGTGTTCAGCCTTTCTGTGGGAAACATGTACATTTTTATTCTTTATCTTTCTTATATTCTTACTTCCAATTTCCCATTTAAAAGCTGGTTCTCTTGTATGTTTTATTTTAATTCTACTCTAGATTCAGTACAATTTTTTGTAAAATGAAATTCATTTAAATATAATTCAGGAACCAAGCAGTCTTGAATGGAAGTATTTGAGACAGCACTCACGGCTTCAATATAAACACCACTACCTCCATCCATTCGTTCATTCATCCACTTACCAAAACTGCTGTGTTCGTTGCCGTCACAGTGCAGGGGACACATGGAAGGGAAAGACAAATTCATGCTTTTGATGAATAGCAGGGGAGGAATAAAAAGGAGCTGAATAATGTAGCAGGATGGTCCTGACTGGGCAGTGGAGAACAGAAGACCAGGATTTGGCTTGATGTCTGGTTATGTAAGAGTTCATGTAAGGTAGCCTGTGAGGGCAATGTGTTGTGCACAGGTACACAACAAATGGGCTGGGTAAGAACTGGGACAACCTGGAGTCTTGTCCCTGGTTCCAAGCTCTTTTATGTTTTCCTTTTCAAATAATAATTAACATTGATCAAGTGTTTGCCTTAGCCTGGACACTGTTCTGGAGACTTTGTCTTGAATTCATTTTTCACAAAGCCCATCCCAACAACTGGCACATGAGATAGACTATGTGGTCTGGAGTAAGCACTGTAACTCTCACTTCTATTTTGAGGAGGATACAAAAGCACAGAGAGTTTAATTGATTTAACTAAGATCACACAGCCCCAAGTGTCATAACCAGGATGTAAGCCCAGACAGTGCTCCAGAGACTCCTTCCACTGTGATGATTATCTGCACTATTTGTTGAGTCTTAAGGAGGAAGGAACAGCAGGCGGAGGCTGAAGAAGCTGTTTTTCTAAAGGGCTCCATGAGACAAATAGAAATAGTGAAGAGGGAAGAAGTCAGGGAAGCAAACAGAGCTTCATAGGTCCTTCTAGTGGCGAAGGTTGACCTAGAGTCTGGGAGAGGGACCCAGCATTGCTCCTTGAGACTAATGGAGTCAAGAGCCATGAAAAGTAGTCATCTCAACACAGACACCATTGTTCTCATGTGGGACATCACCCGCCCTGAGACATCCCCTGTCACTTCAGAAGCTGAGGACAAGGATGAGGAGGAGGGGTGTTGGGGAATAGAGGGACGGAGGGAGTGGAGCAAGAGAAGAGTAACCTAGAGACTATGTGGGGACCATTTGTGAAGCCAGACATAATACACCTGAAAGGCTGTTGCAAGGCCGGGGACACTTTGGTGGCCCATGAAAACTGTCCAATCTGTTTTGTTTTTTGCTGTTTGTTTTCCCAAGCAGTGCGTAGAACATCCCTGAACCTTACTCTGCTTGCTAGACACACCAAGATTATAAGAGATTGATGTTTTCTCCCTCATTGGATGTGGTTGGAATGTTTTGGGGTTTGTATTGCTTTTTGGAACAGGAAAAAAAAAGATTTTTTTCCCTATAATTTGATAGCATTGGGTGAACTTCTAAGAAATAATAGTGCTGTTCCCCAAATGCATTACTACTAATAAAGTGTCACAGTAGTAGTTATGCTTTCTTAATATTACTGAAAGAAATGTCAGAAATATAATTCACTGTTATCCTGTAGTCTAGTCCTAAGAACAAGGGATTGTACACCTGGACCAAACATTCTCCTCCCCAGTGTCTTTAACTTTAGCGGAGAGATGAAGAAATTATATGCAGCTCATTCCAGATGCAAGTGAATTCTCAGAGATGAACAGATGCTTTGCTTGGGATGATTGATGGCCTTTCCTGAGATGGGCAAGAGTGGAAAACAAGATCTTGTGATCATGTTTCTGCCAGAGATCCCAGCGCAGTTCTCTTCTGATCTCTGGCCTCCCTCCACCTTAGAATACCCCCTGTTGGTAGACAGAAAAATGGGATGAGTTTCCCCGTGGATGAAGTAAAATGGTTTGGTTTTACTGTTACCTAGTAATACAAATTGTTAAAAACAAAAAGCCAAATTAAGATTTTCTCTAAATACCTCATCAAAATGTCCCTGCCTTGGGAAATGTTGAGCCAAAGTGACAGTTTCAAAGACTCTGAAATCACAACAGCTGCATCATTGTGGCTGCCCCAAAATGACTGCACCAGAATGACTGTTAGAACAGCCCCATCAAAATGTCATGAGATGCTCTATCTATATTCCCAGGCATAATGGGACCAAGATCTCATAACAAGTTCCCCTCCATGCCTAAAGACCCTTGAGATATTGAAATATCTGTATTGAAAGTATCACGTGAAGCACCTGGGTGGCTCAGTTGGTTAAACATCTGACTTTAGCTCAGGTATCATGAGACTGAGCCCTGTGTTGGGCTCCTCACTCATTCAGTGCAGAGTCTCCTTAAGTTTCTCTCTCCCCTTCTCTCTGCTCCTCCCCCGCTGCATGCTCACTCTCTCTCTCAAATAAGTAAATAAATTTTTTTTTTTGAAGTATCACACAACCTAGGTGTCAGGGAAAAAGTAAGCACAGGGTTTTAGAGGAGAGATCTTCCAGAAGGCGAAGGCTTCCTGAAGGAGAAAGAAGTGGTCTGGGAGACTAGAGAGAAGGAGTGCCTTGAAGGAGGGGCGAGAAGGAGGAAGAAGATATTCCAGGTAGAAGGGACAATAAGAACAGGATAGGAAACTGCATGGATGATTGGCACAAACTATAGGAATTCTAGTTTGCTCATGATCCAGCCTTTATTGAGCACCTACAGTACGCTTCACCATGTTGTCCTCATGATTTTGGAGAGGACATAACTGATCTAGTAAACAGTCAATCTTTTTTCTTTTCCCAACCATAACAAAATACATATGGTTCCTAAACCAATTTCAAAAATCTGGATTGATTTTAGTGCTCTATGTTTTCCCTCAAATTTCTTCTGCTTAACTTTTAAACCAATTTAATCTGAATTAAATAATTCAGAAAAAAATTTTTTTCTATTTATATTTCTTAAATCACCATAATCTGAATTAAATACAATAAATTGCATGGTTTATTTTGAAGAACACAATTACGTTAGAAATACAAATACAAAAAAATTGCTGACCAATGAAGTTATTAAGCATTCATTTGGTATGCCATAACTTCTGAAAATACCAGCTAATTACACAATTTTAATAATAATAGTCTGTGCTCTATGGAATAGAAAAGTGTGCAGAAACATTTTAAATACTATATGTTAATCATCTTAAAAAATGAATCTTATATGTGTATTAAGTGCAGATTATTTTTCTGTAAAATTACTATTAACCTGAATGTTCCCATGGCAACAAGAGACATCTAACAACATATTAAACAGATAACTATTAATATTTAATTCACAATTCATAAATAAAAACATATTTGTAGTGTTATAAAAGTTACACATTAATACCATCTATCAGAGATTCAGAAATCACCCTTGGAATCATATTTTCAAAAATTTTATGTTAATATTTTATAATTAATTTCTTTTTTTAAGACTTTATTTTTATTTCTCTTGAGAGAGAGAGAGGATATGAGCATGGGGAAGAGCAGAGGGAGAGAAAAAAATCTCAAGCAAACTCCCCACTGAGCTGGGAGCAGAGGCAAGGCTCTATCTGACAACCCTGAGATCATGACCTGAGCTGAAATAGTCAGATGCATAACTGACTGAGCCACCCAGGCACCCCTAATTTCTGATTATAATATTAATACATGCTTTATTTTAAAAATTGAAAACACAGATCAAAATAAGAAACTCCAGGAAGAGCACCATTAATATTTGTTTATGTTGTTTTATTTATAACTTTAAAAAATTTAGATCAGATTATAAATTTGGTTTTGTATCGCTTTTTACTTCTTTCCATGGTGTAAACTACGTTTTTAATTTGTTTTGTAGGAGGCGCCTGGGTGGCTCAGTCAGTTAGGCAGACGACTCTTGATTTCTGCTCAGGTCATGATCTCAGGGTCTTGGGATAGAGCCCTGTGTTGGGCTCTGCACTCAGTGGGGAGTCTGCTTGGGATTTTCTCTCTCCCTCTCCCTTTGCCCCTCTCTCCACACACTCTCTCTCACTAATAAATAAATAATTCTTTTTAAAAAAATAAAATATATTTGTTTTGTAGAGAATAGATCTGTGACAGTCTCCACTATGTAACCACGTACTTCATGTTTAAGTGATTTGTTTTTAGTCTTGTCCATACTTCTCTAATACTTGTAACTGTGAAATCCTACTCCACCCTACCAAAAAATAATGACTAAAATGGTGTTAATTTCTTTATGTCCTTTTTTACTGATTTTACCAGGTGCTTTCTAAAAGCACTCAAAATTGATTGAGGATGTTTCAGACTAATTAGCCCTCACCAAGCACATTTTGTGTATGTGTCCAAAATAGAGTAATTGAGCTCTTGTAGGAACTCAATTATAAAACAACTAACTTCTAAAAGAGAATGGGGGGCAGTTGTCTTATATTCTGGCATTTACAATAATTTCCTAGGAAGTGGGAATTACAGTGTGACATTTTAAATATTGTTTACTACTTTGGCACATGAGAAAAAAATGATAGCCAGAAAATGCCCTGCATGGAGACATTATTCATTTTAAATACATCCATAATTCCATTATTTTAACTTTGAAATAGTATCAAGTAGCAGATGCTATCTACATAGGATAGATATAGTACAGGGACCATAAAATCTGACAAACCCAATTTACTAGAATATATCTTCATGGTCAGACAGGGAAATGCTGACATTGCCTTTGGTTGCAAGTAGCAGCAAGGAAGAGAAATTTGTGATAGGTTAGAGAAGGCCTCAGACCACGAGGAGAATGCAGCTGACTTTGGAGATCAGCATTACCAAAGACTGGGAAAAATCTAGGAAGTTCACTTCTCTCCCAGAAGTCTCAGTTCAGCACGTCTCTGCCATCTGATTCATGCTTCTTTCTCTGCCAAGTTGCCTTCTCTGCTCCTCAGCCCACAGGGCAAGGGAAGATGGATGAAGCCTGCAGCACCAAGACTCACAGAAGATTATATTCAGGTCCCACCCGATGGTGAAAAGGATTCTCTCTCAGTCCCATTTATAAGGTGCTATGAACTGAAACCTTGTGTCCCCTTGAAATTCAAATGTTGAAACGCTAATTCCTAATGTGATAGTATTTGGAGGTGGTGGCCTTAGGAAGTAATTAAGTCATGAGAGTGAATACCACCTGTGGGGATTAGGGCCCTTATAAGAGACACTAGAGCTCACCTCCTCTCTGCTCTTCACCACATAAGGATACTGGGAGAAAACAACCATCTGCAAATCGGGAAGCGGGCTCTCACCGAACACCTTGGCCTTGGACTTCTCAGGCTCCACAACTGAGAGAAATAAATATTTGTTGTTTAAGCCACCTAGCCTAGGGTATTTTATTATAGCAGGCTAAACTAAGACGCCGGAGAAATGTCCCAGCCCTGTGCCCACCCAAATACCTAAGTGCTTTGAAGTCCCCCGATGATGGGGACAGGGAACAGCTGATGTTGGTAATTTTGCGCATTGCAATCAGGTAGCTGAATGGTAGGGTCTGAATTCATACAAAGTATGCTTTTCTTTTTACTCATTTTATTCTTTTTTGTGAGTTATATTAATAGTACATGAATACATTTTTCTCATATCGGATGTATAAAACTCCCACACCTTATTCTTTGGGGGATCATACTATAAGTATTGCTCTGCAATTTATTTTTGTTTTGTCACTTAACAATATATCTTGTATGTTAAAGTTATATATTTTCAATGAATTAATTTTTAAAGTTATAGTAGTAATACACGAATGCATTTTTATTGCAAAAAATATGGATGGAAAAGTCAAAGTTCTTTTCACACAACTGAATTATCTTTTTTTTTTTTACTTACTAGGATCATGGTTTCTATGTATGGGTCTGCAACTTGATTTGATGCATAAATACATACTCATTATTTAAAAATATATCACTTGGGACACCTGGGTGCCTCAGTGGGTTAATGCCTCTGCCTTCGGCTCAAGTCATGATCTCAGTGTCCTGTTGTCGAGCCCTGCATCGGGCAGGGAGGCTGCTTCCTCCTCTCTCTGCCTGCCTCTCTGCCTACTTGTAATCTCTCTCTCTCTGTCAAATAAATAAAATCTTTAAATAAATATATATATATCACTTAACAAAATTTTATTTAAAAATACATATGCAAAATAAAAAGAAAGGAATCTTCTTTTAACAGCCTCCTCCTATAATAATCCAACTTGCTTTCTCAAAGTTATTCTTAACAATGTGTTATGTAGGGGCGCCTGGGTGGCTCAGTCCGTTAAGCGGCTGCCTTCGGCTCAGGTCATGCTCCCAGGGTCCTAGGATCGAGCCCCACATTGGACTCCCTGTTCAGAAGTGAGTCTGTTTCTCTCTCTCCCTCTGCCTGCTGTGTTCTCTCTCTCTTTCCCTCTCTCCCTAATAAGTAAATAAAATCTTTATTTTAAAAAAACCAATGTGTTACATAAACTTCTGGATTTTTTCTATGTATTTACATGTACACATTTATCTAAAAATACATAATCTGGAGTTATTTTTTAAACATAATTGGGACAAAGTATAACAATTAAATAGAACTTTGCTCTTTTAAATTTACTGATGTGTGTTGCACATGACTCCACATCATTATATATGGACATCTTTTTAAGTTGTATGTAGCATTTCATATTATAGAGGTATCATAATTGAAATACTCCCCTATGGGTGGATATTTATTGTTTTCAATTTTTTACTATGAAAAATACTGCGATGAATATATTTGTACATATTTCTTCGTGCATGTATGAGTATAGTTCTTCTATATCAAAAGAGAAAACAAATATTACAAAAGGGTCCTCAAGAAAAAGCTGTAAAAACTCCATTCCCACCAATAGTTTATGTATACATACCATTCTATACACTATGTATAGAACATCCATTTCCATACCACCTGGATATCAACAATCCTTTTTAATTTTTGCCAATTTGAAGAATAAAAAATATAATCTTGTTTTCGTGTTATAATTTTTTTTCCTGGATCATTCATAAGAATGGCCATCTCTTTATATATTCATTAGTCAGTTACATTTCCTTTTTAAATTGTCTATTCATAGTATACCTGGGTGGCTCAGTCAGTTAAGCATCTGCCTTCAACTCAAGATATGATCTTGGGATCTGGGATCGAGCCCCACATCAGGCTCCCTTGCTTCTCCCTCTCTCTCTGGCCCTCGCCCCCATTCATTCTCTCTCTCTCCCTTTTTCTCCTCAAATAAATAAATAAAATCTTTAAAAAAAAGTTATCTATTCACATATATTCTTTTTTTTCCCTTGGAGTTTTTGTCCTATTTTTAAAAATCATTTGCAGGAACACTTATTTATTTGTCATTGTATATTTTGCAAATATTTTCCAGATTTGACTTTGTTTGTGGTGTTTTTATCATGTGAAAATTTAATTTTTTAAGCAGTCAACTCCTTTATTTTTTTCTTTTATGATTTCCAGACATTGTATATTGTTTAGGAAGTCTTTACCACACCAACACCATAAAAAATTCTCTAATTTATAAATATATTGATATATCCTTTTAAAAACTTAACTTTTAAAACAATCTGGAATTATTTGTGTGTCTCTATGCTGAAGTTATGAGTTAAATCTCTTTTTTTCTAAATGGATAGCTAGTTGCCTTATTAATTATGGAATTGATTCATATTTATCCACTGATTTAAAAATCTACCCATCCTGTAATCTGTAAATTACACTGTAAACCACTGAGCCACCTAGGTGCCCCTCCTACTTATTCTTTTATATTCTATTCACAATGTTACATTTTTTCAGTTATATAACTTTTTGTTGTAATATTAAACTGTTCTTTTTCAATTTTTCCTGATTTTTTTTTACATTTTTTTTAGATGAACTGAACTATTTTCCAATCAATTTCTTTCCATAGGCATCTTTTTGGATGTCTTTACAATTTTCTTACAATCTTCTGCAGGAATTTTTAATGGAATTGTATTGAATACAGAGATAAATACGGAAAAATTCCTATAGACAGATTAGAAAAACTCACCTGTAAAACCTTCTGGAACTGGTGCCTTTTTAAGACTGATCTTTGACTCCTTTCAGTCTCTTCCAATGTTATTGGTCTCTCCAGGCTTTTTACTTCCTTTTCAGTCAAACACAACAATTTGCATTTTTTAGAAAATCTTCCCTTTTATCTCAATTTTATTTTTTATATAAAACAGTTTACTTATTTTTAATGTTGGTAATTTTGTCTTTTCACTTTTTTCTTAATCATAGATGACAAAAATTTGTTGACTAGTATCTAGGCAGCTGGCTAAGGTGTCCTCTGAATTGTGTTATTTTGCTTTCCCAACTAGCTCCTTCTCCAAAAGGGAGACTTACTTGTGTTCTGTGCAGAGTTGGCAGGGCATTCTGACTGCCACATTTCATTCTAGACAGGAAGAAATCAGGAGGGCTGGCAACCTCTGCCATTCTGTTGCCAACATGTGGAGTGGATCCCATTAGTGTCTTTGGACACATGTTCTTTTTTCTTCTCTCTGTATCTGTGATGGAGTTCCAGAGGAGTATCTCAGGTCTGCCCAGCTTCTCCAAGGCAGGGTCATTTTCAGAGAAGTCTTCGTTTCCTTGGAACAGATTATTCACCCTCTAGAGAGGGTTTTTCTGACTTTATCCAGGGGCAAACACTGCTAATCCCTGCCACTCAGAATAAGTGGGAAGGGAGAGAGGGAGAAGGTGCCCAACTGGCCTAGCTATTTCAAGAATGTGTTGACTGTGAGCTTGGAAAAATCACTGAAATTCCTTCAACACTGTAAAATTTTCTCTTTTCCATGTTATAGCCTAAGGTTTCCTCTAACCTTGTTTCTTCACCAACCTGATTCCCTTTGGTTTCCACTTATCTTCCTAGAAGCTTTAATTTTCTGGGAATCTTTGCTCATTTTACAGCACTGATATTGTTTTGTTCTTGAGAAACAAACAAATAAAATATTTCCCATCATTTCCTCAAGGAATTAGAAGTGAGAAAGAAGGCATACATATGCACTCTTCCACCATTTTTAGCCCTTCTCTCTTAAATTTGTTTACACTGAACTAAAGAAGATGGTCCAAAGAAGTAAATAACTTGATGAGCAAAATAAGGACTGAATTAAGTACTTTTGTCCTGCTCTCGTGCCACTCTGTGTTTTCTGTATTGTTTCAATAGTTCAACCTGTGTTACATTTATTTAGGTCACTATTTGTGAAAACAAGAACGGCATCCCTCTTATGTACTATTTGTATTCCTAGCGCACAAGCATGTCTCCATCACAGTAAGCATTCCATAAGTATTGGCTAAGTGGATACACGAATAAATTATTTTACATAGAAACTGAAGATGTAGAAATTCAGTAACAGGATCTCTGGAGGTTTGGTGCAGATTTGCACAGGTAGGAACAAAACCAAGACTTGGACCATACTGATTTCTCCTGCTCTTTGCACTGCCTTTCTCAGACTGTTTGCTTCATTAATGTCTTTCTTCCAATCAGCATTTAGACAAAGACAAGTGAAAAGAAGTCTGATTTCAATTGGTGTTGGCAGAAATTGTCATCCTGTGTAACAACTGACATAAACATCACTTCTTAAATTAACACTTCAGGACACCAGCCTGAATAGTTTCACCCCTTCTTCCTTTGCTATTGTGTCCCTTATTAGAGTAGTAAACCGAAACTCATATCACCTCTTTGATTATGTTGTAAACTTTGTTAGCACTTCTGGCCTTTGGAGCCTTTGCAGAGGAAGCAGTGTTGGTTAGACTCTGTGTGTGGGTGTGTGAAACAGTGGAGTAGGTAAGCATGTGGGGCTTGTTTGTTTGTTGTTTTAAAATTTAACATTAGAGTTAGGGAGAACTGTGAATTGGCAAGCCACTGGTTTCCTGGAATAAGATTGTTTCTTTCCAGAGAAGGGTAAAATGGTCTTTTTCTGTTTCGTTCCAGCAACATAATAACCATGGGTCTTTGAACCTAATAGCTAAATTGTGGTGATCACAGAAGACCTTTCTAAAATACACTTTATTATTAATCCATTTGTTCACCAACATCTTATCATAGGTAAACACATGTTATTGATATTATTTTTGCCAGTGATTATGTTGCTTATATGCCTAATCTAGATGATAGGCCAGATTTAACAAAAATATTTGTTTGCTCTTGCTGTAATTTATGTTTTCTTACTTTCTTGTAATGTAAACTATAGGCTTAAATTAGTGGAGTTAGATGTTCATGCTTAGATATTTTTTTCTGCAGAAGAATACAAAGGTGATTATTATCACAGAGTGATAATTAATGGATTATTACTATATCACATGATAAGGCCTACTGAGATTTTCATGAAAAGGATTCTTCTGAATAACATTTTAATTGAGATATTTGGTAACTTCCTCTTACTATTATAAGAAATCTGCAATGTTTTCAGGTTGCAGGTTCTGATAGAATGGAATATATGTACCTCATATTAAGTAAAGAGTTGCCAATAAATTTTTAAAATTATTTTAAGAATTAGCTTTCACTAGGGGTGCCCTGATGGCTAAATCAGTTGAATGTTCAACTCTTGATTTCAGCTCAGGTCATGATCCCAGGGTCTGTGATTGAGCCCCACATCAGGCTCCATACTCAGTGTGGAGTCTGTTTGTCCTTCTCCCTCCGCATCTGCCACTCTGCCCCACTCTGCACACACACATGCACACACATGCTCTCTCTCTCAAATAAATAAATCTAACAGTCTCTAATAGTCTCTAACAGTCTAGAAGGGCTGAATATGAAAAATCAAATCTTTTTTTTCTTTTTTTTGAAAATAGTGTATATAATTCCAGTTTAACCAGGAACTACTTCTACAGAAAACAGGATAACCTACTGCTATGTCTAAGGTCAGGCTTATCAGAGCAGTATAACATTAGGAAATCATGAGATGTCTACAGATGGAAATAACCTTAAAAACTCTTAGTTCCATTTTATATGTACATCTGTGGTGGATTTGCTCCATGATCCTTGAACGTAAGAGAAAATAGTACTTCCTAATTTTTCCAAGTCAAATCTTGCTAGGCCTGTAAGATTGTTAAAAATCTATTCTTTATCCTTTTGGAGTGTGGACCCCTCCTTGATTCAGGGTCATGCACAGACCAGGGAACACTGGGAGGAGTCTTCTGGCCTTCCATCAGGATTCCTTGATGGTTAATTTGTCAACTTTGTGAAGCTGTGGTGCCCAGTTGTTTGGTCAAGCACCATTATAGATGTTGCTGTGAAGGTACTTTTAGGTGTTATTAATATATAAACCAATAGATTTAGTAAGCAGTTTATTGTCCACAACATGAGTGGCCTCATCCAATTAATTGAAGGCCATAAAAGCAAAAACCAAGGTTTTCCAAAGAAGCAGCAATGTCCCTCAAAGCTACAGCATAAAAATCCTACCTGAGTTTCTAGGCTGCTAGCCTGTTCTACAGATTTCAGAATTACTAGCCCCTATAATATATATATTCTGTTTCTCTGGGAAACCCCAGTTAATACTTGATTAATAAGCTCTTGAGTCATGGGATCCAGTCCCACAATTGACTCTGTGCTCAGTGGGGAGTCTGCTTGAAGATTCTTTCCCTTGGCCCCTCCCCCCACTCAAGTGAGAGTTCTCTCTCTCTCTCAAATAAATAAATGAATAAATCTTTTTTTAAAAAAATAAGCCCTTGAGATGTTTGCTAACCATGTGTTGTATTCAAATTTACAACTTTCTTCTTGTCTCGACACTCAATCCCTCTACGCTGCTCTCAATCATGGTGATGCTTGTTTTGGTTCTCAAAATACGGCCCTTAGTCTTCAGCCCCAGGAATCCACATGCCGACAAGTCAGAGGTCACCCAGGCCACGTGGTGGCAGAGTACTTGTCTGTGCCACATTGGGGTCTCTTTACACTCCTCTGGCATCTGGGAATCCAGCTCTGCCCCATGGTTTAGTCATCCTCCCAAAGACTGCCTTCATGTCCAAGTATTAGAACCCAACCTTTACCATCCACCCCAGCTCCCACACCTTGGGCAAAACCAACTACTTCCCACCAAAGATCTAAATGGGGATATATTTAAGAAGTTTTCTAAAACCCAGAAAATCCATTTATTTGTCCTTGGACAAGAAACTCCAGACACAAAAGCTTGGTTTTCTGTACTAAGAAATTACCGTTTTATTCCTTTAGTTATCACATATCAGTGGGACTAGATGTGAACTAATGTCTCATTGAACTATCTTGCTTTGTATGTTAGGATCCAAGACCCAGAGAAGTTAAGTGGCTTCCTCGAGTTTCCCAGAACACTCACAAAAAGAGTAAGATGCTATCCAATGCCATATTCCTCCTCCTTCCCCCTTCACCTTGTATCTGTCTATAAGCTGCTGCATATTTTTGCATGAATTCATGGAGGATACCTGTGTTGGAACTGCTTTGCCCCTTCAGTATAAAATGGCAGTTTGGAATCTGATGCTTAAAGGGATAACCATCTCTGTGGCTATTGGCAGCCACAGCTTCCTCCAGATAACTCAGCCACAGGCTTTGGAGGGAAGAGGGTTCCTTCTGAAATGTGTAACTTTGTTCAAGCTTGAAATTCAGTGGGCACCATCTGGCATCAGTGGTTAGAAAGTCCTACAGAGTATAACTGCTTTTTTCCCCCTCTGGATGAGTAATCTTTCTGTGTTTTCTTTTTTAAGTTTAGCAGTGTGGTGAAGGGGCAATGCAAAATGGAACTTTGGGCTGCAGCATTATAACTTGGGCTCTTCCCTATCGATCTCATGGGCTCATTATGTAAGTGTATTTCTTCTGCTGATACAGGAGCAAAAAAGGCTGACCTGTGACATTTTTCCAACACATTCAGTTGTCCTAACATACTCAGACATTCAAAAGTACATGAGTAGCCAGCCATTTGGTCTTTTAGCCAAGAAGGCTGTAGCTGGGGGTTGCTTGAGAAAATATCTGCTTTTAATCAAAATAAAATTTAAACTGTAAACCAGTATACTTCATTGCCTACCATAAGCCTTGTTCCTTAGGGTCATAATAAAAGTGTCAGCTTCATATCATCTCTCCTTCCTCGTTCTCTTTCTCACTTGCTCTCATTATTTACTTTTGTAGATTATGGTTTCTATATTCTATTTGTTTTCTTTAGAGATATCCTTTCTAAAGAGGTTGTCATAGTGTGTCCTCAAATATATACATAATTCTAAGAGAGAACCATGTGTGTGGAAATTCAGGCAGCTGGAGGACCTAGAGTTATTTAAAATCAGAATATGTCCCCCTGGCTTGGTACCACTAAATATATCTGCCAAATGTGGAGAATTTAAGATTGCTCCAAAACCTATTTCTGCCAGATTAGCACCTGTGACCACTGCCTTGGGGCCACATATTACAATTACTGCAAGAAGCAGCTTGTGCAGACTCTACAACCAGGTTGCCAAAGTTCAAACCCCAGTTCTCCTGCTTGCAGTGTTTAACAAAACGTCTATAAGTTACTTATTTTCCCTATGCCTCAGTTTCCTCACTTGCAAATTAGAGATTTAAAAGAAAGAAACTTCAACACAGAGTCACTGCAAGGCTTTGGTGAATTAATACATAAAAGCCCTCAGAATAGTACATGGCACATTATAAGCATTGAATTAGTGTTAGTTTTAATAATCAAGTTTTGGAGAGCCTCGTTCTGTTTTACTGAAGACTGCAACAGAGCTTATAAGAAAGGAAGGTATGTGTTTTATATTTGGCTCTATTGTAAACACTGATCTACAGCATAGTGATACCCCATCCATTTCCTGGATAAAAACTGTATACCTGTTTTGGAAAATAATCTTTTCTTCTAGGCTGGTATATTTGAGATTCACTTTGAGCAAATGATTTTTTGAGATCATACCTAGGAAATTATTCAGATCATTGAGATCCCCACCCATTTATTTATGGTTTAGAAAGAAATATAAGAGGAGGTAAGAGAGATGGACTTGGGTTAAGAAGGAGGAGGTTTAAATTCTAGACTTTATTTGACTGTGCAGAAAAAAAATCTCTGCGATTTGTTTCCTCATCTCGAAATTGAGGGTGTTCATACAAAGAAGCTATTTTGGGATTAATTCTGTTGGAACACGAATTCATAACATATATAATTTTGAGTTCTAGATATAGGAAGAGTTAAATGTAAAGACACCTTTTAAAATATTAGCACAAAGCATAAATGAATATCTAATATCAGCTTGAAAAGGGTCTTTCTAAGACTTCTCAAAAAATGAGAAGCTGAGTTGATTACTAAAGTTTTGAAAATAAGTTCTATAAATCAAAAACTTAAGAAATGTAAAGGCAAGTAGCACAATAGTATTCTTAACACTATAATAGGAACATAGTTCCAAAAATCCTTAACAAAATATTAGCAAACCACATTCAACATACATTAAAAAGATCATTTACCAGGATCAGGTGGGATTTATCCCAGGGATGCAAGGATGGTTCAGTATTTGTATATCAATCAATGTCATACACCACATCAACAAAATGAAGGATAAAAACCATATGATCATCTCAATAGATGCAGAAAAATCAGGTGAAAAGATTCAATATGCATTTATAACAAAAAACTCTGAACAAAGTGGGCTTTGGGGGAACATACTTCAACATAATAAAGGCCATATATGAAAAACACAACTAACATTATACTCAATGATGAAAAACTGAGAACTTTCTTTCTAAGGTTAGAAACAAGACAGCACTCTCACCACTTTTACTCAGCATAGTACTGAATGTCCTAGCCACAGCAATCAGACAAGAAAAATAAATAAGAGGCATTCATATTGGTAAAAGAGAAGTTTAACTGACCTTATTTGCAGATGACATGATACTATATGTAGAAAATCTTGAACACCCCATGAAAAAGCTACTAGAAATGATAAATTCAATAAGTTGGCAGGATACAAAATAAATACCCAGAAATCAGTAATGTTTCCTTTTTTTTTTTTTTTTAGATTTTTCTTTATTTGCCAGAGACAGACACACAGTGTGAGAGGGAACACAAGCAGGGGGAGTGGGAGAAGGAGAAGTAGGCTTCCTGCTGAGCAGGCAGCCCAATGTGGGGTTGGATCCCAGGACCCTGGGGTCATGACCTCAGGCAAAGGAAAATACTTAAAGACTGAGCCACCCAGGCACCCTCAGTGTATAGAAAACAGTGTATAAAACAGTGTATAATCCCAGCGTATAAAACAAGGTTTCTATACACTAGTGAAGTAGTAGAAAGAGAAATTTAATATTTCACCAATTGAATAAATTGCACCAATAAGAATTACACCAATAAGAATAAAATACTTGGGAATAAATTTAACCAAAGAGGTGAAAGATCTGCGCTCCAAAATCCGTAAAACTCTGATGAAAGAAATTGAAGGTGACACAAACAAATGGAAAGATATTCCATGTTCATAGATTGGAAGTATTAATATTGCTTAAGTGTCCATATTACCCAAAGGAATCTATAGATTCAGTGCACTCCCTATCAAAATTCTAACAGCATTTTTCACAAAACTAGAACAAATAATACTAAAATTTGTATAGAACCACAGAAGACCCCAAATAGCCACAGCAATCCTGAGAAAGAACAAAGCTGGAAGTATCACAATATTAGATTTCAAAATATACCACAAATCTGTAATGATCAAAACAGTATGGTACATGCACAAAAAATACACACAAAAAATCAATGGAACAGAATAGAGTTTCCAGAAATAAACCCATGGTTATATGGTTAATTAATCTATGATAAAGGTGGCAAGAATATATAATTGGGAAAGATAGTCTCTTCAATAAATGGTGCTGGGGAAACTGGACAGCTACATGTAAAAAAATGAAACCGGACAAATTTCTAACATCATACACAAAAATAAACTCAAAGTGGATTAAAGACCTGAATGAGAGACCTGAACCCATAAAATTCCTAGAAGAGAGCACAGGCAGTAATTTATTTGACATCAGTCATAGCAACACTTTTCTATATATATCTCTTAACACAAGGAAAACAAAAACAAAAATAAACTGTTGGGATTACATCAAAATAAAAAGCTTTTGCACAGAGAAGGAAATTGTTAACAAAACAAAAAGACAACCTACTGAATGGGAGGAAATGTTTGCAAAGGCTATATTCAATAAGAGGTTAGCAGTGTATAAGCATGGCTAGCTTCTATACCTCAAATATATAACGAACTTATACAACTCAACACTAAAACAAGCAAACAACAAAGAAACAAAAAACAACCCAAGGAAAAAATGCACAGAGGACCTGAATAGACATTTTTCAAAGAAGACATACATATGGGCAACAGACACATGAAGAGACGCTCGACATCACTAACCATCTAGGAAATACAAATCAAAAGCACAATGAGATATCACCTTACACCAGTTTGAATGGCTAAAATCAAAATGACAAGAAATAGTGAGTTCTGGCAAGCATATAGAGAAAAAGGAATTCTTGTGCACTGTTGGTAGGAATGTGAATTAGTACAGTTAATGTGGAAAACAGTATGGATGTTCCTCAAAAAATTAAAAATAGAAATACTGTATGATCTAGTAATTCCACTACTGGATATTTACCCAAAGTAAAAGAATACACTAATTGGAAAGATATATTTACCCCTGTGTTTATTGCAGCATTATTTGCAATAGCCAAGATATGGAAGAAACCTAAGTGTCTATTAATTGACAAATGGATAAGGAAAATGTGAGATATATGTGGAATATTGTGCAGTCATAAAAAAGGATGAAATTGTGTCATTTAAGACAACATGAATAAACCCAGAAGGTACTATGCTAAATGAAATAGGGTTAGACTGAGAAAGACAAACACCATGTGAACTCACTCATAAGTGGAATAAAAAAAAAAAAAAAAAAAAAGCGNTAAAGCCGCTGCCTTCGGCTCAGGTCATGATCCCAGGATCCTGGGATCGAGGCCCACATCAGGCTCTCTGCTCAGCAGGGAGCCTGCTTCCTCCTCTCTCCCTCTCTCTCTGCCTGCCTCTCTGCCTACTTGTAATCTCTCTCTCTGTGTCGAATGAATAAATAAAAAATCTTTAAAAAAAAAAAAAAAAGCAAACAAAAAGCGGAACTAGGCCTATAAATACAGAGAACAAACTGATGGTAGCCAGATGATGGGGGGTTGAGCAAAATCGATGAAGAAGAGAGGGAGATCCAGGCTTTCAGTTATGGAATGAATAAGTCATGGGAATAAAAGTCACAGCATAGGGTAGACTGTCAGTGATAGTGTAATAGTGATATGTAATGGGACAGATGTAGCTACACTTGTGATGAATATAGTATAATGTATAAACTTTTCAAATCACTAAGTTGTACAGCTGAAACTAATGTAACACTGGGTGTCAAGTATACTCAAATAAAAAAGTTATAAATAAAGATGATAAGCATTTAAACATCTTCACATGGATATATGAATGTTAATTTTGTGGCATGTCTACACGTGTGTGTGAGCACACATGCGCACATGCAAATAAAGCTTATCTGGAGAGGAGAGGAGGGGAAGAATGGGGTTAGGAAGGAGTCCATGGGGACATCAACTCTACAGTTAATTTTTATTTCTTTTTTTTTTTTGAAAGAT
Source organism: Ailurus styani (assembly GCA_002007465.1). Taxonomy (NCBI): domain Eukaryota; kingdom Metazoa; phylum Chordata; class Mammalia; order Carnivora; family Ailuridae; genus Ailurus; species Ailurus styani. The sequence goes on along the minus strand of LNAC01000231.1, from coordinate 179,465 downwards.
TTTATTTATTTACTTGACAGAGAGAGAGATCACAAGTAGGCAGAGAGGCAGGCAGAGGGAGAAGGGGAAGCAGGCTCTCCCGCTGAGCAGAGAGCCCGATGTGGGGCTCCATCCCAGGATCCTGAGATCATGACCTGAGCCGAAGGCAGAGGCTTAACCCACTCGGCCACCCAGGTGCCCTAATTTTATTTCTTTTTTTTTTTTTTAAAGATTTTATTTATTTATTTCACAGCGGGAGAGAGATCACAAGGAGGCAGAGAGGCAGGCAGAGAGAGAGAGGGGGAAGCAGGCTCCCTGCCAAGCAGAGAGCCCGATGCGGGCCTCGATCCCAGGACCCTGAGATCATGACCTGGGCCGAAAGCAGAGGCTTTAACCCACTGAGCCACCCAGGCGCCC
>LNAC01000231.1:120463-179019 GCA_002007465.1 Ailurus styani | reverse complement strand
CAGGCGCCCTATTTCTTAAACTGCATACAACATCAAGTGGTGGTTGAGACATTATTGTTTATTTAATTTTCTGTGTCTGTATTTTTCCCTTGTATCTGAAGAAATTTCCTTAAACTATTCTGTCTCCAATGTTTTTTAACATTGCAAAAATATGTTTTTTAACAAAAAGAAAAAATAAAACTGACCAATACATATAGGGGAAAATATTGAAACTTGTTTTTATTAAGAGAAATATGAAATTAGATAATATGAAATTTTTTCTAACAGATTGGATAAGATTAAAATGTTATAGTAATCACTATTGGCTGAGGTATAGAAGCTAGCCATGCTTATACACTGCTAGACATAAAAATTATTTCAAACTTTTCTGGAGGGCAATTTGATGTACAGACCAAAACAAAATAATTCTGTTTCTAGGTATTTATTCTGTAGATATAACCACAGAGAAACACAAAGTTGTTTTTTTTTTAATTAAAGGATGTTCAATTACAATTATATTTTACAGGAAAATTAGGAACTTCCATGTCTAACAAGAGCAATTTAGTTAAATACATGACGACTTGTTCATAAAACAGAATTTTGTGTAGGAATGAAAAGCTCATGTTTTTAAATGACATGGCAAACATGTGTGACATAGTATTAAATGTAAAAAAGCAAGATAAAGACTATGTATAGCATGATCCCATTATGAACGACAAAGAGATCTGTGTAGGAGGGCTCCTCAGTTTGAAAGTCTGTGTCACTTTCCTTCTGAGACGTAAGCAAGTCTGAGCGGGCTTAAGGAACTGGGGGGTGGCCTTCTGGGCTTCTTTCAATTCGCTTCTGGGAATGAAGGAACCTCCTAGAAAATAACTCATTCTAGGTGGGAAGGGAGTTGTGGAAAACAAGTTGATGATGAAATGATGCTGGGGATGAGAGGCTGCCCTAATTCTAAGCCTGGGAGTGTCTGCCCCAGCATCTGCTCCAGGGTTCAGTCTCCATGGACTTGGAGCTGATGTGCAGGACAGAAGACTTTACAGGAAGGTGGCAAGAGCTGCTTCACTGAAGACCTTGCAAAACACAGGAGCACCAGCAACACTGTTTCAGGGCGCACATGACAGGATGGAAGCCAAGATGTGAAGGGAGGATTTCTTTGCTGCTTTTCTGTTCTCCAGCCTCTAGTTTGGAGCTTTGAAGTCTTCCGTGTGTTAGGGCAGTCCTCAATAGGAAAAAGCAACAGGCCCTGAGGAAGCAGCACTGGGCTCTGGGGCCTACAACAGGAGAGCTGCCCTCATCAGCATCTGGGCCACAGTATGACACCCTCTGGAGACCATACAAACACACTGGGAGCAGGGCCAGATTTTCAAGACGGCTGTGCTCCTGTGCTTTCACAAGGGAGCAGACCAGAGGTGACATTGTTCCCGTCACACTGGGGTGGCTTGAGGAATAATACAGAGGCAGAAGAATGACCCCCCAAATTAAAATGTTAATTATTAGAGGTGATTTCAACTTTCCTCTTTCATGTTTGGGTTGTGGTGGTTAAATATTTCAGTCACTAAGATTTAGATATGACTGAGCGTGCCTGAAGAACATGGTGGTGAATGTTCTGTGAATGTGGTGACAGCACAAGATTTCTAGCTCAGGGAAAGTCTGGGGATTCCTCTAAAAATTTTTACTTCAAAGACATAGCATATTTCCTTCTCTTTTCCTACTGTGATCAAGAAAAATATTGAATATGTTATCTCCATTCCCTCTTAAGTCAAATATTCTATGATTTTTTGATGTCGTAAAAACACTTGTAGGTCCATGATTAAATACCTTTGACTCATCTAGGAATATGAACATACTATAAATAACTTCTATTGTCGTGTTGAATTTGCTGACAAAATTTCATTTATCTCCTGGTGGAATTCCCAGAAACAGTCATAGAGACCCTTGGTTTAAATTCAGTAAGAGCTCCAACAGCTACAAATGTCTATAGCAAAGAAAAACAGTAAAAGAATTTACTTAAATTGCATTTTTATTTATGCTAGTCTTTTCAATCCTTTATATATATGACAGAGAGTCTGTCTTTATTTTAGCTAATGATAAACTAAACTGTTTTCTACTTCTCAGTTAAGCTACAATATGAAACTAATGCTTTCGCATATATCAGGGACCAAGCCTAACTCAACAAGCAGCTTCATGTGATAACATGTGATAAATGCATAAAGGTCCCAATGGGTGGAGAAGGTGGACTTTGTCATAAGTTAGGAAACTTGAAAAAGGCAATTTGAAAGGGATACTAATAATATATATTTGAAAGCTGTCAAAATAATACATTTAAGATATATAAAGTACTCACAGTCTTTGTCCAGGGCAGTACCACATGAAAAATCTTTACGTGGTGAGATTTTTTTTTTAAAGATTTTACTTTTATTTATTTCACAGAGGGAGAGAGATCACAAGTAGGCAGAGAGGCAGGCAGAGAGAGAGGAGGAAGCAGGCTCCCCACTGAGCAGGGAGCCCGATGCGGGCCTCGATCCCAGGACCCTGAGATCATGACCTGAGCTGAAGGCAGAGGCTTTAATCCTCTGAGCCACCCAGGCGCCCAACGTGGTGAGATTTTTAACTTTCAGAATATCTATTGACTACAGAGAGACTGGCTTTTTCATTAAGATTATCCTTACAGTTGGGACACCTTGGTGGCTCCGCTGGTTAACCATCTGTCTTCATCGAAGATCATGGATCCCAGAGACCTAGGGATCAAGCCCCATGTCAGGCTACCTGCCCAGTGGGGAGTCTGCTTCTCCCTCTCCCTCTCCTTTTGCTATCTGCCACTCATGCTCTCTCTCTCTCAAATAAATAAATAAAATCTTTTAAAAAATAGATTACTCTTACGAGAGTCCTAATTTTATTAATATGATAATCATGTTTATTTGGGTAAGTAGCCTGTATCGTATTTCAGTAATTTTTTAAATTCCTATTTTACATTTAGCATTAGGATGTTCTTTATCAAAATATTTTTAGCATCTATGATATATTCATGGCTTTCTCCTTTAATTTATTGATGTAGTGATTATATTGAAAGATTCCCTGTGTTTGAATCATTCACACATTCCTGTAACAGACTACTTGGTTATGTAGCATTTTTTGATGTACTGCTATTCCATTTGTTAATTTATTTAGGAAATTTGCATCTATAGATATTCCTCAACTTATGAGGGGTTGCATCCCAATGAATCTATCATAAAATGAAAATGTACTAAGTAAAAAAAAACAAAACAAAAAACAAAAAAACACATTTAATGCACTTAAACTAGTGAACATCATAGCTTAGCCTGGCCTACCTTAAATGTGCTCAGAACACTTACATTAGCCTACAGTTGGGCAAAACCATCTAACACGAAGCCTATTTTATCATCAAGTGTTGAGTATCTTATGTAGTTTATTGAATTCAGTACTGAAAGTGAAAAACAGAATGGTCCTAAGTATATCAGTTATTTACCTGTGATCACATGGCTGACTGGGAGCTGCTGCTTACTGCCACAGCCAAGAGAATATCATACTGTGTATCACCAACCTGGAAAAAGATTAAAATTCAAAAATGGTTTCCACTGAATGCCTACTGTTTTTGCACCATTGTAAAGTAAAAAAAAAATTTAAGTCCAACCGTACTAACTCAGGGACCATCTATAGGTCTGTTAGTAGTATGGGGTGCCTGGGTGGCTCAGTCATTCAGCATCTGCCTTTGGTTCAGATCATGATCCCAGGGTCCTGGGATGGAGCCCCACATAGGGCTCCCTGCTTGGCGGGAAGCCTGCTTCTCCCTCTCCCACGCCCCCTGCTTGTATTTCCTCTCTTGCTGCATCTTGTTCTGTCAAATAAATAAAATAAAATAAATCTTTAAAAAAATATATAGCTCTGTTAGTAAATTTGGCATACATGATTTTTGTTCTAGTTGCTCTATAATCTGTTGGGGGTACTGGTATTAAGTTTACATTAGTTTCATGAAATGAATTGAGGAGTCTTCTTTTTTTCCCCTATGAGTTGGCATGGTTAAAATTAGTACTTTTGAATACTAATACTAGACTAAGTATTAAGTATACTAAGTGATATTGATACTGAAATAAGTATTACCATTAAATAAGATTAATATTATCTATTTTTTAAATGTTATTATCAGTTGAAAATCAACATGGACTCAGTGTTTTTTCCAACGGTTAAGTTTTGTCATCTTTCCAATTCCTTGCAGAGGTTGTTTTTTTTTTTTCTGTTCAATTTTCTATTTCTTCTTGGTCAACTGTAATAGATATCTTGTTAGTCAGAATAGGCAATGTTAGACTGCAGTAACAAGACCTACATATCAACAGCTTAACACACTATGTTTTTTTCCGGCTCATGTCACAGTCTGAGATGTGTTAGAAGAGCCATGCTCTAGCTTGTAGCTATGCCACCTGGAATCCGTGTCTTCTAAAATCGTATAAGAAGACTAGCGGAATGAGCAAGATACTTTTAGGTGCCAGGTCTTACAAATGGCTTATATCACTTGTTTTCTACTCTTTTGGCCAGATCTCAGTCTCATGGTCTCAGCCCAATCATGAGAAGTCTCTGGGTCCATGACGAAAAAACAGAAAATGAGATAACATCTCCCTGCCACACTAGTAGTATTTTGCCAGGAAGTCATCTAGTTTCTCTAGATTTTCAAATTCATTACCATAGAATTACACATGATGTTCCTTTCTAATCATTTTAATTGTGTTCTTCTAATTGTATCTTCTTCATCATTCTTAATTTTAGGTAATTTATTTTATCCCTTTTGTCCTAATTTGTGCTTACGTGATATTCATCTATTGGCCTTTACAAAAAAATAAGCTTTTGTTTTTATTTATTCTTTCTAATGATATCACAGATAATTACTGAGTGTTAGTCTAAGTAAATGAATATTTTGCAGCAATAATCGAAAGAAAATCCCCACTTCCATGAAACTTGTAATTCTCCTTTCTTTCAGTCTATTTTGTTGTTCTTATATTATAAATTCTTCATTTATAATATCATTTTCATTTTTTAATTTATCTTTAATCTGTCTTTCTATTTTTAAGAAAAGCTTGTAAGGCTATAAAAAATTGCTTCCCTTTTTAACTGTTTCTTTTTTTACATAGGTTTTGGTATGATGAGTCCTCATTTTCTTTGCTTTTTAGATCTTTTTTTTTTTCCTTTGGTTTTGGTTTCTTCTTTGATTTAGGATATTTTTTTAGTGGCATATTTTCATTTTCAAGGAGTTAACTTTTTAAATGATTTTTTTAATCTCTATGTTGAATTATTATCAGAGAATATAGTGTAAAATCTCTACTTTTTAAAATTTATTGTTTTCTTTGTAGCCAAGAACATGATTAATTTTTATACATGTTCCATGGAGCTAAACAGAAAATATATGTTCTCTGATGTAAGACATAGTTTTTTATAGCTTGTTGATTGCATTATTAAAATAATCTATGACCTTACTTATTATTTGTCTACTTGAGCTATCAAATTCTGGAGAAGGTATATTAAATTCTTCTACTGTATTTCTTTTAAGATCTAGCTGTTCTTCTAGAATCTTTTTTTTATGTATTTGATGACTCCATTGTTTTGTGCATGTATTTTAATGCATCAATTATGGAAGAAAACTTTCCTAAGTCTAGGTGAATTGTATGTCTCACCATTAAATAATGCCTCAGTTCTGTTTAATGTTTTGGTCTTGTTTCTTGTTGGTATTTTCACACCTGCCTTCTGCTGTTATCTACCTGGCATGTTTTTATCCATATCTTCATTTTGAACATCTCTTTGCAAACTTGTTTTAGTTGAGTTTCATTTTAAAATTATTTTAATATGGCTATGGTAAAAATTTAGTGAGAATTGATATTCTTAATTTATGCCTTCATTATGTCATATGTTTTCTTTATCTTTTACTACATTGCTACTATTTTCTCTTTAATACCTATTCTGCCTATGTCAAATTTTTCTTCATTGCTTTTTCAAATTTGGTGATTTAGAATTTTGTCTCTCTTTTAAATTATGCTGGTCATTAAACCTATAATTAAGTCTATACTTATCTATTATAGTATCAGAATATACAAACAACTATGTTGAATCCTACCTACTTTGTCTAATCATTTCTCTCCTCCCCACACTTAAGAATTAGAATATTTTTAGTTTCTTCATCTCCCAGATGTCCTGTTCTTTCTGTCTTGCAATTTTTTTTATTCTTAAATTTTAGGAATTTCAATATGATATTCAAACTCTTTCTAGGCAGTAAGTGGGGACATTCACAGAGCTCAGCTCATTTCTTTCCTTTTTCTCAGTGAATGCTGTTACACAGATGTTGTCTGGTGTTGTAATTATTTAATGTGGGAGGGGAAATTGAATCCCTCTAATTCCAGCATGGCTAGAAGTGAAAGTGTGTGTCTTATTTTTTTAAGTAATCTTGCCTAAAGTTCGGTGAACACTGTTCATTCATACGCTCAAGTCTCTTGCCATTCAGGGAAATTTTATCTCATAATTTAATCGTTACTCCCAATCTGCCTTCTTCTGAGTTCCAGGAGGGGTCCCACATGTTGAATTAATCCCTTGTTGGGTTTTCTGGATCTGTCTCCTATTTTCTTTTCCCTCATTAATTCCACCTCTTTGTATTTTGCTCTGTGTTCTGACACATTTTCCCAGTAGATTTTCCGCACGACTAATTTGCTGCTCAACAGTAACTGTATCCTACAGTGAGTTGTTGGCCTGATTGCGTGTTGGGTTTCCTCAGCACCCATGCAGGTCAGGCTGTAGGATCTAAAGAGCAGTGAAAAACCCTCAGATGGTGTAAGGCAGAGCAGAAGCTTTCTGTCATAGGAAAATAGCAAACAACTCCTTTCCAGACAAGGAAGAATAAAGAAAAACTGGATGGCTGTCATTTTAGATGCATTAACTTCCTTCTGAAATCCTGTGGTATCCAGTCTTGTGGGAAAAGTAAGGCTTTGGATTTGTACTGTGGATGTGGAAAGAAAACACTGAAAGGTTTTGAGTTAAGAACAAATCAGTGTGGTGTGGTGATTCCAGATTCCGTAATAAGCCCTAAGCAAGCCCAGTAATGGGGATCGCAAGGGGTGAGCGGGGTTGGGAAGGTTTTATTTCATAGGAAGTAGTCAGTCAGTGGAAGACTCTTGATTAGAGTGACAAAATTTACTCACAATAGCCAAAAGGTGAAAATAACCTAAATATCCATCATCAGCTGAATAGATAAACAAAATGTGATATATACATCAATGGATTCGGCCTTTAAAAAGAAGCAGATTTGGGGGTGCTTAGGTGGCTCAGTCGGTTAAATGTCCAACTCTTGATTTCCTCTCAGGTCTTGATCTTAGGGTTATGAGTTTAAGGTCCACGTTGGGCTGCACGCTGGGCATGGAGCCTACTTAAAAATATATAAAATAAAATAAAAAAGGAAATTTTGAAACATGCTACAACAAAGGGGAGCCTTGAAAACATTATGCTTAGTGGAAAGCCAGATGCAAAGGACAAATATTGTCTGATTCTACTTATGTGAGGTACCTGGAGTAGTCAACTTAATGGAGACAGAAAGTAGAATAGTGGTTACCAGGGCTAGGGGAGGAAAAAATGCAGAGTTATTGTTTCATGGATACAGTTTCAGTTTAAGGATGATGAAAATTCTGGAGATTGATGATGGTGAGAATTGCAAAACAGTATGAATGTACTTAATGCCTCTGAATTGTACACCAAAAATGTTTAAAATTAGAAATTATATATATATGTATTATGTTTATGTCTATGTATGTGTGTGTGTGTGTGTGTGTGTGTGTGTGTGTGTGTGTATAATTTCCAGGGAGTATATGGGAAGTCCCTGTATATTCTGCTCATTTTTGCTGGGAACCTAAAACTGCTCTAAAAAATAAAGTCTATTTTTAAAAACAAAATTTATCTAAATTTTAGGTTGTAGTGACAAAAAGTATGCAGATGAGGACCACAAAAGACAGAAATATGTGCAGGAAAAAGCCTGGCCATTCTAAAACAATTAACTGGGAAAAAGAACAAAGGGAAGTAATTATGCAGTTACACAGTCATTCAAGGCTATTTGACATTGTTTCAAGGAGATAATGTCAGATCCCTGGTATGAATGGGAAGGAGAGTAGAATTAGAACATATTTTCCTATTAGTCTACAGAGTTCACTTTGAGTGTGTCTCATTTTTTTAAAATAACTTTATTGAGATATAACTGACATACAAAAAACCTGCACATATTTAATGTATTCAATGTGATAAGTTTAGACACATGCATATACCCCAATTAAGGTAAGAGACATATCCGTCACCTGTAAGAGTGTCCTCCCCCTCCTCCCCCTCCCGTGTGTGTTAAGAATACTTAACAAGAGATCGCTCCACTTAACAAATTTTTTAAGTGCACAATACAGCATGGTTAACTGTAGGCATTGTGTTGGACTGCAGATCTCTAGAACTTATTCATCTTGCATAATTGAAACTTTACAACCGTTGAACGACAAGTCCCATTTCCCTCTCCCCCAGCCCCTCAAGTCGCTGTTTTATTCTGCTTCTGTAAGTTTGACTATTTTAGATACCTCATATAAGTGGAATCAGGCAATATTTGTCCTTCCATCCCTGGCTTATTTTACTTAGCATAATGTTAGCACGGCTATTATCGAACAAAACAAAGACAAGGGTGGGGGAGGATGTGGCGGAATTGAAACCCTCGTACACTGTTAATGGGGAGGTAAAGTAGTGCAGCAACTATGGAAGCAGTATGGAGATTCCTCAAAAATCACTTCGTAAGTTTATGACTTCAGGTGGGTAACGGCATAAAGGTTTAAATACCTGGTTTTTATGGGGATAGTCTAGCACCTCTCCTTAGAACACAGGGATTTGGGAAATCACTGTTTTGTTGTTGGTCTTTATTGCTTCAGCCCAAACTATTACAGAGTATTAAAAATAAAGCTGTCAGCACCAACTCTCTCCATGTGAAGTAGAATATTTTAGTTTATTTTATTTTAAAAATGATTGGCCTCAGTAATATATTTGAAATCAGGTTATTGACATTTCCTGCCTTCCTCCCCTCCTGTAGATTTTATGGCTTAGTAAATGTCTGAAAATTTAGAAGAGTAACAGGAGAATGCCAATTATCTCATTACAAAAGAACAAAAACGAAAACCTCTTCCTCTGTAGCTTGACAAATCATTCAAGAACTCTACTATACGAGTAAGAACAAATGTTGTATTAGTAAATACAAACATAAAACATAATTAAATCTTACTTACCTGGCACGTTTTGAATGAACCACTTCACTAAATTGAATGTTCAGGTTAAGCAACAACCCCTTTCTATTTCAGTGTTTGTCATTAAATATCCTTACATTCCTTAGCTGCTTTAAATTCCCTTTGGAATCAGGCAGTATGTAAATGAAATCAATTAAAATATATGTCATTTTCTAACTTAGTATGGGTTATAGGAAACATAATTTGATATTAGTTAATTATAGGAAATATCAGGTAATCCTTGGACCTCTGACCTCTCCTCTGACTTTATTACATACCTCTGGGCCTGGGAATACTTACACTGCGTAGAAACATAAAGCAGCAGGGCAAGGTAGGCATTGTACCTGAGCAGCTGGGAATAAAGTCAAATGCTTAGTCTCAAACCGGGTGCTGCTTATATGTGAGAATATGGAAAACCCAACTTGGAACAGGGACCAGGTTCCATCCTTTTGCGGGACACCTGGATGAGGAAAGTAGCAAAATAATATACCGACATAATGGTTAGTTTGTTCCCCTATTGTCTTTTCATACCCTATTCATGCAAGCAGCCAGGCTTTTTAATCCCTCAATGAGAAATTCCAGCAGAAGATGCCTGAGGTCAACAATATTTTAGTAACACTGATGGAAGAGATTTTGCCGTGTGGCTACAGGGGAGAAGGAGAGTGATTTTGAGGGACTGACAAGAAGGGCAGGAAATTTTACAAACTGTGACAAAGAAAGGGGCCGGTGGGTTTCTGACAGTTTGTCAGGGGAGGGGAAAGTCTAAAGAAGGTGTGGCTGTGTGATGTGCCTGGGGAAGAAGGATTCCAGTCATGGGCTGGTGGCTTAGGCAAGATGTCTGTACTTCCTTCATGATAAAAGTAGAAATTTCAGACAGAATGGGACCATATGTACAAAGATAATGAATATATCTTGAACAAAAAGCCAATCTAGTCTTATGACTAGAAGAGTTTCCAAATGCTTTGGTGCCATCTTAGGCTGCAACACGTGTGGACCACTTAGAGTATGAATGTGTGTAGTCAGGAAAGAGACACTGCAGTGACTACACCTAGTAAGACAGAGGCTTGTTGTCAGGATTAAGTATATTTAGAGAACCCTGATATTTGTTTGCACATTAAGTATGTGGTCTAAGATTCCTCTGATCCCTGTGTTGAAGTTCAGTGAGCTCAGGATTTATGGTTGCTTTTATTCACCATTGAAACCCCTAGCCCAGTGCTTGGCTCCTAGAAAATGCAGAGTAAAGTAGAAATTACACAAAATCTTCATTAAAATCTGCCATTGTGTGGCATTGAATAAGAGATTTAATAATTCATTTTCTGGCTTTAATATTCTTACCTCTAAAATATCGAAAAGAATCTCTACCTCAGAAGGTTGTCGCGGGGATTAAATGAAAAAATAAATGGTCATTAAGCAGACCAGGTGAAGTTCTCTTCAGGTGAAGTGCTTTCCTTGTCCATGGCCTTCTTTGAAGTCTTCACAGATAATTGTAATAAGATCTCACAAATGTTTGCACTCAAACATTTCTCTAGGGTTTCCCTAAAAGCCATGATTTCTGCATGCAAGTTTCTGAGGTGGGTGCCAATGTCAAAGATGGTCATCTACATGTGTGAATGACTAGCTGACTAGTTAGCAGTCTCTGAGTGCCTGGAACTAGACAGCCCCCCAGCAGGGGTGCATTTTACTGGATGGTGACTAAGCCAATTGAATTTCCTCTCTTAGGGTTTTTTAATTATGAAGTACTGGAGTCAAGTACTGTTAGTAGCGGAGGCAGAAATTTATACATTCATGTATCCAAGAAACACTTTTTGAGCTTCTACTATTTTCCAGATATTCTTCTGGAAATATAGCCAGTGAAAAAATGATGAGATGATGATGAGAATATAGCCAGTGAAAAAAATGAACCAATTTCCTCCCCTCCTAATATTCATACTCTGGTGAGAAACTTAAGCATATTATTGCATTTAATTGATTTGAAAACATGCATTTTTTCCACATTTTTAGATTTCTGAAAATGGAATGCATCTTACAGTCACTGGCATCTTATAACTACAGTTGGATAGGCAGCAGACATAGATTTGTTTTCCTGTGTGATCTTAGTTATATCTGTTTATAACTATAAACACGATTGAATTATGTGCACTGATGGTATTGTACATGCAGCGTGGAGATAGTGTTTAAAATGTCTTCAAAAGATGGTATTCTTATATGGCTGAAAAAGAAGTTATTGTGTAGACAGCCAGCCTCAGAAGTAGTTAGAAATGAGACATAAATTTGATATTAGAGAAGCAAGTAATATCATTTAAAGAATGACCACAATTTGATATTTCTTGCTTTATGGGTTTGAAGAAAGGAAGGCACCCACAAGTAGATGAAGCTGTGTTCCATTTTATTAGTGAGATATTGTGTGGAAAAGCACCGACATTGAGTATGAGTTGAAGACTATATCAGAATATTAAATTCTGAATGTAAAGATGTCTTAGATAAAATTTAACTGATTTATTTTGCTTATAGTTTTCTTTTTGTGTGTGAAGGATATATGATTTTTAAAAATGCCTAAATAAGTCTGAAAGAGTTCTTTCAATGAGTATAAAATAAAAATTCTAAGTGATAAGAAAAATGATGTGAATTTTATTTGTCAGATTTTCTTTTTCTTGTTTAAGAGTGTATAAAATAATGGCACATGTTTCAACTGATAACATCTCAGAGTTGCTGAAACTCAGTAGCTCTATAATGTCAGTGCTAAGTGCCATAAAGAAAAATAAAGCAGATAAGGGGATAGAGAGTAATGGCCAGATTATGCTATTTTTGGATGTGGTGTTCAGGGAAGGCCTTTCGACTGAAGAGACATTTGAGCAGAAATCTGAAAGAAGTGAGAAAGTGAGCCATGCAGTTATCTAGGGAAGGGCTTTTCCGCATGAAACTACAAAAGCAAAGGTGCTGTGGAGAAAGCATGTGTAAAGTGTTTGAGGACTCAAAGAGAGTTTCCTGTGGCTGGAGCATAGTGAGAAAAGGGGAGAGTGAAGTCAGAGAGGTAGTGGGAGGTGCACATTATGGAAGATGTTGTAAGACATGGCAAGGACCTTGGATTGAATTCCAAGTGTGATGGAAAGTCATTGAGGATTTTTAACACCTTGAATCCTGCATGGAGAATAGAATAAAGGGCAATTTAGGAGAAAATGACAATAATCTGAGGAGGACACGAGGACAGCTTAAATAAAATATTTGTGCTGGAGATAATGGTGGATTTTGAGTGCACTTAGGAAGTGAAATTCATAGGATTTGCTGATGGGTTATATATGGGGGTCGTGAGAGAAGGAAGGAAGCAGCAATGACTCTAAGGTTTTTGACATGAACTCCTTGTTAATGATGGTGACTTTATTGAAACAGGCAAAACTGTAAGATAGATAGAATATTTGGAGGGTTTTGGAGAGGGAATTAGGAGATTAGGACTTTGATTTTGGACCTATTGTGTTTAAACATCTAAGAGGAAAAGGTTAAGTACAAAATCATATACAGGAATCCTTGATCAGGGAGAAGCTAATATATTTAAGAATCATCAGAGTATGGATGGTATTTAAAACCATTAGATAGGATGAGCTCACCATGGGAGTGAATAAAGGAGACTGCAGAAAGGCAGGCAGCCAGTGACTTGGGGGAAAATGAGGATTTGGAAGCCAAATGAAGAAAGTGTTTTGAGAAGACTAATTAATCATGTCAAATGTTGCTGAAAGGTCAGTTAAGATAAGGACTTGAGAATTGACCATTGAATTCACCAATGTGAATGTCATCAGTGACATTGATGAGAACAGTTTCAGTGGAGACATGGAAATACAACCTGATTGGAGTAGATTCCAAAGAAAATAAGAGGTGGAAGTTGAAGAAAATAAGACTGTGAAAAGAAATATTACATGTGACATTTTGAGGGAGAAATGACTGGGTCAGGTGATGGAGGAAGATGTGAGATCAGGAGTTTTTATCTTTCTACTTTTTTTAATTATGGGAATTATTACAGCACATGGTAGTGGTTGATGATGTGAATAATTTAGTAGAGCAAAGACATTGAAAGAGAGATTTTGAGGAAGAGGCAAAAAAGATGGGATTCCATCTGCAAGTGGAGCACTTGTATAAGGAGCCTTCGATAGGAGCACAGGCAGTTAAGCCACAGAGGAAAGGGAGTGATTATTGTCCAGACCCATGTAACACTGGGAAACAATTTATGAGTCTCTTGTGGTTTCACACATCTTGCAAACAGAGGTGCTGACTCATTTTGTTTCCAAATATCTTTTTGAGGATGTTGGTTTAATGAACGACCTTGGAAAACAGAGATATTGTCTCCCTCTGAGCGAAGAGTAAGCCCGCTTAATGCCTATGGTAAAAGATACGGGTCTCTGGTTTCAGGGCTCCTCTCTTGTAACATAGCCTATAGCGTATATGGAATCCATCTGGGCTCATCTGTGAGGGACATAGGGAAGGGGGAACTCATAGTGAATATGATGAGGGTCATGCTGTTTGCCTTGCTATGAGTAATAAAGTCCTCTGTCTCTGACCCAGGAGGCCTGCATTTTTGGCTGGCATTCATGACACTGTGGAAGGCTAACTGGTGAGCTTGCAGATAGGGTAAAATCTCAGACTATCCAAAGTCCTTGGTATATAAGGTGGTAAATTTGGTGATGGGATAATGAGGACTTGCCCTTCTAGATAAAATATAAAGCAAAGTCATAGGCTAAGAATGAGATTGGGGAAGATATTTTGGAGGTTAAAAGACAGAAAAGAAAGCATGAAATAGACATCTTAGGGTATGAAGACATCAAGGAAATATAATAACATTGCCAAGTCTTATTGGAGGCATATTCAAATATATTTGGACGTAAATATTAACTGCCAGCAATCTGTACAATCATTCATTTTTCTCTAGCCACTTTCAGCAACTAAGGTACAAATGGTAAGAGGCAGAACATCAGATTTAACTAGGAGGTAGAGTTTTACCCAAGGTGGGAAAGCTGAAGGAAGATCTCTGTGGGCTTAAAGAATGTTTGAAATAGACTTATTATACGGCATGACCTGGAAAGGTATAAGGAGTGGTTTAACAGCAAGATGTTTGAAAGTGATTGAGAGTTTTGGAAGTGGTGATGTTACAGGTAATGAGTCTCTATATGGTTGTTCATGTCACCAAGAATGATGACCAAAGCTGAAAGGTAATAAATTGGATAAAACTGGCAATGAATGAGGGGACTATGGTAGTTAAGTATAAAAAAGGAGGTGATGTGGTCTGATCAGGGTGACTACTAGCCCATACTGTGGGTGCTTTTACAGAAATTAGAAAATTACTCTCTGAATGAAAGCAGACTTGCTTAAACTAGGCTTGGCAAGTAGTTTATGTCTTGATGCACCTTTGAAATGGCCCCCTTCCTCTGGTCACCACCATTATCCACACAGCTTTGTATAAGTTCTGCCTGCACAACATTGTTGTAACTGTGAATCAGATGGCATAGATTTCCCCCCAAAATAGGCGCTTTTTTTTTGTATTATTACATATTTGTTTCAAGGAACAGTATCTTTTTTTTTCTAGAAATGGCATTGAAAAGCAAGGATGTGGACATCCACCGTACCCCAAGACCAAAGTGGTTTGTGGAGTACAGGCAAATAAACAAAGCATCACTTGTCAGGGCTTTAGGGGAAGCCAAGTCCTCAAAGGAGAGTGAGGTTATAATGACAGAAAGAAGGTTCAGAGAGGAGTTGAAAGATACAGAGTATCTAACTGTGGACTGACTATGAGTACCAGAGGATACAATAGGTGGACAGATCGGGGAAGGGCAGAAGACTAGGCAAAATGAGAGCATCATATGCAGATAAGAATTCCAGAGATAATAAGGGATGATCTCAAAAGGCTATATAATGAGATGTAGAGTCTTATAAAATTAGTCTTGGTGGTCTCTTGAGGCTTTCAAAACTTTTGACTATAGTAAAAATATGTTTTACACTGTAACCTAGAACACACACACACACGCACACACACACATACCCTTGCAGTAAAAATTCTATGAAACTACTTTTCTTATTCTATCTACGACACATGCTGGTATTTTCTATCCAGTTCTATTCTATTACTGAAAATATGTGAATGCCTTTGGGAGCCCTAAAGATAGTTAGGAGTAGAAAATGTAGAAATTCTGAACCAGCAGAAACCTGAGAGTGGAGAAGGAGATTGAGCAGCTAAGCTTTAAGCATCACGTCAATCTACAACAGCTTTCCAATCACCAGAGCTTCTGGGGACCAGGAGGGCTACTTTGGGATCTCCAAACTGTAATAAAGGCCGCACACAGATCTTCGTGAGAGCTGAAAGAGTATCTTGATCTTCCTTCCTTCTTTGGTATTCTTACAATAAATTCTACTGTTTAGGTTAGGTTTAACATATTTGTGACCTTGGAAAACAGAAAGAACCTAATTGACAATGACTATGAAGCCCATTGCTCACTCATATTGGCAGTGGATAAATGGTAACAAACACAGTAACAAACAAGTCAAATTTATCTTCTCTAAAGCAACACTTCTCTAACTTCACTGTGCATACGAATCTCCTGGGAATTCTGTAACCGTGGAGATTCTGATTCAGGGGATCTGGAGCGGGGCTTTTGTGCTGGTATACACATCACACTTTGAGGAGAAATACTCTAGAGTAGGGGGAAGGAATATGGAAAATTTTCTGCGAAGTGTCAGATTATGAATATTTTAGCCTCTCAGGACCACACAAAGTTTCTCTATATAAAGTTATCATTTTTCTTCTTTGTAATTAATAAGTCATCTGCAGGAAATACTCTGGGACTATGTACTTTTCCATTCTCCCCTTCCCCAATATCATGTTTTATATCTCCTTTCACCCACAGTGAAAACCCTGGCTCCCAACAAAACCAATACATTTACTCATCTGCTCTATTCTGTAAATACATACACAATAGAATTTTATAATTAATACACCAACACCGTTAAGAGCACCAAAGTTGTTACTAAGTTAAATTAAAAAATCTTTATGGTTGGGGCGCCTGGGTGGCTCAGTTAGTTAAGCATCTGCCTTCAGCTCATGATCACGATCCCAGAGTCCTGGGATCAAGTCTCACATCAAACCCCACATCGGGTTCCCTTCAGGAGCCTTGTTGTCCCTCTCCCTCTGCTGCTTCCCCTGCTTGTCCTCTCTCTCTCAAATAAATAAATAAAATCTTTTTAAAAAAAGAATTCTTTATGGATTTTTTTAACAGACTATCCTGTTGAAGATAAAGTACTGTGGTCAAAGTTACTTAAATTATGGGGGTTTTTTTTTTAGTGGTTATTTTATTATTTTGATATACATTTAGGTTTATTTCTGTTTATGCATTAGTTAATGATTTACTTTTTTGCCTTTTAACTTTAATATTTTGAAATTTAAAATATTAAATGATTCACCTAGTTCCCATCAACCTCGAAAGGAAATCAATTTTATAAGTTTGTGGTTTGTTTTTCCTGTGTTTCTCTTTGCAAAAATAACCAGAAATGTGTATACGTTCTTATTTTCCTTCTTATACAAAAGGTATCATGCTATACAAACTTTTTTGCACCTTGCATTTTTCATTTATCTATGTTCCATAGAAATCTATGTAGGTTTGGGCGCCTGGGTAGCTCAGTGGGTTAAAGCCTCTGCCTTTGGCTCAGGTCATGATCTCAGGGTCCTGGGATCGAGGACCGCATCGGGCTCTCTGCTCCACAGAGAGCCTGCTTCCTCCTCTCTCTCTGCCTGCCTTTCTGCCTACTTGTGATCTCTCTCTCTATGTCAAATAAATAAATAAATAAATAAATAAATAAATCTTTAAAAAAAAAAGCATGAAATCTATGTAGGTTCATAGAGATCTTTCTCACTTTTCACAACTTCATGGTTCACCATTGCTTGGATGTATGATAGTTTATTCAACCAATTTCTTATGTGTGGACATTTTAGGTCATTTCAGTATTTTCCAATTACACAAAATGCTGTAATAAATAATATTGTATGCATGATTTTTTTATTTTTTGAGGTGTAACTTTGAGATGAATTCTTAGAAGTAGTATTTCTGCAACAAAGCATAAATGCATATGTAGTTTGTAAAAGATATAGCTGAATTCTCCTCTAATGCTATTTTGCATTCCCATGAACAGTATATGAAAGTGCTCTAGGCCAACATTTGAGACAATGTTTCTTTTCTATCACCTAAAAAATCTAGTCTACTAGTTAAAGAAGGCCAAGAAAAGGAGTTGGGATAGACAGGCTTCCTGTGGTGGTCTCTACTGGGAATCATGAGAAATGAATGCAATAGAGAAAAGAGTCAGAAACAGCCCGGTGTATTCATTGAGTAAGACATAAATATGATATTTGAAACCTGTGTAGAAAAGATACATTTTTCAACAAATGTTGTTGACTAAGTGGTTAAACATTTGGAGGGAAAAACTGGTCAGACAGCAATTGCAGACTGTGCTATTCAGACAAACTCTGAATAGATCAACTCCTGATGGAAATAACTGAAGAGCCTGGATAAAATGTAAAAAATAGCTTTCTCAAAGCGTAGAAGATATGATGAGACAGTGAAAACTTTCTAGGCCCGAACTAAAAGAAAATAAGAACCAAGATAATTTCATTAACTCATAAATGCCTTTGCTCTTAGAGCATGTTCTAATCCTTGAAATGTTGCTTGGTTTTGACAACTCATGGGGTGAGGGGAAAGAAAACCAAATCCTGTAACTCATCCAAGATAGGAGCTTTCCCAACAATAAACTGGCACCCCCGTGGGTGGGCCAGTACCCAGCACTAGTCCATGGGTGGGCTATACCATCAGGGTAAGGGTGAACCAGAAGTTAAAACAAAACAAACCTCCAAAGTAGAATTAAAGCCCAAGTTCAAATTATTTGAAGTGGTTTAATGCAGCCATAGTCTGGCAGTGCCCCCAAGTGTTTGACAGAAGCAAATATAAATCCTCTCTGGAAGAAGGTACTTTCATCATAAGTCTCAGACTATTTCCACAAAAGTTTTGCAAGTGTAATATTCCATACACAATATATGATAAAGAAGCAAATAAGAAAATGAAACTGTGAGTGACAACCAACAGAAACAACAAACAACAGAAACAGATGCACAAAGACTTCATATATTAGAATTATCTGACACAAAATCTAAAACAACAATACTCACTATGTTTAAATAAATTAAAAAAGCTTGAAGATGTCTGCAAGGAGAAAAAGTTATAAGTGAAATGCAGATTCAAGAAAAGTAAAACAGAATCTCTACAAATTTTTTAAAAGCAAAATTAAAACTAAATAGATACCATGTCACACCCTATACAAAAATTAGCTCAAGATGGATCATCAGCTACACACAAAAATCAAACCCATAGTTTTTAGGAAAAAAATATGACAATATCTTTGTAATTTGTTGGTAAGCAAAGTTTTCTTAGGTCATAGAAAATAATAAGCATAAAAGAATATGTTGACCAAATTTTAAAAGTTATTGTTTGGGCGCCTGGGTGGCTCAGTGGGTTAAAGCCTCTGCCTTCGGCTCAGGTCATGATCTCAGGGTCCTGGGATCGAGGCCCGCATCGGGCTCTCTGCTCAGCAGGGAGCCTGCTTCCTCATCTCTCTCTCTCTGCCTTCCTCTCTGCCTACTTGTGATCTCTCTCTGTGTGTCAACTAAATAAAATCTTAAAAAAAATAAAAATAAAAATAAAAAATAAAAATTATTGTTTATCAAAAGACATTATTAAGAAAATAAATAGACACAGGTGCCTAGGTAACTCAGTTGGTTAAGTCATCTGCCTCTGGCTCAGGTAATGATCTCAAGGTCCTGGGATCAAGTCCCACATCAGTCTCCCTGCTCGGTGGGGAGCCTGCTTCTCCCTCTGCCTGTGGCTCCCCCTGCTTGTGCCCTCTCTCTCTCTTTCTGTCAAATCAATAAATAAAACCTTAAAAAAAAAAAAAGAAAAGAAATAGACAAAGCCACAAACTAGGGGGAAATATTTACAAAGCACCTAAGAGGTTGGTAATCATCATAGATAAATAACTCTTACAACTAATAATAAAAGGATATCTTCAAACAAAGAGTTTGAAAATAAGACAGCTAACAAAAAGGAGCTAGATGAATGGCCAACAAGTTAGAATCTACATCTAGCAAAAATATTTAACACTAAAATAAACTTATATCTATATAAAGGAATGAAGAATGATAAAAATTATAAATATGTCAGTAAATTTAAAAGACTTTTTCCTCATTTTTAATATTCTTAAGATAATCAACTAGTTAAAGCAAAATTAATGATAATGTATTATGATGTGCCTTGGATAAATCTTTTTTTAAAAAAGACCAAAAAAAAGGCATACAGATTAAGAAGGTAAAGCTGTCTTAATTCTCAGATGACATGATTGTATATTCATATATGCAGAAATTCTTAAGGAACCCATCAAAAAATTATTAAAAATAATAGTTTAATGTAACAATGTTGTGGGATACAATGTCAATATGCAAAACTCAATAAAATGTCTCTATAGTAGCAAGAACAATTGAAAATAAAATTTTTAAAATTCAATGTACAATAACATCAAAAATAAGTGAAATAGTTAGGGGTATATTTTACAGTATATTCTGTAAAATTACTAAAATCTGTAAAACATTACCAATAGAAATTTGAAAGACCTAGATATATGCAAAGATAAACCATGTTAATGGACTGGAAAACCAAATAGTATTATCATGTTAATTCTCCCCAAATTGATCTATGGATTTAATGCAGTACAGTAAATACTTTGAAACTTTTTTAAAAAAGAATTTGATAAGCTAATTCTAAAATTTATTTGGAGGTACAAAGTATCTAGAATAGCCTGAAATAATTTTGAAAAGTAAAAGAAAATTAGAGGGCTTCTAGTTTCTGATTTCAAGATTTAATAATAATTAAATTAATCAAAATAGGGAGCAATTTGTGTAAAGATAGACATAAAGATTAATGGAACAGAATAAAGTTCAGAAGGAGATCCATACACAAAAGATTAGTTAGTTTCCCAAAGTAGTTTAATGGAAAAAGAATAGTCTTTTCAACAAATCATGTTAGAAAAGTTGAATATCCATTTGGGGGCGGGGGGGAATGAACCTTGATCCTTACCTTTCACCACACACAGATATTAACTTGAAACACATCACAAGAAAACCCAAAATCATAAAACTTCTGAAGGAAATCATAAATGTAAGTTTTCTTGATCTTTTGGGTAGGCAAAGATAACACAAGATAAAGAACCCACCAACCATAACATTTATAAATTATAATAATTTAAACTTCATCAAAGTTAAAATCTTCTGGTCTTCAAAAAACATTATTCAAATCAGTTCCAGTTCTGCCAAGACAATGTAAATCCTCTAAAAATCCATCTCTCTCATTGATAACAGTGATAAACTATAAAGAAAATATTTAAAACAACTACTGGAAAGCTCTGTATAGTAACACAAGCATAGCATGGAGAGGAATCAAACTTAGGTTAAGTGCTTGGCACAGAGACCACTTTACTGTCATGGTTGCTGTTGTTGTTTGCAACTTTCCCGAAATAGAGCCATAGTCATGGAATGGTGTGATCCACTAAATTTCCCAGAGAAACTCTGACTTCTTTGTTGGTAAAGGAAAGATGGAAAAATAGCCTAAGCAGGCTAGAGAATGTAGAATAATCTTGAACAGAAAAGAGTAGGAAAAGAGAACTAGTTTTGCCTATGAATACACAAAGATTCTGCCAATCCTCACATGCATGAAACAGACCAAAACAGCATGACAAAAGCTCAAAAGAATAAACTGAGATTAGGGCTACCACTCAAAGAATGTAAAAAGAGGTTACCATTTGAACCCAACTAGGCTAATTGTCTGCTAACATAAAACTATCAATATTCTCCAGAGGATTAGAACAGAACCCAGAATCTACACATCAAATGAGTCATGATGCCCAGGATAAAATCAAAAATTACTTGCCATAAAAATAATCAGAAAAATATGGCCCAGTCTCAGGAGAAAAGACAATCAACAGTGGCCAACTCTGAGAATCCCAAGATATCAGTCATCAGAGAAGACTTTTACAGTAGTACTTACTATAACTTTCAATGAAGCAAAGAATGAACATACCTGAAATTAATGAAATAAAGGAAATCTCAATGAGAAATATATTACAAAAAAAATAACCAAATGGAATGTGTTAGAAGTAAAACATAATAGAAAGAAAAATTTCATTGGATAGACTCAATAGCAGAATATACATGACCAAAAAAATTTATTGAACTGTAACCTAGATCAACAGAAACTTTCCAATATGAAGAAGAGAGAGACAAAAAGGTAAAAAAGAAATAGTCTTGGGGGTCTGTGGGAAAATATCAAAAGATATAATTGGAATCCAAGGAGTATACAAAAAAGAGATCAGGACAGAAAAAAAAATTGAAGCATTAATAGTCAAAAAGTTCCTAAATTGTGTGAAAGATGTAAATTAGAAAGTACAAAGATGTAATTCAAGAAGCTCAGAGAACTTCGAAGAGGATAAATTAAAAAAACAAACCATGCTTAAAAACATCATAATCAAACTCTGTAAGTACTTAAGACTTTGTTTCTGAAGTTATCAAAAAATGACACATTCATAAGGAGTAGCAGTGATTTGAATGACTGCAGATTTATCATCAGAAACCATGGAGGCAGATGACATAGAACAACATCTATAAAGAGCTGAAAGGGGGGAAAATTACCAACCCAGATTTCCATATCCAGCCAAAATATCCCTCAGGATTAAGGCAACATAAAGACCTTCTCATATAAAGGAAAACTAAAAGAACTTTTTGCAAACAGCCCTGCACTGTAAAACATGCCGAAGGAAGTTCTTCAGACTGAACAAATGATGCTAGAGGGAAATTTGGATTTCAGAACAAATGGCAAATATTAGAAATGATAAATATCTGAATAAATATAAAAGTCTATTTTTCCCCTTGAGTGTTTGAAAATATATATGACTTTTTAAAGCAAAAATTATAATATTGTCATTGTTGTCATCAATGAATATAGATATAATACTTATGATATCTCTAACAAAATATCGAGGGGGAGGTAAAAAATCTATATTGTTGAAAGATTTCTATATTTTACATGACATTGTTAATAAAATTTTAACTTTAGGTAGACTGTGGAAGATGATAGATAGATAGATAGATAGATAGATAGATAGATATCACTAGATCAACCCTAAGAAATATGCAAAGAAGTATATCTAAAAAGCCAATAAATAAATTAAAATGGGATACTGAAAAATATTGAAATAATCCAAAATTAGGCAGAAAGGAGGGAACAAGGGAATTTTAAAAAGAGCAAGGAAAAAAACAGAAAACAATAAATTAGCTGACTAAATCCATCTACATCAATAATTTAATTGAGACCAAAACACTTCCAACTAAAAGAAAGATACTGTCAGATTGGACCAAAAAAAAAAAAAAAAAAAAAAAGATCCAGCTAGCTCCTGCCTATAAGGGACACAGTTGAGATATAAAAGCATTTTATATAAATACAAAATTAGGTTGAAAATAAGGAGAAAAAATCTCCTGTGCAAAGAATAAGCATAAGACTAGAATGGTTACATTAATAACATAAATAGAGTTTAAGACAAAATTTACTTCCAGAGATAAAGAGAAACATTTCGTTATGATAAAAAGGACATTTAGTAGGAAGAAACAAATGTGTACACACCCAGTAACTGACTCTCAAAATATATGAACATATGAAAACATAGGTGTTCATGCACTGTAATACTACTTAACAATAGAAAGATGTACAGATGGCAAATAAACATACAAAAACTTTCACCATCATTAGCCATTAGGGAAATGGTAATTGAAACCACAGCGTAATACTATTACACATCCACGAGAATGGGTAAAGTGATAAAGATTGACCATACCAAGCATTTAGAAAGATAGAAAACAAATGCAGCTCTCGTGTAAATTTATACAACCACACTAGAAAAACAGTTTGACAACTTCTTATGAAATTAAATATATACCTACTATATGATCTACCAATTCCACTTCTAAAAATTTAGCTATGAGAAACAAATGCTTATATAAAGATTACACATGAATGATTATAAGCAGATTTATTAATAATACTTCAAAACTTTAGCTAACTCAAATGTTTGAAAACAGGTGAACAGATTTAAAAAAAAAGTATTCTACATTCAGTAAATGTAACACTAAGGAAAAAAAAGTGAATTACTGATACTTACATATATGCATAGAAAACATATAAAAACATCATACTGGGTTAAAAAAGCCAAACACAAAAGAACATAAGCCACATTCATTGGTATAAAACTTTAGAATTGTCAAAAGTAATCGAAAATGATTACTTTTGTCTGGGACCAGGAACTAGGAGTTAAGGGAACTTAAAAAAATACATCTTTTTATTCAGGTGGTGACTATATAGGTATATGATTTGTCAAGCACATTAAATTGTAAACTTAATATGATACATTTTATTTTATGTAATTATCCTTAATAAAATTGATTCAAAACATTAAAAAATAGTTTGATCTTTATGAATTCTGAATAGAATGAATGAATTTAAATAGATGATAGATAGATAATAGATGATAGATAGATAGATAGATGATAGATAGATGGTAGATTTAGACATAAAGAAACTAGTTTAATTGTAATCCTCATTCTGCCAGTCACACCCAAAATTAATTTGAGTTAAGAAGTCTAATAAGTGGGTAACATTTTCTCCTCACTGCTTCAGAAAAAATAGCCCATCAGAGGGGGAGAAGAATATAGCAAGTCCCCAGATTTGTATTTAAATTCCATCTGATATTTATTTATTATATAACTCTACACAAATCCCTTGTTCTTTTGGAATTCCTATCTACATCCTTATATGTAAAATTGTTCTAATACCTGTTTTCCTGGGCTGACAGAAGTAAATGAGACAAGGTATATAAAGTACCTGGCACAAAGAGGAAGCTTGAAAAGAAATGATTTCCCCCTGTTTTAGAAGAACCAGATTTTTAAAAACAAGCTTACTTCCCCATGTCCCATTCAACCTATCCAGGGTTACTGCAGAGATATTGCAGGTTCAATTCCAGACCACCATAATAAAGTAAATATCATAATGAAGAGATTCAAGTGAATTTTTTTGGTTTCCCAGTGCATAGAAAAGTTATGCTTACAGTATCCTGTATAAATATTAAGTGTGCAATAGCATTATGTCTAAAAAAAACCAATGTACACACCTTAATTAAATGATACTTTATTGCTAAAAAGCACTAACGATCAACTAAGCAAGTCACCATCTTTTTGCTGGGGGCGGGTCTTACTTTGATGCTGGTCGCTGCTGATTGATGGGTTGGTTGTTGCTGAAGATTGGTGAGGCTGCGGCAATTTCTTAAAATAAGACAATGACATTTGTTGCATCAATTGACTCTTTCAAGATGGATTTTTCTGTAGCATGTGATACTATTTGAGAGCATTGGTCCCACAGCAGAACTTCTTTCAAAACTGGAGTCACTCTTCTCAACCTCTGTCCCTGCTTTATCAACTAAGTTTATGTTGTATTATAAATTCTTTTGTTGTCATTTCAACAATCTTCACAGTGTCTTCACCAGAAGTAGATCCGTCTCAAGAAACCACCTTCTTTGCTCATCCATCAAAAGCAATTCCTCATCCATTCAAATCTTATCATGAGGTTGAAGCAATTCAGTTATACCTTTAGGCTCCGCTTCTAATTCTAGTTCTCTTGCTAGTCCACCATGTCTGCAGTGACTTCCTCCACTGCAGTCTGAACCTCTCAGAGTCATCCATGAGGGTTGGAATCAGCTTCTTCCACACTCCTGTAAATGTTGATATTTTGACTTTTGCCCATGAGTCACAAATGTTCTTAGTGGCATTTAGAATGGTAAATCCTGGGGCACTTGGGTGGCACGGTCAGTTAAGTTTCTGACTCTTGGTGTCAGCTTAGGTCATGATCTCAGGGTTATAAGATTCAGCTCCACGTGGGGCTCCACATTTAGCACAGAGTCTGCTTAAGATACTCTCTCTCTTTCTCTCTCTCTCTCTGCCTCTCCCCACTGTGAGTTCTCTCTCTCTCTCAAATAAATAAATAAATCTTTTTTTAAAAAATGGTGAGTCCTTTCCAGAAAGTCTTTGATTTACTTTGCCCAGATCCACCAGAGGAATCACTGTCTATGGCAGGGATAGCCTTACTAAATATATTTCTTAAATAATAAGACCTGAGAGTCAAAATTACTCCCTGATCCACGGGCTACAGAATGGATGTTGTGTTAACAGGTATGAAAACAACATTAGTCATATTGTACATCTCCATCAGAGTTCTTGGGTAACCAGGTGCATTGTCAATGAGCAGTAATATTTTGAAAGGAATCTTTTTTTCTGAGCAGTAGATCTCAATAGTGGGTTTAAAATATTCAGTAAATCATTGTGTAAACACATGAGCTGTCATCCAGGCTTCGTGGTTCCATTTATAAACCACAGGCAGAGTAGATTTAGCATAATTCTTAAGGGTCCTAGGATTTTTGGAATTGTAAATGAGCACTGACTTCAACTGAAAATCACCAACTGCATTAGCCCCTAATAAGAGAGTCAGCCTGTCCTTTGAAGCTCTGAAGCCAGGCATGGACTTCTCTTTAGCTATGAAAGTCCGAGATGGCATTGTCTTCCAATCTAAAGCTGTTTTGTCTATATTTAAAATCTGTTGTTTAGTGCAGCCAGCGTCATGAGTGATCTCAGCTGAATCTTCTGGAGAACTTGTTGCAGCTTCTCCATCAGCACCTGCTGCTTCACCCTGCACTTTTCTGTTATGGAGACGGCTTCTTTCCTTAAGCCTCATGAAGCTCTGCTGGCTTCAAACTTTTCTTTCTGCAGCTTCCTTCCCTTTTTCAACCTTCATAGAATTGAAGAGACTCCGGGCCCTGCTCTGGATCAGGCTTTGGTTGAAAGGAATGTTGTGGCTGGTTTGATCTTCTCTCCAGACCACTCAGATTTTCTCCCAATCAGCATCAGCAATAAGGCTGTTTCACTTTCTTATCATTAGCGTGTTCACTGTACTAACACTTTTGATTTCCTTCAAGAACTTTCCCTTTGCATTCACAACTTTGCTGTTTGGCACAAGAGGCCTAGGTTTGGCCTATCTCGACTTCCAACATGCCTTCCTTGCTAAGCTTAATCACTTCTAGCTTTTGATTAAAAATGAGAGATGTCTGACTCTTCCTGTCACTTGAACACTTAGAGGCCATCATGAGGCTATTAATTGGCCTAATTTCAACATTGCTGTGTCTCAGGGAATAGGGAAGCCCAAGGAGAGGCAGAGAGATGGGGGGAGAGCTGGTCAGGAGAGCAATCAGAACATACACATTTATCCAGTAAGTTTGCTGACTTACATGGGCGCACTTCATGGTGTTCCAAAACAATTACAATAGTAACGTCAAAAATCAGTGATCACAGATCACCATAACAAATACAATAATGAGGGGCACCTGGGTGGCTCAGTGGGTTAAGCCTCTGCCTTTGGCTCAGGTCATGATCTCAGAGTCCTGGGATCAAGCCCTGCATCAGGCTCTCTGCTCAGCAGGGAGCCTGCTTCCCCTTCTCCCTCTGCCTTTCTCTCTGCCTACTTGTGATCTCTCTCTCTCTGTAAAAAAAAATACCAAAACAAACCAAAAAAAGCTTAAAAAAATAAAAAAAATATATAATAATGAAAATGTTTGAATATATTGTGAGAATTACCAAAATGTGACACAGATACATGAAGAGAGCAAATGCTGTTGGGAAAATGGTGAGGACATGCTCAGTGCAGGGCTGCGGCAAAAC
Organism: Ailurus styani; assembly: GCA_002007465.1. NCBI lineage: Eukaryota > Metazoa > Chordata > Mammalia > Carnivora > Ailuridae > Ailurus > Ailurus styani. Next base: position 151,878 of record LNAC01000231.1, on the reverse strand, counting down.
ACTCATTTATAAAAATCACAACATCTGTGAAATGCAAGAAAATGAGGTATACCTGTAATCTCATTCATACTTCTCATACAATGCATCCTGGGATTTTTGTTTATTTATTTGTTTGTTTAAAACAGGTGACTGTTTATAAAGTGAGAAATTTAGGGTTTTCCTAAGTTTGTCAGTCAGTCAATAATATTAATCTCCCATTGTATATCAGGCACTTTTCTGGTCTCTGAGGGCATATTGTGGGAGTAGACTGGGAATAATTGAAATGTTTTTAGTTAGTGATACCTATACTCATTATATGAATCAATCAATCAATCTATCTATCTAATCTATCTATCTATCTAATCTATCTATCTATCTATCTATCTATCTATCTATCTATCTATCTATCTATCCACACACACAAATGAAGTATACTGAACTTACACACAATTTTGAAACATCTTGGAGTATTCTGCATGGTAACAAGACCCTAGGGTTCTACTTCAGCTCTGCCGAAACTGATGTCATATTGGACAAGTAAACTAACATTAGCTTTCTCATCTATAGAACAAGAGATTTGAACTATGTTTCCTTTCAACTCTAAGATCTATGTATGGAAGGATGTCTAAAGTCCTTTCCTGATTTTAAAATAGCTCATTACATACATTATTTCTTCCACTAAATCTGGGTATGCATTATTAATCAATTATAGGTCTGTAGGTAAAAACAGTTTGGATTCTGAATTATCTCAGACAAAAAAAATTATTGATTCATTCACCCATTAAACATTCACTGAGTACCCTCTGCATATAAATAACTATGATAAGTTCTAGATACACAGTGGTGACCAAAACAATCTTGGTCCCTAAAAACAAAATAATAAGCAAACAAAAAAACCAATCTTAGTACCTGACTTCATGGAATTTACTAGGAAAAGTTTCTCAATTTTGGAAGAAAATAAAGAATTCAGTTCTAATAGGCTAAGTTAGAGACATTTGAGATGCATCCCAGTAGAGAGGGCATATATATGTAGGACAACCTAAGGTGATATCGCCAGATAGATATTATTTAAATCCATGAAGCTGGGTGTGGTCAAGTTGAATAAGCATATATAGTGAGAAGAAAAGAAATCACAGATCTAAATTTTTAGGAAAGTTCTAAAATTTAAATCTTAAAGATTGGGCATAGGAAGAGTTGCTAACAAAGCAGACTAAGAAGAGATGGGAAAGACAGAATGAATACCAGAGTATAGCATTCCAAATAGAGGGCCTGGTCTACTGTATCAAATAAAAACCAAGTGAAAGAAGGACACATTGAATTTCGGAAAACTGAAATCACTGATGCACTTGGCAAATGCAGATTTAGCAGGCTGGTCAAAGCAGGTTTGGAATGTGTTGAGAAGTAATGGGTAAACAAGTTGAGACTATGAGTAGACAACATCATACAGAAAAGCCATGGTAGTAGAAAGGAAATACAAGTCTGGCAGATTTTTGTTGCTATTGCTTGTCTGCTTTTTAGTGTGATTGTTTTGTTTTTGTTTTTGTTTGAAGATGTATGATTTATCAAGGCTGGAGGGAGGTGGAAGATAAACAGGAAAGAAGGAGAGAATTGATGGCTGAGGACTCTTAGACGTTGAGCAGTGTAATCCAAAGAAGAATGGAAGGATTGGTGTCCGACACTTTCAAGAGGCTAAAAGCAGTGGAAGTATGTGATGGGTTTAGGATGGATAAAGGAAAGAGGCAGCATGGTGGAAAGTGTAAGGGCCAGAGTATGGGACAGGCTCAAATCCAACTTCTTCCATTTACTACCTTGCTCGAGTTATGCTATTTCTGGACTTCCAATTTCTTCATCTCTAAAACAGAGGAAAAGTATTACCTATGTTATAGATATGTTTTGTGAATTTTAAGTGAGTTAACATTTATAAGAGCATTTAAAAATATCTGGCATATACCAAGTGCTGAATAGATCGTAGTTACTACTGTGTGTTTGTGGGATGCTAAAGAAGAGCCTGTTTGATGACCTCTACGTTCTTCGTGAAATGGGACAAATATAAAAACATTGTTAACCTCTCTAAACTCCCAAGTCATGCAAATAAACAACGAGAAAACTTTTTTTCTGTTAAGTTGCTAAGGATTTAAAAAGTGTAGTATCTACTATTGCCAATGGCGAGACAATCAGGCCTATCTCTCCGTGTCTGGTGAAAGCAGAAGGTGTACATCCCCTCCAGGAGGCAATTTGGTCATATGAATCACAAGATTTTATTATGCCAGTAACACAGAGGTCCTCAGAGGAGGCGTGTGTGTGGTAAGGAGGGGGTGGGAAGTCCTGCCCCTGAAAAAGCTAGTTAGTTACATTTGACTCCATCCCCAGTTCCCCGATTGGTGAAACTCCTGAGCCCTCCCCCTGGTTCCTGTTAATTCCTAGGTTTATGCTCTGTGGTGTAATTGGCCTCAGGCTCCTGTGTTTGTATGCTGTCTTTGTTTCTCTTTCCAACAATTCAGCTTCTTCACTACTCTCTAAAAGAAATCCACCAAGAGGGAGGGGTCACATCCTTGCACAGTCTTACATCTTATTTCTCTCTTATTCCCCACTGCTCTTTACCCCAGGGGATTCAAAATTCTTCTCTCTTGTGCCGACCATTTCAGCTCTTCCAGATTTCCAATTCCATAGTTGCAGGCTAAACCCTTCGGCATATTCACGAGCGTATTCTAAGACCTCCTGTCACTGGAAGCATTATCAATGGCAAAATTTTAACTACTACCTCAACGATTCCACTTCCAGAACTAAAGAAATAATCAAATACTTATTTCAGGATTATAATCGCCAAAACACTGTAAACAATTTAAATATTCAACAAAAAGGGTTAATAAATCATAATATTTGTCACATAATAGAATGTTAAACAACTATTAATATACCATTTTAAAAAGCATTTATATGGAGAAATTCTCACAATACATTGTTTTTAAAATACATTGAGGTACAAGGAATAAAACAACCAAAAAGAGGTAGCCTCTAATCCCCCTTCCCATCAACACTTTAATAAAGAGTAATGCGTGTATAAGGTTATAAAATTTAAGCAATGCAGAAAGTTACAAAATGGAAAGTGAAAAGCCTCATTTCCCTCCTTCCTCTCCCCTACTACCCTCTCCAAATGAACAATTGCTTATACACTTCCTAATTTTAAGAAGCATAAATCTGCATAAATTCACATCTATCTTTATTTTAATTTTACACAAAAAGAGTATAAAATTTACATTGTTTTATAACTTTATATCCTCATGATACATTTTAGAGATCTTTCAATAATCACCATATAAATGTATATATACACATTTTAAAATATGACATAGATAATATTCCACATTGTTCCATCATAACGATATACTCTAATTTATTTGACAAGTACCCTATTTTGGGAAGTTTTGGGTGCCATATTTTCTTCCAGAAGATTGTGCCAATTTTCACTCCAATTTATAGAGTTTTCCCACATTTTTATTGCATCCATACTGAGTATCATTAAAATTTACAATATATATTTATAAGGGGGGAAAAACCCAAAATAAAAATGTAAATGAAGTCATTCAGCTTCCAGTTAATGAGCAACTACTATGTGAATTTAAAAATCATGACATGGTACTACACTGTCTATAACAGAGAGATTAGGGAGATACAGGTCTCTGTCTCTAGCTTCAATCTAATAATCTGGAGGGGAAGATGTGAAAAAGTGACAATAATACAAAAAGGAAAGAAAAGGAAAAAAGGGAGAAACAATTGCCATACTAAAACTAAAATGAAGAGCAGAGCATGGAGAAAGAAATGATTTCTCTCCACTGGGCTTATGAGAGTCTTCACACTACAGGTGTCTTTTTTTTTTTTTTTAGGTTTTATTTATTCATGTGAGAGACCCAGATAGAGAGGGAAAGCACAGAGGGAGAGGGAGAGGGAGAGAGAGAAGCAGGCTCCCTGCTGAGCAGGGAGCCCCACCTGGGGCTCCATCCCAGGACCCTGAGATCATGACCTGGGACATAGGCAGACACTTAACCAACTGAGCCACCCAGGTGCCCCTACAGTTGCCTTTTTACTTGAGGTTTAAAAACCCTTACAGGTACAATGTGTTGATGCTTTGTATGTACCAGGTGCTCTGCTGGTTTACTTTGAGTGCATTTTCTAATTTCATCTCCATAACAATCCGAGGTAGATAAGATTTGCATCAGCATTGTATAGATAAGGAAATGGAATCTGAGCAAGATTAATTGCTTAATGTCACACAGTTGTTGCTATATACCTTCCATGTACAGCTCATTTAATTCTTATAATGTTCCTCTGAGGTAAGCGCTGTTATTACCCCTTTTATAGGTGACAAAAATAAGGCATGGAGGACTGAAGTTATTTGTTCAAGGTCACAGGACCGATAAGTGGCCCAGCAGGGACACACACGGGGGTGACCTGATTCAGAGCCCCTCTGTTGATCCCCTGTGGGAGGGCAGTGGGCTGGAGAAAGCCATCTGAGGAGAGCCCTGCATGAACATTTGTGTGAGGATGATCAGCCAGGCTCTGGAAGCACAGGACCAGTAAGGGAGTTGTTCCCTGGGAACTCAACGGGGCTGGTGCGTATGGGAGCAGAATGAGTGAGCAGGAACGAGACACGTGGCAGAGGTTGAATAAAGCAGACCCAATGACTAACTGGGTGCCTCAATCACAGCCCTCTCAGCCTTCACCTCTCTACACTAAAATTGGAGCTCAGAGGCAGCCTTAACATTCCTTTCCTCTGGGTTATTTTAGAGGCCTGTTTAGGGATGCTTCTGTTAGCATCGCAATCATTCTTGTGAAGCATGGGCTTGAGAAAGGAAGATGCTCATGAGCTTTGCAGTTCAAATAGTTCTCCACCTTCCTTCAATTGTACACCAGTCTAGAGGTCAGGGGGATGGGTATCAAGCCGTTTGCAAGACAAACAGCCTCCTACCCTCCAGTAGTTTCTAACAGGAATGAAGAAGTATGTCCTACTGACATCATTTCCAGTTATCCTAACACTTGTTTTGCAGTATTTGACAGATGGGATTATTCCCTCCCTGAAATCCTCTCTGCAGTACTAGTCTTACTGATTTTCCTCTGTGGAGAGCAAGATGGAGTCACTCATGTCAAGCAGTGACTTGTGCCGAGCAGTGACATCAGCAGCCAAGGGCACTGCAGCTAAGACCGGATGTCTCTGAAAGCAGCCCAGGCTGATGACACCCAGAACCAATCTCCAGCAGAACCAGAGGAGGACTTCAAGGGCCCGAGCCTGATGAAACTCCTTCAGAAAGGGAGGATTTTTGCAGCAGCTGTTACACTCTCCAGACGAAGACCCTTATACATCTGACCACATCGACTGCTACCGAAGGTTCTGCCCAATTGATCCCTGATCATCAGAGAGATCGGCTACTGCCTGAACAGAATAAGCAGCACCTGCCCCCCCAAGCTGACCGGGACCAGATCCAGGTCTCACCTCAACTGCACGCTCACTGACTGACTTCACGTTTGTGCCTTATCTTCTTACCCCTTGTTGCATCTTGTTTGTTGTGTGACTTTGTATTGTGCTTCTCTTGGTGTGATGTATATGAAGCCAGGTTAAATGCGTAGCAAAATGCCATGGAGTTTGGAGTCCAGCATCTGCTTTAGCTTCACCTAGCTTTATGACTGGACAAAGCTAACACTCTGGAAAGACGCAAACCTGCCGTGTCCGCCTTCGTAGCCTGCTGGCGATGTCCTCCTTCCTTTCTGACTTGCTTTTCCATTCCCCTTGCACATTGTCCGTTCCTTCGACTCCCTCTTNGAGGGGGAAGCAGGCTCCCCGCTGAGCAGGGAGCCCGATGCGGGCCTCGATCCCAGGACCCTGAGATCATGACCTGAGCCGAAAGCAGAGGCATTAACCCACTGAGCCACCCAGGCGCCCGTTGAGTGCATTTTCTAATTTCATCTCCATAACAATCCGAGGTAGATAAGATTTGCATCAGCATTGTATAGATAAGGAAATGGAATCTGAGCAAGATTAATTGCTTAATGTCACACAGTTGTTGCTATATACCTTCCATGTACAGCTCATTTAATTCTTATAATGTTCCTCTGAGGTAAGCGCTGTTATTACCCCTTTTATAGGTGACAAAAATAAGGCATGGAGGACTGAAGTTATTTGTTCAAGGTCACAGGACCGATAAGTGGCCCAGCAGGGACACACACGGGGGTGACCTGATTCAGAGCCCCTCTGTTGATCCCCTGTGGGAGGGCAGTGGGCTGGAGAAAGCCATCTGAGGAGAGCCCTGCATGAACATTTGTGTGAGGATGATCAGCCAGGCTCTGGAAGCACAGGACCAGTAAGGGAGTTGTTCCCTGGGAACTCAACGGGGCTGGTGCGTATGGGAGCAGAATGAGTGAGCAGGAACGAGACACGTGGCAGAGGTTGAATAAAGCAGACCCAATGACTAACTGGGTGCCTCAATCACAGCCCTCTCAGCCTTCACCTCTCTACACTAAAATTGGAGCTCAGAGGCAGCCTTAACATTCCTTTCCTCTGGGTTATTTTAGAGGCCTGTTTAGGGATGCTTCTGTTAGCATCGCAATCATTCTTGTGAAGCATGGGCTTGAGAAAGGAAGATGCTCATGAGCTTTGCAGTTCAAATAGTTCTCCACCTTCCTTCAATTGTACACCAGTCTAGAGGTCAGGGGGATGGGTATCAAGCCGTTTGCAAGACAAACAGCCTCCTACCCTCCAGTAGTTTCTAACAGAAATGAAGAAGTATGTCCTACTGACATCATTTCCAGTTATCCTAACACTTGTTTTGCAGTATTTGACAGATGGGATTATTCCCTCCCTGAAATCCTCTCTGCAGTACTAGTCTTACTGATTTTCCTCTGTGGAGAGCAAGATGGAGTCACTCATGTCAAGCAGTGACTTGTGTCGAGCAGTGACATCAGCAGCCAAGGGCACTGCAGCTAAGACCGGATGTCTCTGAAAGCAGCCCAGGCTGATGACACCCAGAACCAATCTCCAGCAGAACCAGAGGAGGACTTCAAGGGCCCGAGCCTGATGAAACTCCTTCAGAAAGGGAGGATTTTTGCAGCAGCTGTTACACTCTCCAGACGAAGACCCTTATACATCTGACCACATCGACTGCTACCGAAGGTTCTGCCCAATTGATCCCTGATCATCAGAGAGATCGGCTACTGCCTGAACAGAATAAGCAGCACCTGCCCCCCCAAGCTGACCGGGACCAGATCCAGGTCTCACCTCAACTGCACGCTCACTGACTGACTTCACGTTTGTGCCTTATCTTCTTACCCCTTGTTGCATCTTGTTTGTTGTGTGACTTTGTATTGTGCTTCTCTTGGTGTGATGTATATGAAGCCAGGTTAAATGCGTAGCAAAATGCCATGGAGTTTGGAGTCCAGCATCTGCTTTAGCTTCACCTAGCTTTATGACTGGACAAAGCTAACACTCTGGAAAGACGCAAACCTGCCGTGTCCGCCTTCGTAGCCTGCTGGCGATGTCCTCCTTCCTTTCTGACTTGCTTTTCCATTCCCCTTGCACATTGTCCGTTCCTTCGACTCCCTCTTAAAGGACCACGTGCCTCTATGGTTTGTTCAACAGCCTTCAATTCTCGCTCTGTCTGCTTCTGGTACAATCTCAAATAAATTCACTCAGGATCTTTCAGCTGTCAATTCACAAAAATAAGAGGACCCGAACCTCTTCACTTATTTCTCGGTTTTCATTCAGGAGAACATCATTAAGCTTGTAACATTCTTACAGCTTTGGCTGTGACTCATTCCTGAGAAGGTCACTGGGTCAATTTTACCTACCTACTTTTCTCAGCAGATCTGATGCTTCGCTCCTTGACTATATTCATGTGGAGGCATCTGACTGTCTGCTTTCAGCTACTATGTGTAAGCCTTCATTTAGTTATTAATAATCTATATTAGTAGTTCCCAGATTTTACAACACATTGGAATCACCTAAGGATCCTTTAAAAAATACTGACACCTTGCCTCCACTCCAAACAGCCTGATTTAATTGGTATGGGGTGGGACTTAGACACTGGGCTTCTTAAAAGCTTAGCAGATGACTCTAATGTGCAACAAATTTGGGAACTACCACACTCTTTGGTGGTTCTCACATCCAGTTACTCATCGGAAGCAATTAGGAAGTTTCTTTAAAAAAAAAATATGGATCTCTGGGTCCTACCTTAGCCCTCAATCAGTGGGACTCAGCAATCTTTACTTTGTCTAAGTCTCCAGGCGAATGGATGCTGAGACCAACTCCCTGCCATGTACACGACATGGAGTGGGCCTTTCTGGCTGGATTACTACTGTCTTCATTCTAGTTTTTTGAATGGCACCGTAACATAACTGGCCCCTTATATCCTGAGAATGGTCTAGAGCTTCTGTTCTGATCCATGTTTTGTGCTCCAATCATATACACAAGATCCCAAAGACATTTGGCTGTCATCCCATGTACACTTCATTTTCAACTACGGCCAAAATTGAACTCATCAATTTTTTAATTTTGTGTTGCTCTTCTCTTCTCTACCTCATCGAAGTGAGCATCACCTTTATGTACACTGGTATACAAGTCCCAAGTCTAGCCTCCATCTCTGAATTCTCTTCTCTTAAGCCTACAGCTAATGGTAACCAAGTCTGCTGCACTAAATTCTCTCCTGTTGGTTCTCCATTTTGTAGATTGTAATCTTGTATAGATCCATATTATCTCCCAACCAGAGTACTGCTAATAACCTAACTGATCTTCCTCCCACTGATGTCCTGATTGCTAATTTCAGTTTTCTTCCAATTCTTCAGGGCTACTTGAATGAACTTTAGAAAATGCAAATCTGATTTTATCACCATGCTGCTTAAAATCTTTTAAAGGCTCCACCTTACCATCTGCGTGTTCAAACCTTTTAGCTTAGAGAGCCCTTTGGTGAGTTTTGCCTCCAGCAACAGTCCCTCAGGACAAAGTTTCCCTTTCCTGTGAGTCACCTGGGGCCCCCTCCAGACCTGAACCACATTCCGTGGGGGAAGAGCTCTAGATATCTAATATTTAACAAGCCTTAAGTGATTCTGCTGATCTCACAAGATTAAGAAACACAGCTGTCAGACACGCCCATTCCACTTGTTTTTTTAGAAAGCCAATTTTCGGGAACCTTCCTGAATAAACTGTACCATGTCATGTCTTTGTCTTTACTGGGTCGTTCGTTTGTCTTTGCCTTTCCACCTGGCTCACTCTCCTTATCCCTCAGTGTTCCCTCATGGGGTGGTGTCTCCTGACTCGTGGTCCTCTTCTTCTGTATTTCTAGAACACCTTGTGCCCCTCCCTATTCCACCATTTCCCACCTTGTTATTTTCTTCTCTAGCTTCCCCACTAGAATTTGAATTCCTTGACGGTAAATACTACTATGTCTTGTTTTTTTTTTTTCTTTTTATCCCCAGATTCCAACACAATGTTTTGCATAATAAGTGTTTGTTGAATGCATTGCGAGAAAATGAAAACAGAGGAGTCCATTATTAAGTAAACAGGGCTGTCAGAAGCCTAGCAGGTTTAGCAATACAGACAACTACCAGAATTTGAATTTAAGGCTGGAGGTCCTATACTAACAATTTAAAATACAAGTAGATAGACCCAGAGAGAATCATAGTTTTAAGTACAGCTTTAGTCAAAAATTTTAATTTCGAGTAGTAGACACTGATACAGGCTGATTGGAATAGAAAAGGAATTTATTGAAAGCATATTGGGAAGCCCACAGAATTTCCAGGAAGACAAAAATGCCAGGCTTTGAAAACAGGCAGGAACAAAGGAAGGCTAAGCGGCTGGAATCACAGCCACTGCTGAACAATGGAGGCTGCCGCTCTCCCACCTGTCTCTACCAGCACAGGGCACGATGCTGCCGTTGGCACGGCTTCTAGTAACTGTTGCTGCGGCTGCTGCTTCTAGAATGAGTTCTCCACTTCCCTCCTTGCCTCCCTCACTCCGTATTCAAATCTCAGAAGGGTTGTAGTGACTGGACAAGTTTAGTCTGGGTGTGTGGGAGAGAGGGGTGCAGCGAAAGCATGCTTCTGGACTTCTTGGCACCCACATGTGTGTGCAGCAAAGGTTCAAATGTTGGAGAATTCTTCAGATAAAGGCAGGAGTTCAGACACCAGATTGACCATTTAAAAAAGAAAAAACAACCTTGTTTCTAATTTTATACAGTATTATAAAATGTAAGGTTAATTAAAATCCTAGGGTTCTGTTAATTTCTGAATAAAATAAAAACGTGCACTACATACTGTGTGTGACATCAGACTCAAGTCTTCGGGCAGCAAAAACTGCAGCACAGGCTTCTAGGACTCCTGGAGACTGAATAGGAATCCAGAGGAAAAAGGGAGGTTCCTCATCATAGGGACAGAAAGGACAGGCGTGGGGGCAAGGGTGTGTGTCAAGAGTTTTCAAGAGTAACTGGGGAGATGGAATTGAAGCCAAAGAGTGTGAAAACAAGCATAGGTAGAAGATGAATGCCTCAGACATGGGGGGAGTGTTCAAGGTTAATTAGTTCACTTAAAGTGTTACATCTTAGTTTTCATTTAAAGAAACATCTTTGTAGAAAGAGTATATAATTTTAAAAATGTAAATGATATTGAAAAATGCAAACAAGAAAGTTTAAACAATCACCTCAAATCCTGCCCCTGAGAAATAACCCTTAACACCAGGGGCACATCATTCTAACCATTCTTCTACACATGCTTACAGAAAGAAACATCTGGACTGCCACTTTCCCTGGCTCCAGGGGTTATCACTCATGTAGAATGCATATGGCCAAGGTAGACAACAGGATGGATGGATGGATGGATGGATGGATGGATGGATGGATGGATGGAGAGATGGATGAATGGACTTTTGTTCCATGATCTCATTTGAATAAAAGTAGCAGTTTTAATTTTAATTAATAGAGAAAAAGGTAAAGAAATTGATGACTTCAAATGTATTTCTTCATCACAAAATATGTAATTTCCTCTTTAAAAGAAATATAACTTTAAAAAATAAGAGGTGGAAATTGTTATTGTTTTGTTTCAACCAAGCATTTGGTTTTAGACACTGTCAGCAGACTCACTGCGAGGAGAGATGAGAACATCAGCACTCTCACACTTCTTGTAACCTGCTCCTCTCAATTTTGCCGTATCTGTGAGTTGTTTTACTTTTATACTACCAAAACTTCCTGTGGTTATATTTGGTTGTTATTTACCAATATTCTCTGTGGAAATGGATTAATTGCCCGGCACATGCCCTTTTGCCATCTACTTATCCATTCCTCAGTTTTTTATTTTGATTCCTTTTTTATACAGTTCAATTTTTGACATCAAATAAATATATTTTTCTTTACAAGAAAAGCTAAGGGTTTTATATCCTGAGGTCTTTCTTGCTTAAATATGTTTGTTTTTACTTACATGACACCGTGCCTGAAAAAATGCTCTTTGGTCTTGCTTTCTTTAACTTCAGAACTCTTTACATTTCTCCATGGTCTCTGGCGCTGAATACTGCTGTGGATAGAAGTATGATAACAGTCTTTTTCTTTCCTTCTTTCTTTTTTTTCTTTGTAGGCTGTTTTCTTGGCCTAGATATTAGACTATTCATTTTTATACTTTCAAATCCAACAAATAAACCAGAGGTTTCCTGGAGCTGAGAATTCCTTATCTAATTATTCTTATTACAGTTTAGGTACAGCTATTGCTTTCATGACTTTGGAAGTCCTGAAAAACAGTCTTCAAGCAACTTTGAAAAGTTAGGGATATGAGTGTGTCAAGAAGAATGCCAGATGCTATCTCTGATTCTGATTTTGTTTCTAAGTCCATTCCCTTTGGGTTTTTTTCCTTCTTATGGTCAAGCGAGTTCCTGTTGCTCTTCTTGGATAGCTTGAAGTGATTCTCTGCACTCAACAGTTTCTGGAAATATGATGATATAAAGAAGTAGCAGGAGTAGAAATTATTATGACTACGGAAGAGAATGGTCTTGGTGGAGGGTTTTAGTGAGTTTTGTGCATAGTAATTATGGTAGACCAGATGTATTCTCTAGAAAATGAGTTTTATGAGATTCTTACTGCCTGGCCAATGGTCTGTGATTTACCATAGATAGATATGGATAGAAGGGTCTAAAACAGAGATTTCTTTCTAAAAGAAGTAGATGAAGTGGTTGGGAGTCCATGAAGGCAAAATACTTCTCCATAGACCTCCCATGCAGAAATAACATGTGTCATTTTGGTGAGGGAATCTGTTTCCACCAAGATGATCTTGTACCTTAGGAAAGTAAAGGGGAGCATCTAGTAATAAAATATCTGGTGATATTATCCCAGAGGTCAAGAGGTTGGAAACAATTATTCCAGACCCTCAGATCTACCTTACCTATGTGCATGTGACATAGGAGTTCATGTATTAGATATGAAAGTTAGAGTCACCAGAAATTCCAAAGGATCATTTCAAATGCCACATGGTCACACATGGGAGAAGCACAGAATTTGTGGGTATGTATCTCACGCCAACACATATATCTAGTTTTGGTTAAGGAGTCTCTCACCCATCACTGGACCATGCTGCTGGAGGCTCTAGATCTCAAGCAAGTGCTGGGCATATAGGCATGGGTTGACCACCCTTGCATTATCTTCCTTAACTCTGATTGGGGCTGAAAGGTCACAAAAGGTTTGTACTGGAGTATTTCTTGTGATAGGCTGATCTCGTGCTTTATAGAGCAGTGTGTCTGTGTGGTTGTCAGAGCTCCTGTCTCTCACTACCAATACAGAGAGCAAAACAGAGTCCCCTCCTCAGAAGCAGGTTGAGTTCTCAAGGTTGCCTGAACTACAAGTGAGATGAGGCCCTATCTCAGGGTACTGAGTCTCTTTAATTTAGTGTCCTGCCAGAGTGCCTTTAATTGTCAGTAGTTCTTTTTCCCTCACTGGGAAGTTAGCCTTGGCTGGCATGAGCTTCCCTGAAGAAGAGAAACAGGTCAGCTGCATTGGAATCCTCTTTATGCCCAAATAGTATTCACAAAGATATTAGAAAATGAATTTAGATCAGAGATGTCAAACTATAAGCCTATAGTGTAAAATCAGCCCACAGGCACATTTTCTTTGACCAACGTAGTGTTTGCCTGTATATAAAGACTGCATGAGGGACATCTGGGTGCCTCAGTTGGTTAAGTGTCTGCCTTCTGCTCAGGTCATGGTCTCGGGATCCAGGGGTCGAGCCCTGCATTGGGCTCCCTGCTCACTGGGGAGTCTGCTTCTCCCTCTGCCCCTCCCCCACTCATGTTCTCTCCCTCCCTCTCTCTCTCTCTCTCTCTCTCTCTCTCTCTCAAGTAAATAAACTCTTTTAAAAAAAAGACTGCCTAATTTTTAAAAGTTAGTTACCTATTTTAAAAAATCTGGAAATGTCCTGTGAATGTTCAGATTTCTATCTTTTCTAATAAAGTGAGAGCTATGACGATCACACCAAGTGTACATTTCCAATGGCAACATCAGATACAGATCTGCTAAGGAGAGCTGAGAAGCCGGTGGCCTCTTGACACAGGGCTGTGCTCTCCAGGTCACCAGGGTCCCCACCAGTTATTACCCTTCTGACACAGGCCAGGTATCAGTTCCTATTTATTGTTAGGATGGAACTTTTGTTTTTCTTGCAGTGAAGTCAAGAGGAAAATGACATATTTCCTGGGTTTTACCTTTACCATAAATGAAGACATGCAAGATAAACTGAGAGACAATAGGTTTCTTTTTCTTGGCCTGCTTCACTCATTGATATGATCTGATGAGAACCTCTGAGCATCTGAGTTTACAACTGTTGCCTTAGAAAGTCAAGGTGGATCAGGTGGGCTAAGATCAGGATATATGTAAAAATGATGGTTTGTTATGGAAAACCACAGTTGCTTTCATGTGACCAGTATTTACCTTTGCCATGTAGATTTATTGCTTAGGAGTAGGGGTGAGACTTCTGGGGAGAGAAAAGTCAATGGTAATCAGGGACTATTAGATGTCTTTAATTGTTTGCAGTTACATCTAGCTTTCTGAGTTTTCTCCCTGAGTTTTATTATTATCAAATTATGATGTGATTTATTGCAAGTTCCCTGCTCACTCTCCATGCCCGAACTACTATATCAATTAGCAGTTTTTGTATGAGCCTCACCAATGACTCTGGGCTAAGCATCCTTATAAGTCATGATTCTAAAATCATCCGAGTTCTATACCAGCCAGCCACTTAGCAACTATTCAGCCATGTGGAATATTATCCTTGTATAAATATGAGTTGTCACCTCACTTTCCTTGGTCCAGCTTTCAAGTTTCTTACGGTTTTTAAAATCATTTTTAAATTTATCTTGAAATGACTAATACATTCCCTTGGTTCAAATTCAAAAAGTAAAAAGGGTATATAGTGAAACATCTTCCTCCCACACCTGTCCCTCAATTATCCAGTGTTCTTCATTGAAGGCAAATAATATTACCAGTTTCTAATACATTACTTAAAAATCATTTATGCAAATATTTCTCCAAGTGTGATCTGTGGATGCCTGGGGGTCCCCAAGATGCTTTGAGGGGGTCTGTGAGATCAAAACCATTCATAATGATAATGAGACGACATTGGCCATTTTCACTATTGGCTTTTTCCCAGGCGATGCACAAGCAGGGGTGGATAAAACCACTGGCACTCGGACATGAACCAAGACAGTGCAGTCACCTGTACTAAGAGTCACTGTAGTCTTCCCTGGCACATACTCACAGATAAAAACATGCAAATCTCCTTTAAGAATGTCTTTGATGAGCAAGAAGAGCCAATCTTTTTATTAAATCTTGACTCTTGAATCTGGTGCCAAAGGGGAAGTTCATATAAAGCACTGTTGTTGCATACGAAAGTACTGGTTTATCTCAAGGAAACGCACTTGCTGGTTGTCTGAGTTGCAAACCCAACTAGCTACATTCTTCACACAACACTATTTTTACTTGAAAGAATGACAAACAAACTATGGTTATTCATACAAGTGTTTGGCGAACAATCCCTTAAAAATGAACAAAATGTGCCTGTTACTTCCAGAAAAACAAATGATGGTATAAGCTGCAAATCACAGAAGTTGAGCTTTTAAATAGAAATTAGTATTTTGGAAAACTTGTACCCACCACTGTGAGCTCAATAGCTTTTCAGTATCTAAAAACCTGTTCTGATGAAATTTTTGGTGATATGGAAAATGCAATTTTTTCATATTGTAAAATGAGATGTATCAACATTTAAAAGCTGTATAACTCAGTGGACCAACATTTCCCAATGACTGATGTGTGATCTTAAAAAGTCATGCATGGGTAAAATAACCCTCCAAAGGGGAAGGCGGACCAGCAGATTATAACATAACAGGCTACAAATAGCTCTTTGATAGAGTTTCAGATACTGTATTGCAGTTAACCTTTAAGAAACTAGTGGTTGTTGAGTTTTGGTGTACTATCAAAGAAGAATAGCTACAGTTATCTTAAAAAGCTTAAAATACTTCTCTGTTTTCCAACCTCTTATGTGTGAAATTAGACTTTCTTTGGGTACTTCAATCAGAATAACACATCACAATGGAATGAATGCAGAAGCAGATGTGGGAATCCAGATGCCTTCTATTAAGTCAGACACTCAAGACATTTGCAAAAATGCCACTCCTCATTTCTGTTTTGGAAAACCTAATGATTTTTCATAAAAGTGTGTTATTTATGTTAATACGTAATGGGTTTGTTGCTGTGCCCTAACATGTCAGAAGGGGAAGGGGTGAGGAAACTCTCCAAAGTCTCCTTTATGACACAAGTCCCATTTATGAGGGCTCTGCCCTCAGGATCTAATCACCACTCAAAGGCCCCACATCCTAATATCATCATACTGGGGGTTAGGTTTTAACATATAAACTTTAGGAGGACACAAACATTCGTCTACAATAGCACATATTAAATAAATAGATGTATATGCACACGTATCTACACAAATACCCATTCTTTACATATTCCCCTTTTCTTATACAAAGCACCCAGCACTCACTGATGCTGCACCTTGCTTTCTTTACAACATGCCTTCGGCATTATTCCATATCAGTACATGTATACCTTCCTTATTCTTTTTATGGCTATATATTATCTCCTTTTAAGAATTAACTATCATTTTTAAAACTAGCCCCATAGTGACACATTTTTTTCAAGTTATTTTGTTCTTCTAAATAATGCTGCACTATGTAACCCTGTACTACGTTATGTCACACACTTAAAAGCAATCTATAGGACAGAAGTAGAAATGCTGGTCAAAAATTTAAGCACATTTAGGGCGCCTGGGTGGCTCAGTGGGTTAAAGCCGCTGCCTTCGGCTCAGGTCATGATCCCAGGGTCCTGGGATCGAGGCCCACATTGGGCTCTCTGCTCAGCAGGGAGCCTGCTTCCTCCTCTCTCCTCTCTCTCTGCCTGCCTCTCTGCCTACTTGTAATCTCTCTCTCTCTGTGTCAAATGGATAAATAAAATCTTTAAAAAAAAATTTAAGCACATTTATAATTTCGATATATGTTGCAAAACTTATAAACTCATGCTTTTTTAAAAAACAAAATAAGTAATTTATTATAGCTTTATAAAAATAGATTCCATCAACATTACATTAAGTTGTGATCAGGTGAATATAACAGAGTTGAGTGGGATGCACACACACATATGCAATTTACATGTTTGGGAGCAAAATTTGATTTCAAAAAAATAAAAATTAAGAAAAGTATAAAGTCTGTTATAATATATAAAATGTGTTGTTGATTGTTCATGAATCTCCTACATCATGAAAGTAATTTGGGAGAAGTCCTAAGTTTTTGGCACTTGTTCAGTCTATAGTTGACACAATCTGGCAAC
This sequence comes from Ailurus styani, assembly GCA_002007465.1. Classification (NCBI taxonomy): domain Eukaryota; kingdom Metazoa; phylum Chordata; class Mammalia; order Carnivora; family Ailuridae; genus Ailurus; species Ailurus styani. Next base: position 135,010 of record LNAC01000231.1, on the reverse strand, counting down.
TTGTGCTGGAGGCCCTGAGGCAGCTGGCATGGACAGCACCCATGAACACAAGGTCCCACCATTTGTAAATTCCAAGTTCATGGTGGCCAGTGAAGGAGATGGTGCTTGTCATTACAGGGGCAAGATTTCAGAGTCAGGTGGAGCTAGATTCCAGGCAAAACCTAATGAAGACAAGCCGGGTGAGTTCTTGAGCTCTTCCTTGGACGCTGCAGGTAAGGGCTTGTAGCTTGTGTATATGTGCTGGTAAGTGATACAATGAAGGATTTTTGTGTAGGAAGATGGATTTTTTTAATCTAACATTTTCAAATAGTTTAAAGAAATGAAAGCTGTTAGTTACCTCCCCTCTGTCCCCAAATAACTATCACAATTTTTCTTTTGGTACTTATTGATCTTTTGCTCATTACAGGGTGTCCCATGTCTCCCATTCTATCTTTACATGTCAACTCAAATGCCGTCTCCTCTAGAAAGCCTCACAGGTTTCCCTTGAACTCAACAGAATTATTTTCCTTCATACTCCCATAACACTTTTTACTTTCTCTACCATAGCACATATTTTCATGTATTGTAATTGCCCACTTGTTGACAATATCTACACTACATCTTACATCCTAAGAGGAGTGCTGATATGTGTCTTATTTAGTGCTTTGTTCCTAGAACCTAGTATAGTACCTGGAATATAGCAGGTACTCAATAAGTATTTGTTGAATTAATGAATAAATAGAGGGATAAATTCAGCTAGAGTATGGGCTCTGGGTATCTGGAAATTTTAATTTAAATGCCCCAAATCTCTTAACAACTACTTTCAACAGTACTATTTTCACATCATTTGTTTTACTACTTCATATAAAATTTCTAGCAAAATAAATACGCATAATATTTCTAATGTGGATATACTACAATTTGATTTAATATAGAAAGCTATTTTCTCCTCTGTTTTCTTTACTATCCCTAGTGATATTAGTGCTATTTGCCTTACTGGTCATCAATGGCACCTTGGGCTAAAGAGAAAAATGAATTCTCCAAGAAACAATAGGATAAATCACATAAGAAAAGTAGCACTCAATAAGTTGGGATAATATACACAAAACAAGCCAGTGAAAACATTCTTTAGATGGTACTATGAAGTATGAGATTATTTTTCAATATTGACCAAAATTGATTTATTGTCCTTGGTTTTTAAGCTACCTTAGGTCAACTGAAGAAAACAGAACCTCAAGATGTGGGGTTACTTATTACCATCTTTTAGTTCAATTTACAATGATCAAAGATCAAGTGAGGAGAAACTCGTGAAAGGAGGGGGTTTTAGGAAGATGCTTCCTGCTACCTCCTCTCATTTCTGAAAGGCCAAATCCTATTAATTTCTTTTGAGAAGATTTTTCTATTTTTCTTCCTTCCTTCCTTCCTTCCTTCCTTCCTTCCTTCCTTCCTTCCTTCCTTCCTTCCTTCCTTTCTTTCTTTCTTTCCTTCTTTCCTTCTTTCCTTCTTTCTTTCTTGAGAGTGCATGTGAGTTGGGAGGGAGAGTTCAGAGAGAAAGGGAGAGAGAGAATCTTAAGTGGGCGCCACACCAGCACGGAGCCCAGCATGATCTCATGGCCATGAGATCATGACATAAGCTGAAATCAAGAATGGGACACTGGACATTTAACTGACTGAGCCACCCAGGTGCTCCTTGTGTTTTCATTCCAGTCAGAATTCATTATTGCCTCTTCTGGACTTTCCTTTCTTTTTTTCCACATATTTTCATAATTTTGCATTCAATCTTGTGTCTTTTGATAGAAAATGCATTTCTTGGGGTCCACCTTGAGTTTTCTTGAGCCATCCAGCATGGGGATTTCCATATGCTAATGCTCCATAGATGTTCCTCAGATGCCTTAGCATCTTTGTTGTGATTTGCCTTATTGTCTGTGTGGATGTGTGATGTCGAGAACTAGGGTATTCAGATCAAGTGGAAATATGAAGCCAGACAAACTCTTAAAAACAGAAAAGTTTCAGCAGTTACAAGAAAATTTAAATGAAGGAGGTAAGAAGCATTTCAAGAATATCACAGCTTAGCTGTGGTGACAGGTGACAGGTCTGGTTCAAATGTTGACATTCATATTTAGAAGTTTGTGATTTTTGCCAGATGACTTAACCTCTCTAAACTTTAGTTTATTCATCTGTAAACTGAGGATAATAAGAGTAACTACCTATGTCAGGCAGACTTACAAGATGGCCCCAAAGTCTCCCGCAGACTGGTGTGCACTCTATTCTAATTGCCTCTCCTTGACTGTGGGAGGCAGCCCTGATGGGATGTTACTCTGGTGATTAGAGCATGATGTTATGTGACAAAAGTGAAGGGATTTTCAGATGTAATTAAGGTTCCTAATCATTTAACTTTGAGCTAATCAAAAAGGAGATAATGCCAAGTGTCTGACCTAATCCGGTGAGCCCTTAAAAGGAGGGTCCAAGGTTTTCCTGAAGGGAAAGAGATTTTCCTGCCCTCCTTGAAGAAGCAAATGGCCCTGTTGCGAGAGGCCTAGGGATACGGTCATGTAGCAGAAACTGTAGCCCCAACAGACAACACGTGATGGCCAGCAAGAAAAGGGAACCCAGTACGACAATCACAAGGAGCAGAATTGTGCCAATAGCCATGCAAAGTGCAGAGGACTCCAAACCTCAGATGAGAGCTTGGCCCTGGCTGACGCATTGACTGTAGTCTTGAGAGACCCCCAACAGATGTCCTAGGCAGCTATGCCCATGGCCCTAAGCCCTAGAAACTGTGCAACAACCAACATGTGTTGTCAGCAGCTGCATTTGTGACCGTTTGTTATAGAACAATGGAAAACAAATATACTACCTTTTTCAGGTGCTTTCTAGGTTATAAGCAACTGAGTCTGGCTAACATTGTTTTTTTTTTTTTTTAAAGCAGAATATATTGGAATGGAGTTCGGTATGTCGGAGTTGGAGGAAAAGTTAAATGGTCAGGCCTTGGGGTAACAGGGACCAGGGCTACTCTGAGATTATTGTTCAAAGATTTGGTGGGGGGGAATGTGTTTTGAAATAACATGCCTCAACCACTATACCTTTGTCACTTGGCCCATGAATCAGATTCTCCTGACAGTCTAATTGGCCTCAATTCCATTACCCACCCCTTCCTTGGTTTCAGGAAGCCTTAAAACAGACGGGCCCCCAAAACCACATGGAATGAGGCTGGGAGCTCCCTGGGATCCAGGTGCTGGTGTTAATGAAAGAGGAGGAAGAGGATCTGGGGAAGCCACAAACAAAAGAAATCCACCTTTCTCCCTATAGGTTGTGGAGAAGACGTAAGATAATACAGATAAAGCGCATAACACAATTTTTGGCACTCAGTAACCAATCAGGAAATTTTAACCATAATTGTGAAGCAGCAGGGTGCCTAAATCTTATCTTGACAGTAAAACAAAGCACTCTGCCTCTGAAGATGAAAAGAGAAATCCCATCTTGATGAGGGAAAAATTTTCCTAGCACTCAAGAAGACAGGCTTAAGTGCCTGTTGCTACCTAGATGATTTATAATTAAAGGGTTATCAGAGGATAGAAAGTTCTAGATTCCTAAGTGCTATTTGTGCTGATTATTGCCATGTACTCAAAACCAAACCGGCTCTGAGACAGACTGCTCCAAACTTTGTGGGTCAGGGAGGGAAGACAACTGATGGTGGCTATACCTCTTCTCACAAAACTCTTAATGGTTGGTTCACAGCTAGGATTGTAAATATGCCGGACAGTGTCTAGGCCCAACCATCCATGTTTAAGTGATGGCTTTCAATTTGAAATTTTAGAAAATTAATTCGGATACGAAATGATAGCCACATTTACTAAGGATCATAAATCAAACCTATAACAGCTGTGAGTACCTGGTATTGAGTGATGTAGTGGTATTTTTGAGGTGGGCTTTCTTTTGATCTTTTAGTTGGCAAATGCCATTGATCAGGAAACCCATTCTGAGGACCATCTAATCAGGTGGTGTCATTTCCAGCCTGGAACATCACTGATGGCCAAATTTAACTTCCATTCCATTCTGTTCTACTCTACAAGTATTTATTGAGCTCCCGTTATGTGCAATGAACTGCATTAAGTGATATGATAGATTAAAAAAAAAAGGATAGATATGACAGAGCTCCTGACCTTAGGTATTTTATTATCCCAGAGGAGAGACAAAAGTTTACAAGGACCGGACACAACATAGAGCAGAAGGTGGCAAGTGCTAAAATAGATACAGAGACAGAAGAAAGCTTTAAATTCCCAGTGTAATTACCTGGAGTTTTGCATGGTAGAGGTAGAATTTGAGCCTTTCTCAATTATATGCCCCTTTGGGACAGTCAGCACTTTATTTATTTATTTACTTTTTGAATTCCCTGTACTTAGAGTAATCCCTGATACATAAAAGATGTAACTAAAAATGAATTTGAAAAAAATATAAATTGTGGTAAAATACACATAACATAAAATTGACCCTTTTATAAATGTACAGGACAGTGATATTAAGTATAGTCGCACTGTGGCAAAGCCATTTACCACCGGTCATCTTCAGAACTTTTTTCATCTTGCAAAACTGAAGCTCTGTGCCCATTAAACAATAACTCCCCATTTCCTCTTTCCCCTGCTCCTGGCAATCACCATACTACTTTCTGTCTCTGAATTTGTTTTTATTTTTTCACTTAAACTCAATTGGCCAACATATAGTACATCATTAGTTTTTGGTGTAGTGTTCAATGATCCATTAGTTGTGTGTAACACCCAGGGCTCATCACATCATGTGCCCTCCTTAATTCCCATCACCCAGTTCCCCCATTCCACCACCCACCTCCCTTTCTATAACCCTCAGTTTGTTTCCCAGAGTCAAGAGTCTCTCACGGTTTGTCTCCCTCTCTGATTTCTTCCCATTCAGTTTTCCCTCTCTTCCGCCGTGGTCCTCTCCTCTATTTCTTATATCCCACATATGAGTGACACCATATAATTGTCTTTCTCTGATTGACTTATTTTACTTAGCATAATATCCTCCAGTTCCATCCATGTCAATGTAAATTGTAGGTATTCATCCTTTCTGATGGCTGAGTAATACTCCATTTTATCTCCTCCTTTATCCATCTTCTTTATCTATTCATCTGTTGAAGAACATCTTGGCTCTTTCCACAGTTTGGCTATTGTGGAAATTGCTGCTATGAACATTGGGGTGCATGTGTCCCTTCTTTTCACTACATCTGTGTCTTTGGGATGACTACTCTAGGTGCCTCATATAACCTACAATACCTGTCCTTTTGTGACGTGTCATCAAGTTTCATTTGTGTTATAGCATGTATCAGAATTTATTTCCTTTTATAAGGCTTATTTATATTCCATTGTATGTACATATCACATTTTGTTTAACCATTCTTCTGTTGACGGACATTTGTGCTGTTCCCACCTTTTGGCTATTGTGAATATGCGGCTATAAATATGAGAGTACAAATATCTGTCCAAGTGAGAAATTTTGATAGGCCAAGCAGGTGCCAGGACAGAGCACTTCAAGTTTAGGAAATAGCATGAACAAAAGCAAAGTCAAGTGATAATGCACCACGCTTGCTTGGTATGGCTTCCTCGTGGGTTTGTGGGGTGTACTAGCTGCAGATGGAAAGACCACTCTATCCCGGTGCTTGAAGGGAACCAAGTACCACACCGAAGAGATAAACTTTTTCTGAAGTTATGAGGAACCACTTAGGGATTGGGAGCAGGACAGTAACATTACTAATGTTATACTTGAGGAAGATAATTGTAGTGGAAAGGTTATAGAGAAATATAGGGTAGTAATCTTGGCAGGAGACAAAGTAGGGCAGTGGCATTTGAATTAGTAAAAGGCAAGAGAGGGTTTAGAGGAGAGATTATTATAGAGGAACAGTCAATAGGATCTGTTGACAACCGGACGTGGGTGGCAGGAAGAGGAAGTTGTAGTTAAATCACTGACTGAGAGAACAGTGACATAAACTGAGATGAAGAACGCAGAAGGAAGAAGAAGCAGGCAAAAACAGTAGTTACCGTTTACTAAGCTCTTATTGGTGAGGCACCTTCCAGGCATCATCTCATTTAATCTTGATAGTGACCCAGTGAAGTAGGAGTTATTGTACGTTGGAGGAAACTCAGGTTTAGGCAGATTAAGTTACTAAGATCTAGTTAAGGGGTAGAATTGGGTGGAACTTGAACCAACCAACCAACCAACCAACCCAGATGGAACTACAAAGTCAAAGCCTTTGTTCTAGAAAACCCCCACACCATTCCATTGTCTTCAAACACATAGAATACCCATGTGGATTTATCTCTCAAGAAAATGGAAATGCAGTTTGAAGCTCAGTGGAATGCTCACGTACAAAAATGTATTCCAAGAATTCTTTACACAACAGTGAGTTCAAATGATGCTCTGTGAGTACATGAGTTCACTCCAGAGAGAAAGTAGAGATAGAAGGGAAGGCCAGAAGCTAATTCCAGAAGCATTCATACTTATCAAGTGGCAGGAGAAAAAAGGACTAGGTCTGAAGGATAAAAGAACATCGAGAATAGTGAACTGGCAAAGATTTTGAATGAAAAGACAATTTCAGGGGTGCCTGGATGGCTCAGGCATCAAGTGTCTGCCTTCAGCTCAGGTCATGATCCTGGGGTTCTGGAATCGAGTCCCACATCGGGCTCCCTGCTCTGTGGGAAAGCCTGCTCCTCCCTCTCCCACGCCCCCTGCTGGTGTTCCCTCTCTCTCTGTGTGTCTCTCTCTCTATCAAATAAATAAATAAAATCTTAAAAAAAAAAGACAATTTCGAAGAAGGGGTTGGGATTAGTCAACATTGTCAAATTTAGAATCTTAAATAGGAGGTGGACTGTGGCCATTAGGTTTGACATTTAAGAAGTCATTGGAGATTTCACAGAGAAGAAAGCTTATATGGTAACATCCACAGATTAAAGAATGAATGGGAGGTAAGGAAATGAAGAAAATGAATATAAACTACTTGTTCAAGAAGTTTGGCAGCAAAGGAAAAGAGAAATTATGGCATTTTATTTAAAAGGGTGTGGAGTTGACAAAAGTATTTCTTTTTCAGGATTGAGAAGATAAGCATGAGTATGTTTTTTGGCTATGGAAAAGCCAGTGAAGAATAATGGACTGTAAACATTGGGAGACTCATGAAAATTTGTGGAGGACTGAAAAGAGGGTGTGACCATGAGTGCCTTTGGAAGCACAGCCTGGGGAAGAGGTAGGGAAGTTTTTCATGAAAGATGGGAGAGGAAAAGAGAGATTTGGAAGTTGAAGGGAAGAGTTGAAGGAGCTTGAATGGGGAGAGACGGACACCGGAGAGGAATATCAGTAAACAGTTGATTTGGCCGTGGAAGATGGCGTCAACTAGAGACAAATGAAGAGATTATCCAGCTCTACTGCAGACTCCTCTGAGTTAGGACTTTTTGTTTTGGTTTGGCTGGGTTTGGTATTTTTTTTATTATTGAAGTATTGTTGATATACGAGATTATGTTAGTTTCTGATGTCCAACATACCGAGTCAACAGTTACATACATTACAAAATGATCATTTTAGTTACTATCAGCCACCGTACAAAGTTATTATAATATAATTGACTATATTCCTGTAGTCAATCAGCTGAAATAGCAACCAAAGCTCAGTATCTTTTTTTGCTCCAATACATTTCAGACTTTCTTGAAATTCCACAGGGACACCTGATTGGATTTTGGTATTTCCCAAATCTCCTTAGCCCTTTTGTAGACCCTTAACTTAGATTACTCTTGACTGCTTTCATCAATGGTATACTGATTTTTTCCCACTTCATTCCTCACTGTCTACAAATTCTAAGGGCACACATACAGAAAGCCTCAACACATTGACACTAGGAAAGAAGTACTGTCTTGAAGAGATTTTCATAGGAAAAGATTGTGCAATCACTGAGATATTGTGAAATATTTCAGTACTGAATTTCAAAATTTTATTCTTTAAAGACTTCAAGCCCATTGAGAAACCTCAGTTTAAAAACCTTTCTATTGATGGTAGTTTCTGAAATAGAATCAAGGGAAAGGCGTAGCTAGTGTAATTTAAAGTGACAGATTGTCTTCTTCTCAAACACTGACATTCCATTCGGCATTCTACATGAACCAAGTAATGTTCCAGATTTTCATATATATATATATATATATATATATATATATATACAGTTACACTTACTGTATTTATGTGATGAATTCAATTCCAGATCTAGGTATTAACGATTGGAACCATGCCTCAGTTACCTCCCTTATGAAAGATAACGTAGGAATGTTATAACAAATATTTAGTTAAAAACCTGCAAAGGGCTTTGAAAATGGAAAAGTGTAATATAAATGCTAAATAAAGATAATATATTCTGAACAGCAGGCTCCTTTGAAATAGGGCCTATGAATTCCATTAGCACTCTCTGTTTACATGCTTTTAGGAACTTTTAGGGGTATGTTGCCCATGAGCATGTCTGTGACATGATACCTATGGCCTAGTAACCAGCTGGGAAAAGGACAAGTAAAAGAGCAGGTGTAATAATTCGTGTATTAATATTTCCTTAAGTCATTCAATAAATATTTTTTTCATAGTTAACTGTGTGCTGGTACAATTCTGAATGTTAACAATACTGCAGAAAGCAAAAATAAGCAAAATCCCATTCCCAGGCTCCCATTTACTGATTACTAACCCCATGCCAAGGTTAGTCTTGCATAGATCCATTCAATCCTTATAACGACCCTATGAGCTAGGTGCTAGTCATATCCCCATTTTACAGATGTAGAGTGAGGTAAAATTCTCCTCTCTTTTGCAAGTCTAATGGGAACATCCTTCTTGGTGTTGCTTGGGTTCTTTTGTTTATCCACTTAATTCAAAAAATGACTCAATTTCTCATAAGGGATGCCGAGTTATTATGGTGATACTCGTGAAGACAGAAATTCTAGCTATTTGGGTAGCCTTCATGGCAACCAGCGAGTGGCCAGTCCTCTCCAAGCCTAGAATGACCTTTGGGAATAGGAGGTCATGCCGACCCCATGAAACTCTGGCACCTCTATCTTTATCTGGCTGGCTAACTTCTGCTCTGCCTTATGATTTTTATTTACGCATAGTTTCTAATGCCTAATAGTTAATGAGACTGCAGTCTACCTTACTCTCTCTGTGAATCATTTAGTTTTTATAGTGCCTATGAACTAACTTTATCTTCAGTAGTTCCAGTTCATATGGCCAAGTTTAAGAATACGACTGGTCCATTTCATCACTTTTATTCATATGGGAAAGCACTCCCTACTGACTCATAGGCCACCCCTTGCCACTCAATTCAGTCCTGGGATTAAATGTCCTTTCCTGGACCAATCAGCTGTAGTCAGGAGGCCAGGTCAAATGTAAAGAACATTCTAGGGCCAGGCTCTAAGAGTATTGGGACCTATTGTTACAGACATGTTCTGAAGTCTGGTTTGTGCCTTCTAACATTGTTAAGTCATAAGGCTTTTGGATTTAGACTTTAAATGAGTGAGTATTTCATGAAAAATTATAAATTATCTTTTTCCTTTAAATTTAGAAGGCAGTTTATAGTCCCCGATTATTCTACTCTTTTGGATATGTCTGTCATACATCTATCTACTTGTGTATCTAAACAAAATGATAATAAATATTCACATCTATCCAGTAGTTCTTTCTATATTAATTTCCTTAGGATGTTGAGAATGTGATACACATTATAATGCTTTCCTTACCTGATGAGTAATATACCCTTTTTCTTTCACCCTTAGCATTTCAATTACATTTTACCATCACAAGCTCTGTGTTAAGAATGTATGCAGATGTGTCACAATAAAGATAACCAGGATTCAAATGAGAGTACTTAATAAACATTTCAGTGTTATCTAGAACACTAACAAGAAAATCAAACTCAGCTCTTACAAATATCAATAATAAGAATCTTGGCCAAATCAATGTTAACGTCATTTTCATACTTGGAAAAACATGGAGCATACAATTATGTAGGCTAAAAAAATCAATAACTTGACTCATACTTAAAAGTAAGATAATACATTAAAAGGATGATTTCAAGTATTGTTCATTTAGAAAATTTCAATGGAAAGATTCAATTTTACCTCGAGACTTGTGACCAGTAGCACACGTTACGACATGGGGGACTGGTGTTAGAGAGTGGTTTGTGGCTATGAAACAGATCAAAACTAACTAGCCATTAGGGAATGGAACCCATGACCTTGATCTCATTAGTACCAGGCTTAAACCAACCGAATGAGCTATAAACTGATAACATTCTGATACCTAGCAGATGGATAGATTTTCACTCCTTAAAATTCCTTTCTTGGTTCCATATTATTTGTACCAAAATGTGACAGTGTTCCAATTCTCTGGGAAAGATGGGGAAGGACATGGCTTTCAAAGAGGCCTCAGAAATCAATTACTCTGTTTTCTTTGTCTAACTAGTGAGAGAATTGAAGCCCTGAAATGTGAGGTGACCTGCCTAATGGTTCCCAGCGGGTGATGGCAGAACTGGATTAGAACGCAAATCTCTTGGACTTCACTCCAATTTCAATTTGTGAGGGACTGGCCCATGGAGGAGGTCATCCTTGAACTGTTCCAGGCCAGGAAAAGTGAGTCCTATCAATGCAGGACAAGCTGAGTGTTAGGAAAAGGGAGGTTAGATTTTTAAACTGAAGTTTGCACAGAATAGAGGTAAGGAAGGGAGTACAGTGAGAGAGGTTTTATTTTATTTATTTTTACCACTTATTTTTTTTTTAGATTTTTTAATTTAAATTCAACTTAGTTAACATATAGTGTATTATTAGTTTCAGGGGTAGAATTTAGTGATTCATCAGTTGCATACAACACCCAGTGCTCATTACATCAAGTGCCCTCCTTAATGCCCATCACTCAATCACCCCATCCCCCCAGCCACCTCCTCTCCAGTAACCCTCAGTTTGTTTCCTAGAGTTAAGAGTCCAGTGAGAGAGGTTTTCAATGACCTTCACTGGGGAGGCCTCAAAAAGTCTCTGAAGAAGGAAAACAGTGATTTGTTTAAAATATTTTCCATGTAAAATAACTTTAGCTTCAGAATATTTAGGAGTGGAATAATCCAAAGTCATTTGCAGGGGGAATAAGTGTGGATTTAAATAAATCAAAACAAAGAATAACAAAGGAATGAACTAGTACTTTGGTTTGAGGTGTCAAGGAAATTGAAATCTCATCTGAAGGACAGGATTTGGTAGGTAGGTATCAGAGGGAAGAGCGGGGTGGGATGGGAAGCAGGGAGGGGTAGAGAGTGATGAGATTAAGTGAAGCTGGAAAGAAGGGATTCGTGATGAATTATTAAGCAGTGATTAAATGGTGGAAGGGTGAAGGAACAGCAAAGAAGCTTCTAGTAGTCTATTACCATTTAGGGACCGGATGGAGAGAGGTCCTGTAAATAGTAGCAGTTGACCTGAAGAAAACCACAATGTTATCTAGATCCTAATGCTATACTCTGCCTCTGTCTCCGGTGGTGGCACTAAAGGATTCTCTGTAGAAAAATGTGGTAGCAGTCTTATTTTTACATGTGAGTACCTTCAAAATATCTCCTACACTGAACGTCTTGGGAAGAGCCGAGATGAAATCTTTGAGGTTTTATGGATGATCTCTGGAGGAGAAAGGCAATGTATTCCACAGAGCCTCAACTCATCTTTATTTTTGTTAGTAGATCTCAATTAAGTGCACAGGTTCCAGGCAAGCCTTGCTGTCCAAACCCTTAGACCTTCTCTGATTGGATCATTTTTCCCAGAGGAAAAGTAGAACAACACACCAGGGATGGCTGTCCTTCAAGAATCAGCTTAGCTGTGACTTTTTCTGGAAAACCTGTTGTCATTATCATGGATGCTCCTCAACCATCTTTGCTCTGCATACCCCCCCCCATGACACACCATACTGTAAGGCAATGCCCAGTTTGCTAGACTGAATTCCTGACGGCCTAGTTTTTTGTCTGCTGTTACTCCCTAGCACCTTGCACAGTGCTCAACACAAGTAGGCCATGAATACAAGTTTACAGACTTTTGAACCAACATCTCTGAAAATATATGTGAAAGAAATATCATGCAGAAGTTATTTAGAGAGAACAAATCTAAAATGGATTTTTAGAAAGAAAAATCTAAAGTTTAAGGGGGTTTTGGTGTAGTATGGTCTTAGTTTTGTACATAGATCATGGTCTTTTCTTTTCGGCTCCTCCTGTAGTCTGCCTTTGGCCATTTCACTGCTTATTATTCAAGGGCTAAGGAGGAAAGGAGAGGAGCTGAAATTCAGATGAGTTAATTAGGGTGTTTGGGAGCAGCTCTGAAAAGGGTTGGATGTCGTGGGTGAAATCAATAGTTAACTGGTGGTCTGAGATTATCCATAGCTCTCACTAACCCAGCCTGAGCCACTTCGCATGCCTAAACCAATGGCTGCCCAACATATGAGCATATTTTCTAAGCTCATTTCATTTTCATGGGTTTGTTCCTTTGTTCTTGAGTACATGGCAAGCCATATGTCCTGGTTTTTGGTTTGGAGAATTTGGTCAGTATACCAACAGAAGAAATTGTGGGGTGGTCAGCTTCTTTAGGGTAATTTCATGGTCCTAAAGGAAGAAATTAATAGTTTATTTTCTGAAACTGGTTCAAGGAACATTCCTTAAGTCAAAAAAAATCAATCAAGAAATAATATTACTTACATTTCGAAAGGGATTTTTAATACAGTATTTCCATCTGTGATATATTTAAATTCTAGGCCTCCGGCAGCAATTCTGGAAAAAGGCCTCCTTTACCTTTTACGAGATGCAAAATAAATAGTCCACTCCGAGGACCGAGGGCCGGAGTCTTTCCCTTCCTTTCCCACCCCTGCGAAATGTTAAGACTTGCTTCTTGCCATTCTGGAAATCACACGTCCTACTCTTTTTATTTTTTTTCCCCTCGAACCGCAAACTGTTATTGACATTACAATGTTGATCACAACTCAATTACACAAATTATTTTGTAATACTTATATCTGGTAGAAAAGGAGAATGGTGAGCTGCCCAAAAGGAGGCCTGCAGTCAATAAACGGAAGGCTGTCAATACTGAAATACAATCCTCTCTCTTGATCTAGTTTTGACGCCTTAACAGAGACAGGTTTTGCTCTTTACGATATAGCTCAGCCCTCTTGACTGGTTGCATGGGGAAGGTAGCCCCGGATCTGCCTTTTGCCCGGGTCCGGGAACACCGATTTCCAAGTTGATGAGCGAATCCAAACATATTTCACAACAGAGGCCTACCACGTAGAAGCTGTCCATAAAGACCAACACTTGAGGAACCCAAAGAACGCGCCAGTTTTACACGCACACTTTCCCCGTGCCTTCTTCCAGTCCTCAAAGAGGGGGAGGTCCTACCGCGTAGAAGCTTAAAACTTTATCTCTTATTTTTCATGACCTGTGGCGTGCATCGAGCCTTTGGGTAGTGTTTGCATAAGACCAAGGCCCACTCTTTAATGGCTGAATGAATACATTTACAGTACACGCTGGATTAGCTGCTCTGCGAATTGCCTTAAAAAAAATAAAAAAGTAAAGTGAAAAATAGACAAAGAAATCTATAACCTGAGCCGTCTTTCATATTTGTTTTGACTGTTCTTGAACCAGCTCTGAGCCGGTGACGAGGATATTGAAAAGATGCACCTGAAACAGTATCTGCGGGCAGCTGCATTTGCCAACCGGCTTTATTGCTGCTTTCCAGCGGCGAAGGCGCAGCAGCAGTAACAGGGAAGCCAGAGCGAGCCTCCCCGGCAGCGGCGGCGGCGGCGGCGGCGGCGGCGGCACCAGCACCAGCGCAGTTTCCCCTCTCCCCAGCCCTGACTCTACGCGCACATGCGCACTGCGCCCGCAGCCCTGGACCATTTGTCAGGACTACTCGTGAGACGGAGAAAAAAAAAAGAGAAAATTTGGGGGTAAGAAGCGGTTGATCGGATCTAATCTCTAATTAATCAGAAGACTGGTCCGTGCAAAAGCCATTCATTGATTTTCCTGGGTGAGGATGAAAGTTAAGAGACCTATGGAGAGAAGGAAGCGCACCCTCGTCTTGTGAAACAGATCAGGGGAGGGGAAAGGACAGAAGGGGTTTCTCCCCCACTTCTCTGCGCCTCTGGGAAAGAGGAGAAAACTTAATCCCGGGGAAAAAAGTGGGCAAGTGACTCGGAAACGGCTGGAGGGGGAGTCTCTGGGCATCTCACTCTGAAGTAGTGAGTGCGAGTGTGAAAGAGGAACAAAAGAGAGAGAAAAGAGAAAGGAAAAAATGGGGGGAGGAGAGACTTGTATTTTTTTCTTTGCGCGCACACGGGGAAGGGTGTGGGGGGCCGCGCTGAAGGGAGCCGGGGCGAGGCGGCCGCGTCGGGCTGTCGCCGGCGCGCAGGCGGCGGGATGCGTGTGGGCCCCCTCCCCCGCGCCCCCCGAGCTTGTCACTTTGGTCGCTTTCATGACACCGGGCGCGGGGTGGGGGAGCGCGGCGGCGCCGGGCTCCGCCGGGGTGCGTGCCCGAG
>LNAC01000231.1:0-119076 GCA_002007465.1 Ailurus styani | reverse complement strand
CCTCCCCCCCCCACCCCGCTTCCTTTTCCTCCCCCTCCCTGCCGATTTTTTGAGGGGACCCAAAAAACGGAGTCTCTTTCCTTATGCAACTTCCTCGGGCGCTGTGAGCACGGCCCTTCCCCCTCCCTGCATCCCTTGGGCCGCTCCTTTCCCACCTTTTCCACCGCCAGAAAAATGCATTAGAAATCCTTCAAAGTCTAGAGAAACAAAAATAGATTTTTTTAAATTGTTCTAAGTTTAAGGTAAGGGAGGCTGAGATGAGAAATAAGATTTGGGGCGGGGGGGGCGGACGACGGCTAGGCGAGTGCGTCGAATTTTAATTTTGATTTTCCTAGAGCGTTGTTTGTGATATCTTTATTGGTTTGGGGAGCCCGAGAGTCTCTGTACTGGCTAGTTCGGTCGCGTGGATTTTTGCGCAAGTTTTTAGAAAAACACTGACTCGAGTAGAGCATTTCTCCGGAAAGTTTCAAGTGCAGCAAAATAGCGAACATGCAAAACTGGCCAAGGGGAGACCTCTAGTGGTTAAACGCATCTTTAAGTTCGGAAGGCCGAGAGCAAAGTTTGGCCTTTGCTTGTAGCTACGCAGTCTGTTCAGACGTGGAAGTAATTAGACGACCTGAGCGAGGAGCCAGATGTGTGAATGGATGCCGATCAGAAATAGAAGGTTTAGTAAATTGGAGAGCAGATAAGTTCTGACGACCCAGAGCCTGTAGCTTCGATCCCTCTTCATTTATATGGGAAAAATGCTTTGCTTTTATTCAGGGATCTGAGATGGGTCTGTAACTGGGGTAGAAACAGTTTGTCTTTTATTTATCATTGTCTTTATCTTTAATCGATCAGGAGTCACAGCAGGTCGTTTCATTTTGAATGTTAATAAAAATACAAAGTGTTTAAAACTTCGAAAAAAATGAAAAAGACCTTTGGTTGAAATTTGTCCTTTATATAAGCTGATTATTTTATTCTCTAATAAATATAATTAAAGGCTGGTATTTAGTTTCTTAACCGTGCAGTTATAGATAGTCATAAAATAAGTGGTCCCTTTTAGTTCTAAGAGTGTCATTTTGTTTCACTGGTTAAAACATTATTTTGGAATACTTTGTTTAAGTTGTGATTTAAACATTTACATACATGGGGAGGAAACCGCTTACATAATATCTCTTCATTTGCCAGTGTGTGTTCTGAAAAATGACTTTAATTTTAAAGATAAAAGCACTGAGAAAAATTAAAATCGAATCAAATGATCCCTGTAACTTTCACCTGCTGGTCATACAAAGGGGGACTCTTTAGGAATTTAGGAATTTAGGATAAGGGAATGATACGAATGATAAAATCCATTTTGTCTCAACCAGAACTAGTATATTTTATTTTCAATATACTGAGTGGTGTTGTGTGAAATTATGCAATAAGTCAGTGATTCAAATTTAAACATATTAATTGTGGGCTTGAAGGCTTCTTTTTTATGACAGTGCATTGATTTTATTTTTCCACTCTTTCAATTAGTGCTGGACCTTTAGGAGAAGTGTTGTGGGGTGGACAGCAATCCTAAAGACCACTGGAGAGTTACTTCTTCACCACTGCTAGGTAAGATTTGCTTGTTGAAATAAATTGCTTGGTATATTTGCAAATGTTAAAAGCTGCACTTGGGGATCAGGAAGGAGAATGTGGGACAGGGTTGGCAGAAAAGCATCATTTTGTGGGGGTTGCTTAGAATGCATCAGAGTCTTGATGTGAAGTGTGATTGAGGCTCAAGTAAAACATTAGAAAAAGTTCCAGGATTGTCTGGATAATTTTTGGACTGGCTCTTCTACTAGATTCCTAATTTGCATTTCATTTGTACCTGTTTTCTAGTGAAAGTAAATAGTTTTATTCTTTGGAATTGAAAAAAAATGGGAAAACTAAAAGCCCTTGTAAGTTAATGTAACTGTTGTAACCCAGTGATATGGAAGATTCTGGAACTTGTTAAAATTTTATAGGTGAAACTTAAACAAGAGCTTTGGGGCATTTAAGTAATTTAACTTTTGTGACTTAAATCCAATGCGGGCCCACTTGTGCCAAATATCATGTCAGAGAGCCGTACTGACTTTCCTGCGTGTTAGTATAGACTTGTCAACCTTTGAACCTATCTCCACAGAAAATATAGCTGTTGTCTAATAAGATCCCTTTGGTAATTTTGGAGGGTGCTTGCTGGTTTATCTCCAGTAATTCAGGGCCTATTTTCAGGACAAAGTTTGTTCTCAGGCAAAGAGGGCAGCCCTCTGTAGGTAAACCATCAAAGTATATTTGTGCTACTCTAGTGCTTTCTATTTATACCTCCAACCACCCCCCACCCCTTTAATTTTTTTCCTCTCCTTTTTTGCTTCTTTTTATTTGGTCTGTCTTAAGTATTAAAGGAGTTGCTAATTCTTGTTCAGCAAAAACAAATAAAGCAAAATCAATCAGTCTTACCTTTTATGAGTATGACTAATAATCCTCATTGGGCTATCTTAGAACGAGAATATGTATGACCTTGACGTCAACACTGAATAATTCCTGATGTAAAAATGATTGTTAACAGGAGTTCATTGTTGTTTTCTGCTTGTGGATGGTCTTAAATGGTATGATTAGAGAAATAAATAGATGGGATCCATGTGGATGATGCAACAGAGACAGTGGGGCAAGAACAACTCCTAGAAGATCGACCAGACAGACGTAGAGTGTAAGCAGAGTAGATGATGTTTCCTCGGATGCTGAGTTTCAAGTTTAGACTTGCCGAGTGGAAGACAGTGACTCTTTTTTTTCATCTGGGGAAACACTGTGGCTGTGGATAGAGTGCTAGAGCGGGAATCAGAAGACAGTTTGGCCTCTAAATGTATCACATTGTATCAGTCACTTTACCTCTTTCATCTTAGATTTCTCCATCTGGACAATGGGGGCAGCAGTGCTTGCCTCACTTCCTTCCTTGAAAGGATAAACTAAAATAAGGTTTTGAGAACTATAAAGACTTATTCAAATGTTTGGTAGTCATACTACCATTTTACCTTAGTCAGGTTTTGTGAAGGACAGGAAGTAGGTTGTAAAGGGCAGAACAGAGTGATTTACATCCTGGCTAAAATTATGAGATTGCTTTCTGGTATATATATTATGTGGACTTGTCATGATACTTCCAGGGGATATTTCTTTTCTTTAGGCAAAAAGTAGTTTATCTTTAATAGCATTGGCTCATTGAAGGAAGGGACCGTGTTTTAACATGATGCTGAATATAGACTGAAATTTATTTATCCCAATCTAGTCATTTAAAAGGTAGGAGTAAGTGAAATAAATCAAATTTAAAATGATGCCTAATTGTGGAAATGGGAAGGTAGTGAAAGTAGAAGGGTTGGTGTAAGGGGAATTCATGTGCTGTAATTAATATTTTAGTTGTGTGAGTCTGCTGGGAAATGAGCATGAGAAAATAGGTAACTGGGGTAGTAAGATTTATACTCTAGGGGTCAGAAAATGGGTCCTGCAAATGACTGTGGAATTAGGGAAAGGTCCATGCAGGGCTTCCCCCACACCCCACTTATGTTTTCCAGACCTCTTTGCTGCTTTATTCTAGTTATGACCAACTGCCTATTATCTAAATAGAAAAAAAAATCACAAGTACTGTCTGTCATCATTCTCAATTCACTGATACTGGACTTGATGAACCCTGACAAGTTTTAGTTTACCTCTCTTCTTTTGTAGATTATCCAATCAGTGTTCCATGATTTCAAAAACCCAATAGTGGGGGGGAAAGAAGAAATATGTTTCCTGTTGAGTTAGTTGGTTGGTTCTTGAATAGTTTCCCCTGGTTGGTTTGGTAGTTTATTTCTAAGAATATATATTTCTACCAAGGCTTTTTGTGGCAGATATAGTTAAGATGGGAAATTTATAAGAGAAGTTACTTTATGTAATATGGGACAAGGGTACCTTTGGGGTTTGGAGGATGGGTAACCCGAGTGATCCCTCTTGAAGTGTTTCTAATAGTTAACTAGTTTTTATTGAGCTCTTATAGTGCTGAACACCAAAAGACTAGGTCTTTGCCCTTGAGTTCCCTGGATCCTAACCCCAGGAGTGGACACAACTGTTAAGAAGAATATAGCAGCTTCACTTGGTCAAGGGACCCCGCACTCTTGGGAGCTGGTGGGTCAGGAACAGATTCCTGGGTTGACTGAGCAGGACAATGCCATATAACTGTATATACATGCACAGCATTCCATTTCTTTCTTAATGCTTCGTCTTCAGATATTAATAAGGAGCTCTTTACCCACGATCATGGAATTTCTGAATTGTATGTCTAGTGAGGGTGATGGGTTTGGGCATTTCTTTTCTTCTTTGACTAGTGTGTTCACAAAGATAACTTTCTGGTGTAGATTGCTCTACTTGCTCCTATTGAGGGATTCATTCCTCACAAGAATTTGGGGGACACTGTATTTAAAGAGAACCACTTATTTGGGGGACACGGTATTTAAGGATAACATTTATACTTTTGTATGTGTGTATATTTGTATATGACCTCTTGAAATTCAGGGCATCCATAGAAAATAGATTTTGTAGAGGATCTCATTATCCAATGAGAATATTCTCAGGTTGTCTCTATAGTAAGTTAAATTATTTTACTGACACGTGAGGACATGAGTAAATAGTGGCACATTATGAACTAGTTTGAACTGATTGTAGGAACAGCTATGCAGCAAGTAGGTGAAAGCAAAACACCAGGAAGAAGGTGCCCTTGCAATGTAACCGAGTTTGATTTATGAAGTTACATTGAGAAAGACATTTAAGAAATTTCCCCATTGAGGAGACAAGGTGGTTTGGGGGAAAGAACAAGGACTTTTGAGAGGAACTCGAGTGAAGTTGGGTGAGCTTGGATGAGAGAATTTCCTTAGAAGTGGACCAGGAATTGGTTACTTGGAAAGTGGTTGGAGGAATTACATGTGTATTATACGTAATAGTAAAATGCTTCCTTTATTATTATTCTTCCTGTAAATCCAGTGTTTTGTGTCAGTCAACAAATATTTATTGAGCACTTAGTTTTTGGAAGCCTCAGTTAAGGACTGCTTCGCATAATCCTCACTTAGAATGGGGTCGAATGAATGAATGGATTAGGGCTACAAAGAAAGCAGCAGACCTTGGCCTCCATGTGTTCGTAATTATAGTTGAGGAAATAACCCACACCACGTAGAGTATAGTGATGACTAACAAAACAAAGCCACATTTCGGTGCTTGTGCTCTGGAAAGATAGAGATGAGCGCAGTGAGTACTATGGTGGTACCTCTGGATGTGGCCTTGAACGCGTTGCTAAGGTAAGGACCTGGGAGGTGGGGTGCCCTCTGTAAAACACTGTCAAGTGTTGCTGTATTAAGTATGATTGTATATTGAGTGCCTTCTGAATGTCAGGCATTGAGCTAGGCACTTTATATTCTTTTATTCATTCATTCACTTATTTATGTATCCAACAAATTCTTACAAAGTGCCTTCGGTCTGCCCAGGTGCTAGTGTAGGTACTGAGTTTTATCTCTGATACGTTCCCTAACCTTGAGCAGTTGGTATTATTATTTCACTTTTAGAGCAAACTGGTGCTTGGAGATACTTAGTAACTTGTCTAAGTTCATATCATGCGGTTTGAAAGGGGTGGGACCAGGGAAATTGATACTGGTTTATGATCGTCTTGTTAGGTCTTTAGGTTTCTAATTTTCAAAAAAGTAATTCTTAGAATATTTTTAAGATAACACATTTCCAGCTTAATGTATTCACTCTTATACATTTGTTTACTAAGAGAAGCAATAGCAAACAGGTATCAGAAAAAATGATGGGAAGCAAACTCTATCTCTTCCCTTTCCTTTTTTTTCTTCTTTTTTAAATCAAGAATTGGGAAAAGACCAATTACTGAACTATACTGGAAAGAACAGCTTGGTCT
The DNA here is from genome assembly GCA_002007465.1 of Ailurus styani. Classification (NCBI taxonomy): domain Eukaryota; kingdom Metazoa; phylum Chordata; class Mammalia; order Carnivora; family Ailuridae; genus Ailurus; species Ailurus styani. The sequence goes on along the minus strand of LNAC01000231.1, from coordinate 113,159 downwards.
GGCTCATGGCCTTGAAATGATCACAACCTGTTAAGAAAACATAACTCAGATTAGGTATGAGAATTACTGGGCTTATTTGTAAAGAGGTTTCACTTGTTCTTTGTAGGAAGAGACTAGATGAGGCAGTAGGGTTAGTGCTTAAAAAATGTAGATCAGTCAGTCAGTAGAAAGGATGGGACCTGAATTTATTAAAGTGAACACAAAAGATGATGGAATTTCCTCAGGAGCAGTATTATAAAAGGAAAGAAGAAAATTAAATTGAGGGATAGAGATACTGGTGGGAGAAGCTGGGGGCTGGGTTGAGTGTAGAGTGCTGGAATCAAAATAAAAAAAAAAAGAAAACAGGAAATATGACTAATAATACATTCAACAACAGTGCTATGGTTACTGTTATATTCTTTAACCAGAAGAGTATGCTCATGACTGCCAGATGAAGTGAAGAGTATTTATTCATTGGGTGGTTCTGTACTGCAGTGGGAGTCAGATAGTATCTCTGGTATATGAGTTACGGTCCATCAGGCGGAGCTTTACTCTGACTTGGAAGGCTACCATTGCATGTATTGATCATAGGGTAATAGACGGCTTCTCCTTTAATGGAGCTCTGTAGCTCTGTCACTCTATAAACTTTTTTGAGCACTTACTACATGCAGGCTGTTTTAAGATTGGTCCGTAGCTTTACGTTACATGTAATTTTGGAATGTTAAACTACTTCAGTAGTAGAACATTTCAAGTAGGATTGTGCAGGCACCAAAATCATTTGATTATTTTCCTCTCATCTGTTACACTGACTGAACCCTGAACTATGAATTGAAATCCCTGAGAGATCAGTGTGGTCAGGTTGTTAAGTGGTCTAAATAATTCACCCTGTTTTTTGTGTTCTTATTTGGTGGATTTGAGGCCTAGCTGTTCAGTCTGTTGATAAGAAGGGGTTTAGCTACAAATGGTTATCAGGATAAACCTGTAGACTTGACTTCTGTGAGAGAAGTAAAATCTGGTCACATCTACTTTATTAGATACAAAAGAGAAATCAAGTGTAAATCTGTTAATTTTAGCTCTGTGTTCTATAAAAATATGAAGTGGAGTAAGAAAAAAGATACCGCTTTTAGCATTTAAAAATTATGAAATGAAGTAAGAGAAAAGAACAAGATACTACTTTTAGTTTTTCTTTTTTGAGTTCATGCATATTTTGCATAAGCGTGGACATATCTGTGTCAGACAGGTTCTTGTTCTTTTTATGCCCTTTGAGTCCCTTTAATGGGTGTAAAATTTCTATTATGACTCTATTAATGTAGTGATGTTGATGATATGATAGCGCTTGTCAGGATCTTTTGCCTCAAATTGAGATATCTTACACTCTGTACGCTGAAAGTGAACTTCCGATTAAAGCATTTGATGAGAGTATATTAAATATGCCATAGGCCTGTTAATGTCAGTTTGTGATTTCGTTTTCTATGTACATTTTTTTTTCTTGAAAGGCATTTTTCATTTTCTGTTCCTCCTTTAGAGGAAGTAAGTAGGTTAGGCCACAGAATCTCAAATAATTCATCCTTCTTACAGTAACAAGTGGGAAGGCAGGAAGTTGAGATTTTGTAAATGTTGCTTTCAGTGACTACTCCTTTGTGTATAATCTCCATGGCAGAAAAGGTAGCAAATCAGATAAATCATGGCTGCATTAATAGGATCATTGTCATTAAAAGATGACCAGGAGATGCAGGTTTTGAGAAAATATCAATAAGAGGGATCCATTCTATAATTGATTTCATATTTAAAAGAAGCGGAAATTAGTTGCTACTCAGTCATCTACTGTATAAGGATAGTGGACAGAAGACCCAGGTTCTCAAGGATTTGTTCTCGATGGTCCCAAGATTTCATTGCTCACATTGAAAAGATCTAGAGTTTTGTCTGCCTAAAATCTATGAACTTGGGCCCTGGGGGCAAAATTTTACATCTCTCCACAACGGGATCTCAGTTCCAGTATGTGTGCGAATCAGAGTTCTTATCAGGTGGGTAAGTAGAATATCAAAGCTGGTATCTGTCATGCTTGATTTGAAAGGAAAATTTTTCTTTGTAGCAATATGTGTTTGTTGAGAGATGCTTCAAGTGTGAGTTTACATTTTTTTCTTATCCTTATTGAATAAGCCTGTTTAAGAGGTTTGAGTTTAACTTCTTTTGATGTGTCCTCCACTGACACTTAAATAAGGAGGGTTTCTTGGAGCAGTAATGTTATGCTTCTGCCAACAAGGCAAGTAAATACTTAGCAGCCTAGCCGTGAGTTAGGATTTCACTGAAGAATATGAGATAGATGGACAAATGTATTTGATCTTTTTTTCTGATTTCCCCTCTCCCTAATTCCTACCCACAACTAGTCTGTTGCATTTCTTCCTTCTCTTTTTATTCATTCATTTGATAAATTTTATAGTGATAAGGAAATGAATAAATCAAGGTCCCTTTCCTCCAAAGCCTGGTATAAGTAGGTGATCTTTCGTCTCTCTTTCCCCTGCCAGTCTTTTGCAGGACCTGGAACCACAGTTGGTATGTGAGGAAGCTTTTACACCTCCTCAGCAAAACTACCCATAAGGTTGCCAGTGGCCTTCTCTTGGGTCATCATTCAGAGATTTTGTCCTTCATACATTTTTGGTTGTTATAACATCCTTTTCTTTGTAAGAGTGTGGCAAAACTAATAGTTATTGACCTTATATCACTTTGCCAAATTCATTTTGAAATTTTACATGTCCATGAAATCCAGAGTCTTACCATTGTTCTTAACCTTCCATTTTTCTTTACCTTCACCTCTGGACTCCTGAGAAATCATTTAGGGCTTTGTGGTGCAGAGGTCGCAGCCTTTGCAGTTATCATTCCCTTGCTCTGGTATGCTTCAGATATTGGGTAAACTGGTGCCTGGAGGGAATGTGGGCACTGGAGAGCAGTTTGTTTTGTTTTTTTCAAAATAGCTGCAGCTCTGTGTACTGTGTGTCTCCCATATGCAGAACACGCTTACATGCAGGATTAAAAAGCACGCTTTTACAATTCTGTAGCATAGACATTTCCCTTCCATTTTATTGATGAAGGAGCCTAAGGCTCAAGAGAGGTTAAGTACCGTGCCCAGGATTATGCCGTAGTTTGGAAATTAGGCTAGGACTCAAACCCAGGTTCTGTGGCCCCGGAGCCCGTGCTTGTCACCTTCACACTACATTGGCTTCTGTATTAGCTAACATGCAACATGCTGGGCCCTGTGGTATAGTCTGAGGGTCACTGTCTTGGGAGATAAAAGTTTGTTTCTTGGCTGCATGACCTCCGTTTTCTGGCCTGTAAAATGGAATCAGTCTTAAGAGGTAGTTGTGAGGGTCAAACAGGCTGCTGTTAGTGAGATCCTTTAAAATAGCAATGCGTGGAAGAGACCCCTCTGCTCCAGTATGTCTGTATCCCCTTCATCTATATTAGGCTTTTGCCTTTGTCCCTTTGTAGTCATGTATTTGTGAGCGTGTGCGGTCTCCCCTTCCAGGCTGTGTACCTCAGAGAGCTGAGGTCCTGAAGGTGCAGGCCATCAGAGGGTAAATCAGAAAATGGTAGACAGGCCCTGAGGAGTCAGAGGTCGTATCTTTCTCAGGATCACTTTCTCCAGCCTCGACTTCAAGAACTACAGGTCCAGAGGGCGTTCTCTGGTTTTAGATACTAGGAGTCTCACCACTTGGATGCAGGTTGGGAACTAGGTTCAAAGGTAGCCTTTGTGGCTGAGGGTAACCTGAAGATGAGTCCATTTTATTCCTGTAAAACGCTACCTACTTTCATGTTATTTCCTGAATTTATTTTCCCAAAGGCCAGGGGCAGGGGGTGGAGGACTCTGTGGAATTCGATGCACTGTGATAATAGAGTCACAAGGCGAGGTGACCGTGGGAAGCTTTGGGTTGGCCCGTACTTCCCAGATTGCCGCAGTGCTGCTGACGTGCGCCCTACGTGTCCTCAAGACCCCGGGGTATTCCTCATCTCTCTCAACAAAAAAACCGCATCAGAGGCTTTGAATAGATGGGTCTCCTAAAGGCTGTGTTTTGAGGAACAGACTGGGAGATGTTGCCCTGGCCTTTCATCTAGTTCTGTTGCAAAGCCTCAGCCTGGCCTGTGGTGTGTCGTCAGACTAGCATGGCAGCAGAGAGAGCCTGGCCTTCAGGCCCAGCTCCCTCCCGGTGTGGCAAAGCCTTCTCCATCACTTTGGAGGTATTGTCCTTTGAAGAAAGGTAATAGTCAAGGGAAGCAAAAGCAAAAATAAATTGTTGGGGCTCCACGAAATAAAAAGGTTTTACGCAGAAAAGGAAACCATTAACAAAACAGAAAGGCATCCTACTGCATCGAAGGAGGTGTTTGCAAATGATATATCCAATAAGGGCTTAATATCCAAAGTATATAAAGAACTTACACAACTAACACCAAAGAAAAAAAAAACCCACAAAACAAAACAACACAACAACAACAACAACAAAAAACAATCCAATGAAAAGGTGGGCAAAGGACTTGGGTAGGCATTTTCCCAAAGTAGACTTGCACATGGCCAACGGACAAATGAATGATGCTTGACATCACTAACCATCCTGGAAATGCAAATCAAAACGACAATGAGATAGCAGCTCATACCACTCAGAATGGCTAGTGTAAAAAAGACAAGAAATCCCAAGTGTTGGGCGAGCACGTAGAATAAAGGGGAACCCTCGTGTGCTGTTGGCGGGAATGTGATTTGGTGCCACCACCATGGAACACAATATGGGAGTTCTTCAAAAAATTAAAAAATAGAAATGGAAATACTGTATAATCCTGTAATTCCACTACCAGGTATTTACCCAAAGAAAATGAAAAAAAAAATTGAAAAGATGTATGCACCCCTGTATTTTATTGGCATTACTCATAATACTTATAATACTTACTAATAATAGCCAAGCTATGGAAACAACCCAAGTGTCTATCCGTAGATGAATGGATAAAGAAGATGTGATACACACACACACACACACACACACACACACACACACACAGTGGACTATTACTCAGCCGTAAGAAAGGATGATATCTTGCCATCAGCAACAACATGGATTAGACCTAGAGGGTATTATGCTAAGTGAAACAAGTCAGATGGGGAAAGACTGAAACCACATAATTTCACCTGTATACGGAATCTAAAAAACAAAACAAATGAACAAATAAAAAGACAGATTCTCAAATATAGAGAACAAACTGCTAGTTGCCAAAGAGGAGAAGAGGGGGGATGGGCAGAATAGATGAAGAGGTATAAAAAAGAGCTAGTAGTCTTTTCTGGATCTATGTAATTATGAGATATTATGAACAATAGAATATCTGCTTTTATGCAATGATCTGGAGTCTTGTGATGTTTAGATTTTGAACAGGTGCCCTCCCAGAAGAGATAGTACAGAAATACGATTAAATGAGAGAAGCAAAAGTCACCGTCTAGTTTTTTTTTAAGGTCTAAATTTTTTTAAGGCCACTTGAGCAACTTTCATGAGCTTGAATAATTGTTAAGCCAGATAATTATAATAAAAAGCTAACAATTTATTGACTGCTTATTACTTGATAGGCACTAGGCTAAGGTATTATCTGATTTATCACATGGGATGTCACCATCGCCCAATGAAGAAAGGGTCCATTCTCCACCCTTTATAGGTGGGGCAATTGAGACTTCCAGAGATTTAACTGGTCCAAGGTTACTGAGTAGGCATTTGTCAGATTTTGCAAAGCAAAATGCAGAGGAGGAAGCGAAGGGAGTGGTTGAGGAAAGGGCGAGGGATAGAGGGGGAACTGGTGCGCGCGTGGCAGGCTTTGAGGATGACCCATCAAGTACTTAATTTGTGCCCATGACGAGGAGCAGCGTGGGTGGGGATCAGGAGGCTCCAAGCAGTTTTATAAAGCACATTAAGAAGGTGTTTAGCAGTGAAGAGAGGCTTTTTAAGTGATGTTACCGAATAATGACATGAGGACTTTCTGTAGGTCACAGTGTGCCAGATAGAACACTTGGTTAGTGACTGATGATTTCTACAAAGTAAACAAGAAGCCAGCTTCCGTTGCTGGCATTAAAGTGGGCAGCAAAGCAACAAGGCATTGGATTCACACAGTGGAGACTGACTCATGGATCTGTGTTGCTCTGTACCTCATTGCTGTCTATCCTCTGCATAGTTGGCATTTTTGTTCGGTTCTTGATGGTGATTTTAGGGTTAGCATTCCTGACTCTTTGCAAAAGATCAGGCTGTCCTTAACCCAAACTGATTAAAACCAGGTTCTGATACCCAGTTCTGTCATCTGAGTGACAGAACTTTAATATGATTCTGCTTTTGAGGTGGTGTTTATCCCCATTTTATAACCACTCCCAACTCACAGCCATATCCTCTCTGCACCTTATTTTTGAAGAATGCACCAGTTAATTATAAAGCTATAAAATATAACCCTAAAAAAAGCAACTGTAAGATTGTTAAAACTATATAACTGCTCCTATTGAACATTAACTAGCCATTCTTTTAAATGTACTATTTTAAAACCATGGTTTGAGCAGAAATGGCCCGGCTACAGTTAGCTCCCTTTCTTAATAATCTTTATTTCTCACTTTATCTGCAGATCCAGATTTTTGGTTTATAGGCAGTGCCCACTCTTTCACTCGATTTTGAGCATCCTGGATTGGGTGGCTTATCTCTCAGGGGACTCCTGTGTTCGTCTCAGTGCGAGGAAGGTTCTTCACCTTGACTCTGCCGTAGGAGCTCGGCACTGGGGGAGTCCGTGCCCCTCACTCGACCCACTGCTTGTTTGATCCACTCAGTGGGAGATAGGAAAGAAGGGATTGTATGAAGGGGGGTTATGAAGGACACACAAACGCTGCTTATCTCTAGTCAAAATAAGATAACGGTAGATTCTTGACATCTGTGAAGGATATATCCCAAGGCAATCGCCAGTTCTCAACTTGAAAAAAAATCATTGTAACATAAAAATCCTTCCTTCAGATTACTAAAGTATAACTGAAAAATGTAAATGATCTCTCTAGACCTTAACTACTTATCTTGCTTGATGAGCAATTTTTGTACTGTCTGGAGCACTTATTGAAACAAATTCACACATCTTTTCTACTTACTTCCTTTTGGAGCATTTGGTAGTTTTGTTCACACAATGTGTCTGAGTCATCATTGCATTTGACATTTCAGTCTTTAATTTATCTGAAACTTCTATTTTGTGGCTAGGGCCTAGCGCTTTCATAAACATTTCCATATTCCCCTCATTCTGTCATCAACACTAGAATCAACTAGCAGTTAATTTTGTTGTTTCATTTCTTAACAAGAAACAATGTTTTATCTCTTTCTTTCCGACGGCCATAGACTAAGACTAAGTGCTCTGCGTAAGAGCATCCCTGGACTGTGGATGGTCCAGGCAACTTTCCCTTGCCCCTCAGCTTCATTGCATGTCTCATTCAGAGTCATGTCCCTGCAAGATAACAAATTACTGAATGTCATGGGAACTTCAGATGTCTCTCAGGAACAATAGAAGCCATAAATAATCTGTGAATGCCAGCGATCTACTATATATTTCTGATACCCGAGTTGGGAGAGAAGTGAACCCTGCCCTTCCTCTTCTCATCCATTTGTGGAGCTGATGCATTTGCATATATAGTTAAATACCTACTATTTAAATTACCCAAGAGCTTTGGGGAAGTTGACTTCCCTTACTGACTTCTGTGCTATCGCTTCTGTTGTTGGCAGCAATCACAAACTAAATATTTTCATGTGAAGACCTGTGATTTGTTACATGATCTATTCTAAATTGACATGAAAAGGGATTTTGAAACATTTTTTTCATTAATTTTTTTTTCTTTTAAAAAAATGTGAACAGTCAGCAGGTATGAAGGAATGTCTAGAGAGCAGATTCCCTCCCTGGCTGTCTTTCAGTAAACTATTGCCTTTTCCTAGGGGCAGCCAGTGTTACCAGTTTCTGATGAATCCTTGCAGAGAGAGTGTATTATGCGCATGTGCGCGTGTATACACCTTTTGTTTTATAGAAGCGGTAGAACCCAGTTTTTATACCTGGCATAAAATTAGAGTATTGGTACTGTGTTGGAGCTCTTTCTATATCAGAACGTAAAGAACTTCTTCATTGTTTTTTATAATGGCATTAAGTGCCATATGGATGTACTCCAATTGTCGTTAATTGATGGACTTTTGGATTGTTTCCGATTTTTTGAACTTAAAACTAGACCTGTAGTCAGTGAATAACATTTTTCCTTTTTACATATGTGTAAATTTCTATGAGTATAATTGCTGAGTTGGAGGATCTGTTCTTAGAAATTGATCTCCAGAGATGTTGTTTTCATTTATAATACCACCGTCAATGCACAAGAGGGCCTGCTTCCCCATATCCTCATAATATAGGATTTTTGAATATAAGATATTAACTAATCTCCTCATTGCCTGCTGTTTCCTGAAAACTAGGGGTATATGGTAGGTTGGGACTTCCAGGATTTATTCATGTGAAAGACAGCAAGTGCATCCATTAGATGCAATGTCCCAAGGGAAAGACAAGTTGCAAAGCTTTGGTTTGGAGGCAAGGAACAGTTCAGGAGAGAGAGATACAGGAGGTAATTCTGAGGACAGTGTTGCATGTCGTTTAATTTGTCTTCCAGCCCTTTTGTTGGAGGCTTAGGGCAACAAGATTGTGATAAAAATGAGTAAAAGCTAAAGTGAACTGCTTCACCAGAGAGGGACTTTGGGAATCTCATACGTTTGAATTGGTGTCAACAGTAATGGTCTCTGCCTTCAGTAAAGTCATCAGTTCCTAACAGCGGGCATCGGTAGAAGCACATTGTACATCAGAACCCTGGTTTTAGTCATTTCCAGTCATGATAGGAAAGCTAGTGGGAATCAAACGATCAAAAGCTGCAGTGGTGTATTTGCTGGATATGTGAACCCCAAAGTGGTCCTTTTTGACATCAGCAGTGGCTGGAGACTCTTAGGATTTAGAAGAGGTTAAGAGGAAAATGGTGGATCTTGGCTGATACACTGAGGAACCATCATGGTGCACTTTTGAGAAAATTCCTTAAGAACTCTCAGCATCATTAACAAGAGATTGGGGATGACGTTTTCTGCAGAATGAGAATGCTGTTTGTGACTTGCCTTGTGAGTAACTCTATTACCTCCCTGCTTTTTATGATCCGTGGAGTAAAGGTTACACATGGAATTGTGGAATAACACCAGGTGGTAATTAAAGAAAACATAAAACAAAGCATTTTAAGTTCTAAAAACAAACAAATTGCTTCATTCTTAGGAACCCAACTGATTGAAGTGAAAGGACTTTATATGTACACAAGTACACACACTTCTGGAGAAAGAAAACAAGGGAGGAAGACTTAGGGTGTCATGAAGAAGCAGCTTCTGTTAAAATAATATTGGTTGTTGGCTGTTCTGATGAAGAGATGATAGAAAATGTCCTAGCCATTCAAACTTCTTGTGATAGTGCAAGTAGCCATTTGGCTTCAAAATCAGATAATGGGAAAGATAACATGGTAAATATTTTTTTTAAGATTTTATTTATTTATTTGACAGAGAGAGAGAGATATTACAGGTAGGCAGAGAGGCAGGCAAGAGAGAGAGGAGGAAGCAGGCTCCCTGCCGAGCAGGGAGCCCAATGCAGGGCTTGATCCCCAGACTCTGAGATCATGACCTGAGCCGAAGGCAGAGGCTTTAACCCACTGAGCCACCCAGGCACCCCATGGTAAATATTTTTATGTTATTGTATTTTATACACAATGTTTACAAACCTTAAAGTGAAACAATGAATAGAAATTTTTTATAAATTTTAGGTATGTGCTTATAGGTAGAGTACAGTGTGAAACATTACCAATGTTTTGTGGAACAAAAGCAAATTCTAAGTATTTCCAAAAATGTGTCATGAGCATTTAGTACAGGTTTTGTACAGTGCTTTTAGATTTCTCCTGTTTTCTATTCCTTCTCCTAAGAAGAAGACAGGGTTTCATTGAGAATTTTATGCATTTATGTTATTTAAGTGGGAAAAGACTGAAATTCTATTTCTGTTTTATATGTCTTAATGACACTTTGTTAATAAGCATGTATTTGGTATTTATTAAAAGGATACACATTGCACTGATATACATAAATCAAGAACTTCGACCCTAGTAAATTGGTTTCTGAATTTGTCATGTCTAAAGGAGTAATTTAGGGAAAAGTAGATTTAGCCAGATTCTTAGAGGGGTAAGACTCTGAGACAAGACAAGACGGTGGTTGAGAAAAAAAGCCCGTGGTTGGAATCAGACTGACCTGGTTTCAGATATTGGCCATGCCCCCAGATATGGTTTTGGGTGAATTACTGACCTCTGCAACTCTCTGTAGTGTAGACTGGAGGGATTTTAGAACCGATATTTTTGTGAGCAAGAAATAACTGAAATAATTATATAAATTGCTGCTTTGAATCCTTTTCTGGAAGCGGTTGAGATTGAATTAATAAATTAAAAAGTATACGTATTCTGTCTTGACGCTGAGTACCTGGTGGTAAATGCTATTGTAATTAGAAAAAGAATTGTACAATTTTTCTTTTCCATGGATCACTCAGGTTTTACCCAGTTTATCCACCAGGGGGAAAATTATTCTGTCACTCTACTGTCTATCAAGAAAAAGTTGCCACTCCTACAGCACTTAACAGGGAAGTTGGTTTTGTTGCTCGTCTCTATTTAGTGAGGTAGAAGTCATAGAGTACTTAAGCACAAGTCTTAATTCACTTAACATCTTGATTGTTTCTTAGATTAATCTTCCTCAGGCCTTCACATCTTAGTTCCTATTTTAAGGGTTAAGTCTAGTGATAGTGATATCTAGCACTTCTTCAGATTCAGACTGTATAAATTTTGAAATGATCAGAAATAGATTTAATATGTAATGTTCGAAATTTGCTCATTTAAAGGGGACGTAGGAAGAAAGAATATGGAGGAATCTAATAAAACTTCAACAAAAGTTAACTATATTTCAAAGAAACAGGTTTTTTCTATTGACTGTTTAAAAATAGGGGCGCCTGTGTGGCTCAGTTGTTAAGCATCTGCCTTCGCCTCAGGTCAGGATCCCAGAGTCCTGGGATTGAGCCCTGCATCAGACTCCCTGCTCAGCGGGAAGCCTACTTCTCCCTCTCCCACTATCCCTGCTTGTGGCCTTCTCTCGCTGTCTCTCTCTGTCAAATAAATAATATTAAATAAATAAATAAAATAAAAATAAATGTATATTTATCTAAAGAGATTGCATTTAAAATATATTTCTTTTATAGAATAGAATTTAAAATAGAATATAAAATAGAATTTTTCAAGCACTTTTAAAGGTAAGATGTGATATAATAAACTGCTGTGGGCCCTTCAAACTTCTTGAGAATTACTAGCACGTTGCCTGTATATTTCACCACTTCACTGTCTTGACTAATTTGTAGCAAATTCCTATCTTAATCATTCCATCTGTCAATATCAGTTGACAAGGACAAAGTCCCCTTTTGAAAGTATATGCCATCATCATCCCTTCAGAAAATCAGCATTTTTCTATATCATCAAATAGCCAGGTGACATTCATGCTTCCCTTCCTGTCTAATCTTTGTCATCTTCTTTAAAAAATAGTTTAAATCAGGTTCCAAACAAACTCTGTGAATTATGATATTGTGACTTATTAATATGTCTCTTAAACCTCTTACTCTAAATTTCGGTTTCCTCTTCCATGTATTTTTTTTTTACTCCTGGCCTGATGCGTGTGTTTGTGTTTGTGTGGCAGAAAGCCAAGTTTTTATTCTATACAGCAGTGACTCTCATATCTCTCTGACACTCTTAAGAAGAATCGAAAACCCCAAAGACCTATTATTTGTATGGGTTGTATCTACTAATATTTCCTGTATTCAAAATTAAAATACATAATTTAAACTATTTACTTAAAAATAACAGTAGCAAACCCATTATGTTAATATATGTCTGCACAGTTTTAATGAAACATAATCATAGTTTCCATAATGGAAAAATGAGAGAAGTGGCATTGTGTTACATTTTTGAAAATCTCTTTAATGTCTGGCTTAGTAGAAGGTAGCTGGATTTTCATATCTGCTTCTGCATTCAGTCTGTTGCAATATGTTGTTTTGGTTGAAGTGTATGAAGAAAATCTGTTTCACACAGATGTGGGGTTGGAAAGGGAGAGGAGTATTTTAAGTTTCTTCATTTTACGGTGGACATTCTTCTGTGATACTACACCAAAAGTTGACAAGTGGTAGTTTCTTAAAGGTAAGTTGTAGTAGTGGGCAATTTGAAGCCCCGACAATGGACTTTTCATACTATGTTACATTAAAATCCATTGGTCTGTCATGCACTTGAATGGAACCCTTCCATGCATAATTTTGTAACATCAAGCATGGTTATTGGGAAAATACTGCTTCACTGAGTTATGCAAATCTCCCAAATGTTGACATATGTCAAATATAAAATATTTTAAAAATCCTGTTCATGAATATCACCACCCATCTCCTTAGAAAAGTATTTAGCTCTTGGGAAGCTGTCAAGCTCATGATGGTAGATACACGTCTTCCAGAATCATGGTTTTCCCTTGAATGCTCAAATTGTATCTTCAGCAACAAATGCTGTCAGTGTTTCCCTTGACATTGATGGACTCACTTCCATTTATTTTTGAGAAAATATTTGCCAGATATCCAAACCTGAATGAACACAGTTTGTTAAATAAATGGCCTTCCATGGAAAAAGCAGCTTGTTCAGCTTGCATCTCAACCAGTTCACAGGTGCTTTTCCTTGGTACTTTGACACATCCAAGTGCTTGATGGGTGCTTCCCATTTTGTCACACAGAATGTTGAAAAGATGTGTGTTCAGATATCAAGACTTAATGAAAGTTGTTATTTTACTTCATCAAGGATGATTTCTAGTGAAACTGGCGTTTGTTTCCTGTAAGTACACCGTGGTAAAGGAGGCAACCATGACTCCTACCGCGGGGTGCCCCAACTATTTACCCCCTATTGCTCGTGTACCATCAATGCAGATGTCATATGTTGACATTGCAAAGAAAGCAAATAATGTGTTGGTATTTTTGTAAAAGTAGTTTTGACTTCTTGGGACTTTAGAAAGGGTCTCAGGTCCTCCCAGGGTCTGTGGACCACACTTGGAGAATTGTTGCCAAGACTTTCTGACAGTCTGAAGTTTACTCCCTATATATTTTTATGGTATGATTTATTTAACATGTCTCTTTGTCTCTGGTATTTCCTGTAAATAGATTTGATCTGATTAGGTTTGATTTTGTTTTTTTCTTGGGAAGATGACTTCATAGATGGTGTTGGGCTTGTATTCTTAGTGGTCATCGCCGGCCATTGCCAAAGCCGTTCATTTTTCAAGGATTGGAAATGGTAATGTTTCAGTTCTGCCATTCCTTCTTTATTAGCAGAACTCTTTCTAAATTGAAACTTCCTCTCACCAATGATTTGGTTGCCCTGAGATACAGTTTGCATGGGTCTCATGCAATGTAGGTAGAATAAATCTTTGTTTCTTTTTCTAGATAATGAGTTGGTTCCCTTGTAGTCTCCAAAGGTGATCAATGAGGTGTCTTGCTTGGTTGGTTTGTTTTCAATATCAGTATGAACTCATGGATTTAAACTTACTTGATGTGTTCAGTTCATTGCAGGATTCCTATCCTTAGTTTGGCCAGCAGGAGCCTCTTCAAATTGGCTTCTGAGTTCTACTGATGATATGACCTCTATTGTCTTTGATAGCTTCCTTGCTTTTTGTTGATCAGTTTCAGACTCATCTTGCATATCTGCCAGTGAGCAGAAATCAGCCCCTTCTCTGGGAAGACATCAGAGAAATGGTATTTAGAGACCACAATCTGAGCACTTGGCTGCTCATTACTGTTGGTGGGTGGTGGTTTCTAGATTTTGTCAGTGGGCAAAGCTAGAAAATGCATATTTTTTAAAGATTAAAGTGCATTATGAATTCATACTGATACTTCCATTCAAATTTAGGACTCACCCGTCTTTCGTTACTTATCAATGACATCAACATAATTACTTCCTTTTTTTTTATCCCATACCACATAACACAACAGTCTTGGAATAACAATATCAATGTGACCGCTAACAATGTGATTATGGAGAACTGTTTTACAATTTTTAAAAAATGCAAATGAAAAGCATTATCACAGTTAGCTAGCTGACTTGGTCATATTAACATAGCCTTATTAGTGTTTGCTGTATATTTTAAGACTACTTCCCTATTTCCAGAACATCAAATTGGCAGATATCTCAAATGAATTAAATTAATCAATTTACTGAATCAGTCACACTATGAATTCATTGAATTGATACAGCAGACTTAATTGACAAGTTTAGTGTAGATGACAGTCCTAACAGATTGAAATTTTCATGTTCTCTTTTATTATCTAAATGGCTTCATTTTGTTTATTAACATTTAATATTGATTCTGTCCTTTATACCCACTCTCTTTTCAATGTCTTAAAGCAACAACAACAACAAAACTACTTAGTGGGCAAGAAATTCTATTTATATGTATCATGATTTTTTATTTTAGGTGACTGTGCTGTGAAATAGAGAATTCCTTTTTAAGAATAGAAAAATTGCCACTTTTTAATTTATAAATTTTAGTAATATTTTTTTCTTCTCTATTTTACCAAGGATTGCACTAGAAAAGAGTGATATTTTTAAAGCATTTATTTCTAGATCTATGGGTATGGGATTTGCGATCAAGAAAATTATGTAATTAAGGGAAACCGAGGCAATGACCACTAAAATAAAAACTGATTTGTGTGTAGAATATTTATGATACACCTTTTTCCCCCTTCCAGGTTCAAAAATAAATCATGACTGAATCTGCCTCTAGTGCAAGTGGTCAAGAGTTTGATGTATTCAGTGTTATGGACTGGAAAGATGGAGTAGGCACATTACCAGGAAGTGACTTAAAGGTAAGCTGTCTTTATTAAATACAGCTATCTGTGTGTGCATCTGTGTGTATTTATTAAAATAAATTTGACTACATATGTGAAACAAGAAGTAAAAGCATTAAGCAAAATGCTCTATGTTCCACGTGATACTGGGATGTCTACAGTAAATCTTCAAGACAATTTGAAATGCTGACAACTTGGCAGAAGTCTTTGTTAGTTGGGGTGGTGGATGAGAATATTTTGGCAATATGTGCTTATTGCTTATTTTGCAGAAGTTGAATTGTATCTTCCAGAAGTTCATCCCAGGTTTGACTTTATCATGATGGACAATAAATATGGAAATGGTAGGCTTCGAAGACCTAGCTTCCTATGTTTTGTAGTCATGAACTTTATAACTTTAAATGAATAACCACATTCCCTGTGCCCTAGTTTGCTCTTTTTAAAACTGGGTAATGTTAAAATATTGAATAGACAGGGCTATTCTCCTCCCTTAAATTATTTATACTATAAATATGGATTTTTTTATATAATCACTTGTTCAAAAGCTTGTCCTTGCTGTAAACCAGGTTGGTTTTATATAGATGGGAACTCTCTTCAGAGAGTGATGCTTCTTTCCTGTGTGCTCACCCTGCCCCTTTTCTCAAGCCTCCCTAAACCCACGGCACGACCACCTCTGCTGCCCTGTGAAACGTAGTTATGCAAGCTCATCCGGGAAGCCAGTCACCCCAGCTTTCATTTCTAATGTGTTTTTGCTCTAATCCTATCTCTGGGACCTTGAACCTGTCTGTGGCCTTTTAGACTTTGTGTTTGTACGTGGTCACTCAGGTGTTTGAACTTCTAATCACCCTAACTGGCTGTCACTTGGCTTTCCTCCGTAGTTCTCGGTGTTCTGGTCTACCTTGAGTAGCAATTCCGGTCCCCTAATAGTGGCTTCCTGGAATCCAGTACTTTCTACTCGATTAGTGTCTCAGCCAAGCCCATTCTAGTTCATCCTCAGTGGTGAGATTTGGACAGTCCGTCACTGGAAAAATACTTAGATTTTAGTTGGGTTAGGTTGAATTAAGTGCAGTGTGCCAACATATCTATCTGAGTTTAGCTTAAAAATATTGCAGTGAGGTTCAGTGAAATCTGGAAAGGAGGTACAGTTTTAGTTTTAGTTCTGTATGACCTTGAACAAGTCAGTCTCTTTGGGCCAGTTTCCTTTATGGTGAAATAAGGAATTAAATGAATACTAAGGATTTTATCTGCTCTAACATTCTCCAAATGTTCATCTGGATTTGATGTGATGGGAATCGAGTGCTGAAATTTGTGAGAAGGAAAAACTGTTCCAGACGCTCATAATGTCAGCCTCATGGTAGCTATATGAGCTTTGTCAAGTTATTTAAATTTCCTAAGTTTCAGAATCTTTATCTATAAAATGAGGAAATAGGATCTATGTCACAAGGTGGTTATAAGGACTGAAAAAAATAACGTGGAAAACACTTAACAAATTGTATCTTTTCTGGCTTTATGATATATTATGTAAGCTGCCTTTTTTTAAATTGCTTTATTCTTGTATTTTCCTTGTACATTTTTGTCCCTTCTCAGTTGCATTATTTTGGTGTCAGGTAGATGATGAAATTTATAACTTTTGTTTAGTTAGATTTTGAACTTTCTATCCCTGAGAAGTTTCCATCCCTAAGAAATTTAAATTGCCTGAAGGTTTTCTAAGCAATGGATTTTAGGAATTAGCCTATTACTTTTATTAAGGTAATCAGGTAATTAAGCCACTTAGTGGGTATTATAATTTGGTTTATTTTATTTGACTTTTAGGCTCATCTAATTACCTGGGTAATTGCTATGTATCCAATTCACTATATATACTGTAGACAGTTTAAAACCCCACTTCTAAAAAAAAAATAATTGAAACATTTTTTTTTTCTACTTTAGAACCATTTTGATCTGAAGAGATTCAAGGACAGGCCAGTTGATTATGTTACTTAGGTTTTCTAAATCACTTGCTCCTGATACTAATACCCGAGTTGCTTAAGAGAACTGATTGAGAAATTGATTTTTCACAAAAATAAGATATTAAAAAGAACTTTGAATAAAGCATGCGATTTACTCTCTGACATCGTGCCTTGTCTATCTTACGTTACTGAAGCTTCTGTTTTTTAATGGGTAGAGCCATGTGGATTTCCTCATAAACAAGGCTCTCCTAAGACAGCCAGCTCAGATTAGTGCAGCCCATACAATCAGCTAACACACAGAAGTCAGTTTCTTATCATGGGAGCAGGTTTTTATATGCTTCAGTTTATTGCCATTTTGAAAGAACGTTTCTCTGTAAAATGTTGCTGGCCAATCAAGTTATATCACTCTTCTGCTTAAAATCCTTTAGCAGTTTCCTGTCTTTCATGACAAAGTTTATCACAGAAGGTTTTGGTAATCTGGCCCCTACTTTCTTCCAGCTGCTTCTCATTTCACTCTTCTATGCCCTTGTTTCCTTTACAGCCCAACTAGCTAGTTGAAGGCTTCCAACCTTGGTCTGCACACTGTTTGCTGTTGCTGGGATCCCCTTGTCCCTCTTCATCCCAGATTAACCAAGCTTTAGATAAAATAAAGTGCAAAAACTTTTCATTTGGATGCAGGAGTGGAAAGAATAGAGAACTTACTCTCTGATGAGCACTTTTTCTGCCTCTTTTTATTTAATCCTTTCATTTAATCCTTTTGAGGTAGTTCCTGTCACTGTTGTCAGTTTACAGATGGGAAAACGGGCCCAGCATGGTTAAAGCATTTGCTCAAGGTCAAGATGTTGGCAGAACTGCATCTAAAGTTGGCCTTTTCTGATACTGAAATTGATTCTCTTAACACTGCTGTGCTACGGTGTAAAGGGAGAAGATGTTTTCGTAACAAAAGAGATACAGGGGAAATGTTAGGGCAATTTAGAGGAGGTATTATTTTAGCTGGAGGAGTCAGGAAGGCTTTGGGAAGTAGTTGTCAGGTGGGCTTCAGGTGTCTGAAAATAGGTCGGCATCTGGGTGAAGACTTCCGTGTGCGGGGATGGCAAGCCAGAAAGAGAAGGACATTCAGAGGAAGCACTAGCCTAAGAAAGTGTAGTGTTGGGGAGAACGGCAGGTGTCTGCTGGCCCTCTTGGAAATACTGTAGTCATCCACAAGACATTTTTTCTTAAACAAGCTTTAGAAACTATGCCACTGCCTAATTTTTCTGTAAAATGGCAAATTAGTACTTACAGATTAATTTCTGAGGGCCAGCCGTGAGAACAGGCAGGCAGTAAGGGGTAGGGGAAGGTGCATGCTAGGGCTCCTTGTCCCTAAGCAGTTTCTTTCTCTGAACTTCTAATTGATGCCTGAAATTTATCCACAGAGAATTATTCCTCTGGGTCATGAGGATTTAGCCGTTTGGAATCCTTTAGTAAAATGCAGATACGCTCCTGAGAGTGATAGCATCTTATCTAGTAAGCATAGTTGCCACTTAACTGAGAGCAAGACCCTGTAGCAGCAATGCAGAAACCCAACTGGAAAATTCACTGTGCTCTTAGTGCGCAGTTTTGCCTTGTTGTGATTAGTGTTCAAAAACATGTAGTTACCAGAATCTTTGCTCTTAAAACAGATTGGTAAGTAGAACTCATATTTCAACATGGAAAGTAATAAAACAAAAATAGTATCCTCAGCAGCGTCTTTTAATGATCTGTTATTAAAGATGGGCAAAAATCAGCAAAGGATCCTCTGCCTCTACAAGCAAAAATAAAGAAGAGAATTGAATCAGTTAAAGGTAGTTCAAGCCAAGCCAAACAAACAAATCTTTGCAACCCCTTTAACAATTATTTCAGGCATAATTGTTTTCTGACTGACCTAGATGTATCCACTAACAGGACAAATTATAATGTCAGCTGATGTGTTTGATGTGCTTAATAAATTTCTTTTGTAAAGTTCATAATTTTGATGTTCTTGATTATGGAATGGAGCCACTCGATAAATTTTTATGCTGCTTTTTAGATGCCTAGATGAAAAGAACTAATAACTTTGAAAAAAAGAAATAAGAGGGATTATTTCAAGTTTCCATGGCTCCAAAACCATTCATAAAGGCATTACCCATTTCAGAACCTGGTGTTTTATTGGGGGAAAAAAAATGTTAGGGAATGTGTCAGTCTTTCTGGAATTCTATCTGTGGAACTCCAGCAATGCTGGGAGCACCTACAAGCCTATGTTGTTCAGCATTTTCTATAATAGTAACATTGTGAAAGACAGTAAATGCAAACTGAGAAGCCAGGGGGAAAAAGTTAATCCCTATGTCTTATTGCATATGATAGGGTACTTTGAAAACACTTGGAGGCGAATTTTTGAGATAAAGTAACTTTGGTGAGGGTAGATGTTCTTTACTTTTTTAGGATTATAGAATGCCTTTGAGGATATGATGAAACTTATGAACCTGATCCCCAGAAATATGTATGTGCCCATGACTTAATTTTGCATGTATTTCCACACAAAAGCCCAGCCATGGATCCCTGGCTTCCAAGAGTTAATTGTGTCCCTGAGTGTTGTGACATCTTTACTCTATACTTCAGCTATAGGTCAGTTATTGGCAATAAGTATTAGAAGGAAAAGATAACTGGGATTAATTGTTGTGTTGTGGGAGTAAAAAGTTACTTTTTAACTTTGAGAGTAGTTGAGCCTAAAGCCCCCAAGTATCATAACTCTGCACTTTTATTTAAAGATTCCACTCAGTGGTGTTCCCTTTCTCGGTGTTGGAAATGCATTGCAGCTTAATAGCACTTTGGAAACTTCCACCACAGGAGACCCTCCGTGTAATGCAAATGGTGCCATTTCTCACATTTTGTAGTTTTCAAACAGGTATAAATTAATGTCAGTATATAATAAAAGTAAAATTACTAACCTGAACTGGATGACAAAGTTCATGCCTGTTGTTTTGTTAAACTTTCATGCAGAATTGATTTTCTGTCTTATTCTTTCATATCATTAATTAGTAATCATTATGGCTTGTTTTTTCTACTCTTGCCCAGTAGATGGTACTGTCAGCTTTATTTTGAAATATTCCCTTTTCAGGGTAGATCATCTAAAAAATTTTTGTTTTCCAAAAAGTAAAGTTATTTTTAGCTCTTTTCCCCTCAGTTACCTTTTTGCCACTTCCTAGACTGACATTTTTAGGTGAGCACACCAGGTATAGTAAACACATGTTAGCTGGGGAACTTATATCTGAAATATGTACTAGAGAACATTTTCACTTTCCTTAACAGTTTCAGCTTCGTCAGTCTAAAAACCTTTTAATCACTGTAGAGTACATGCATGAAGTTTTTTAAGGTGCTGTATTTTCCTGGTGGAAAGAATAGTAATTTTTGCTTCAGCTTTTTCTGACTTGTAGTCCGAATGATTAAATGAATCATTCTGTTGGCATGTTGACTAAATAGATGTTTTAGATTGGGGAATGGCAGTCTTAAGTTTAACTACTACATATTGGCATGCTCATCCGTATTTCTGCGAAAGATCTAAAAACTTTAAGCAAGAAGTTTTATAATCTTTTGAATAGTGAGCTTTCCAGTTTTTCATCAGCTGTCAAAATTAGTGGATCCTTGATGTCATTTTATTTCATGGAAAAACAGAGGACTATGGAAAACTTTGAACTTCATGAGTAGGAGAGAGAACCTAGTTGTTTCAAAGAGGATGGGGGTGGGGTTCCTGCACATAGATAGTGGTTAAGCCTTCAACACATGCACAGTACAACCCAGCTACTGCAGAAACATACTTGCTTTGAAGCTTGCCTTGAGATGAGAGGAAATTTTCAATATTTGGAGTCAAAATGTCCATGAAATCAAAATGCCTATAATTTTTAGCGATGGAATTGGCCTGTAGCTAGTAGATTTGCTCAGATCTCATAGACTTTACCAGTTGTTTTGGAGGACTCCGGGTGAATAGGTTGGAGAATTCCAAAAAGCAGTGAAAGAAAGAGTGTAGAGCTGGGGCTCACATGGCTCACACTTCAGCCTTTTTCGTCTACACCTTGGAAATATAAGGAGATGCGAGTGCTGGTCATTATTTCTGGAAGAGAGATTTTTTCCTCTTGGCCTGGGTGAACTCAAGTGAGACAAGTTGATTCCTGGGAAAACAGTAATTCTTCTTTTACTAAGTTTGATTACTAAGTAAGTAGTGATACAAAATAAGAAAAAAAGCCCTAGCAAGAACTGGTGCTTGAAAATGATAGAGCATGTGGAGTGAGCAGTCACTTCTACCAGCACAGTCCGGGATTGGTTGCTAATTTTACCGGAAGAAGTACCTTGCTGCTTTGTTCTGTTTTCCCGTCCCCGAGTCCCCAGATTAGTAAAACACAAAGGACTTAATAGTAGTAGGGGGCTCATCTAGATATATTTGCTGAAATGAACTTTTAAAGCATGATTAATTTGCTTAAAGACTATATGCGTCAGCCATGAAACAATGACCATTTTGAGTGTTTTTGTAAACATTGCCTCTTTCTATCCTGTTGTCCCTAGTTTCGGGTGAATGAGTTTGGAGCCCTGGAAGTTATCACAGATGAGAGTGAGATGGAAAACGTGAAAAAAGCAACGGCTACCACAACTTGGATGGTACCAACTGCTCAAGAAGGTACTAAGGGGTCATCTGCAGGGCCCTTTCTTTTGAGAGTTTTAAAATAAGAATATCTAGGTCTTATAAAATAGGCTGGAACTTTGAAAATCCTGGGTGATTTTCATGGCACATATTCTTAGGTAAATTTCTGTAACAAGACTCATATGGAACCAACTTTTATATTTTAAAATAACTATAAACTGTCTTCTTTCCTAATGCCAGATCTGTAATAACACAAGGTTAATTGGAAATTATCAAGTAAATCCAGTGTTGTAATAGCCTACCCAGGTGATTTAGCCAAAAGCCTGCCACTTTTTTCTCATCTATTCCGATGGTTGTAACTAACACCTATATGCTGATGACTCCTAAATCTATTATCTCCAGCCCCGACCTCTCCCCCGAGCTCCAGGCCCGTATTTCCACCTGCCTACTGGACATCTCCACCTGGATGTCCCACAGGTACCTCAAACTCCACATGTCTGAAATGCGATTCATTTTCTATTTCTTTCTCCCCTTCCCCCAAACCTGCTCTTTCTTCTGTAACCCATATTTCAGTTGGTGGTAGCACCGTCCACCCAGTGGACAAGCAAGAAATCTAGGAGTCATCCTGAATTTGTTCTCCTCCGGTCCCGTGGCCTGTTACTCAACCCTCTTGGTTTTTATTTCCTGAATACTTCTCAGATCTGGCTTTTTCTACTAATGATCACTGCCACTGCCTCAGCGTAGGCCCTTACCAGCTCTCACCTGGACTGTTGCAGACTGCACCTAGAGAATCACTCTGCTTCTAATTTCACCTGATTGATCCCACACCTTGAAGTCAGAGGAACTTTTGTAGATCGCTTATCTGATTTCTTCGCTTTGCTGATTTCTTATTGTCTCTGTAGCCAACCATACAAAGATCTGGGTGACACCACCCACCTGCTTGCTGTGTCTCTTTGCTCTCTGTTCCATTCTGTCTGTACACGGTGTCCTGGTAGCGCCAGCAGCACTGAATTCCATGTCATTCTCCCAACACGTAATGTGGTATCATGCTCCCTTGCCTCTGCTCATGCTCTTTCTTCTGGCCGGGATGCCCTTTCTCTCTTTGTCCAGTTGGTAAATGCCTCTTGGCTTTCAAAACCCAGTTGAGGCTCTATACCAGACAATCCTTCCCTGACCTCACCCCAGGCCGAGTGAATCACTTCTTCCTCTGTACTACTTCTGGAACTTGTTCATGCTTTAATTGCATGTATCACATTTTATTATAAATATTGGTTTTCTTGCCTGTCTTCTCTTCTAGACTGTGAGCTCTCTTGGGCAAGGTCTGTACTGTCATTATCAGTGTCTAGCATAAATTGGTGCCTAATAAATGTTTGCTGAATGAATGATTAGCCTAACAAATTCAGGCAGGAGGAAGTGTGAGTTCCTAAATGATTTGGATCATTATGATTTAGGAGATCTTTTATGTAAAAAGTTGCATGGATGGTGATTTAACCAATTTAATAGAATAAAACCACTCATCAAAAGGTAAATAACATAGATAACCCTTTTTAAATTGTGTCAAAGATACATCTATAAAATAGGATGCTGTAGGTTGACAGTTTTGACTTCCGAATTTAGTGCTGAAATTTTCTTTATTTTATTTCGAACTCTGTAGAAAAAACCTTGGATGAACTTTTATCTTTTCTGGAGAATGTTTTTTGTTTTGTAAGGGATTTGAATGATTTCTGCTAAGCCCATTCTCTTCTCCCTCCCAAGCACCATGGATTGGTCATTCATTCATTCAACAAACATTATTCTTCTATTGTGTTGCTAACAAAATTATTAGAACCAAAAGTTTAAATGTATTTTGGAATGTTTTCTGTCATGGTTCTAATTGTTTTTGTTCTTGTTTTCTCCTTTTCATCTTCTAGTCTTTTCAGAGAAGACTGGGATGCCTTTCAGGTTGAAGGATCCAGTGAAAGTAGAAGGGCTTCAATTCTGTGAGAACTGTTGTCAGTATGGCAATGTAGATGAGTGTCTTTCTGGAGGAAACTATTGCAGCCAGAATTGTGCCCGGCATATCAAAGACAAGTAGGTTTTTGCCCTGTTCCATCTATAAAATGGGTTTTAGAGTCCAAGGGCATGGTGCTTGGGAATAGAGAGGCTCTCCGACATCTGTCACCCACGAGACTTTTCCTTTCAAGACATGTGACCCCATTACTTCCATCATGTCTGATCTGAGTTGTCCTGCTTAAGTCCTATCTGCATGTACAACCTCTGCCTCTTTAGCCTTTTGATTACATTACAGGCTCCCCGCTGAGACTATTTGAAATTCTCTGGGCTACATGCATTTTGATGATACCGATGTTTATGGAAAAGCGGTTTTGTTTGTATTGGGGGGAGTTCTTAAGTAACTCAGCTAAAACTCCACCAGTGAAACAAAGCCACCACAGACTGGGGACCAGCTGAATGAAGATGGCCTTAGAGAGTTGTATAATGCGTTGTCTGACTGTAGACCTCGGGGCAGACTGACAATTAGAAGACAGGGGTGTGCGCTGTGTGACCTGGCCGTTTGGGGACTGTCTGACAAAGTTCAGCTAATCACCAGGGTGTATTTTTTCATATAACTGTACCACAAAGAAGTGACTTATGTATTGACTCTTATATTTTCGTGGTGTTTCCCATGTATTTTCATGAGCACAGGCCTGGGAATTGTCTGTTTTTGTCGGCCAACTTTTATTTTACAAAGTTACACTTGGCCTCTTTTCAGTTCCACTTGTCGTTCTTAATAATGGCTAGATCTTTGCATTAAAATTGCCCTGAAGACTAAAACATCTCTAAATAATTGATTCTTTTATTAGTACAGATGGCAGATGTGAAAGACAAATCATTTTAAACTTGTTAGAGCCTATTTCACATACAGCGTTGATCCCCTTTTGAAATTAATATATAAGCTAATTTCCATTTTCTACCTTGGGCTATTACACATGCCGGTGGTTTCAAGTGTTCCGTAGCTATGATATTCTTATGCCTACATACTTCTGGTGGTTAATGTTTTTCCTTTGGAGGAGGACTTTTTTTAATTGCATGATAATCAACATGTAGATGTTTGATAGGTGTTGTTTCCTGTCACTATTTTGGGTTTATAAACACAACAGAGATCAGAAGGAAGAAAGGGACACAGGAGAAGACAACGAGGAAGAAGATCCTAAGTGTAGTCGGAAGAAGAAACCGAAATTATCTCTGAAAGCCGACTCCAAGGAGGATGGAGAAGAGAGAGATGACGAAATGGTTAGTATCTCTTGTGCATGTAGCAAGGAGCAGAGGGCTGCTTCTTAGG
Organism: Ailurus styani; assembly: GCA_002007465.1. Classification (NCBI taxonomy): domain Eukaryota; kingdom Metazoa; phylum Chordata; class Mammalia; order Carnivora; family Ailuridae; genus Ailurus; species Ailurus styani. The sequence goes on along the minus strand of LNAC01000231.1, from coordinate 88,306 downwards.
AGAGTAGCACCCCGGTCAGAGATGCTGACTTCCACTGGTGGTTCCATGAGTCTCTTTGTTGCCGTCGGCAACTTACCTCCCTACCCTCTTCTGGGTGTCACTGTCCACATTTCAAAATGAGTAATAAATAATAGTACTCCTCTCCTAGGCTGAAGAAGTACGATGTGCTGAAATTTATTACTGGAGAGAGAGGCCACAGCAAAATCTTCAGTTTTGCAAACGAATATTCAATCCCTCTCGATAGCAAAAATGTCAATCCCATTTTGGTAAATTACAGACAGATCTCATAAAACTATGCGAGTAGGTAGAAAATGGCAGATAACTGTCAGGTATATTTAGGGGAAACTAATTCAAAATATGCTAATTAAGTTATAAATATCCACTCCCTAAAGTATATATTAGTGGGCCTATGTGAAAAGAGAACTTGGAGGTCTTCAAGCCTTTCCCTTCACATCAGTGTTGAGCCACCAGTTATTTGCTTGGCTCTGTCCTAGGAGTGAGAGCACAGGGATGTGTGGCAGCAGGAGAACAGGAGCTCTCTTCTCAGGGACACCACATTCTTTTAAGGGGACATCTCATAAACAGGAGACACAGCAACCTGTGATAAGTGCTATGTGAGAATAAAGTAGGGCACGAGGATTGGCTGACTCCTTTAGCTGGGCTATCAGGGAGGCCTCCCAGAGAAGGAGGCACGAACAGTGTGACCTGGGTAGTAAGAGGGAGCCCCAGCTTTGCAAAAGGACTGAGGAGCCACCACCTCCCCACGCCCCCAGGGCAGTGGAATGGCTGGGTAAGAGCCCCTAAGGCAAGAACCTGTGTGACATGTTTTGTTTGAGGAAATAAAGACAGTTTAGTTGAACCTTACAGGTTAAGGGAGTAAGATGAAGCTGAAGAGGTTCAGGCCACGTAAGGCTTCCTGAGAAACGGGACTAGTGGGTTTTCATTCTCTTTTGTGTGTGATGGAAAGCCATGGGCAAGTTGAAGGCAAGGGAATATGGCGACATGATTTATGTTTTAAAGCGATGGCTCTAGTGTTGGCATGTGAAAGTGAGAATGAACTCAGGGAAACCCACAGTTTATTGCAGTAGACTCATTATGAGGGCTATGGAGAATAGAAGTCACTGGATTTAGGGTAGATGTTGGAGGCAGGCTCATCAGGGTGGTGAGGGAGAGAGAAGGATCAGGAATCACTCAGGTTTTGGCTTGAACAATTGACTGGGTAATGACGCCAGTTACTGAGGATGGGAAGGCAAGACTGGAGCACAGAATCTAGAGTCCTTTGCTGTCGTGGGTTTGAGATGCTCATTAGGTATCCGAGTGGAAGTCCCATGTGGGCAGTCTTATACATGAGTGTGGAGTCAGGGCAGAGGGTCAGGGGCTACAGGCTGGGGATATTTGGCTGACAGACGATATTTAAAACCTAGGGAGAGGGATTCAATAGAGAAGAGAAAGGAAGTGGGTTAGAGGAGATACCAGCAAAGGGACTGAGAAGGACAGGCCAGTGGGGTGTGAGGAAAATCCGAACACAGTGGTCAAGGAGCTGTAAGAAGAAAGTGCTCCAAGAAGGCAGGAGCGGTATCTGAGCTGTTGCAGAGTGTGATTCTTGGAAACGTTCTTATTTTGTAATGACCTCAGGCCAAAAGCAACACAGTTCTCAAATGACCTATATTCTCTCTTTCTTTAAAAGTTACGAAGTGAAATTGAAGAAAAGTACAAAAAATAATAATGCTTTCTGACAGCTCTCTAACTTTCATTGGTGCCAGTTTCATGAGCTTTTAAAATCATAATTTTCCTTTCTTGTAGGAGAACAAGCAAGATGGAAGAATCCTGAGGGGTTCACAGAGAGCCCGAAGGAAAAGACGAGGTGATTCGGCTGTATTGAAGCAGGGTAAGTTGATGAAAGAAAGGTTTTACTTGTGGCTTTATGAAGTGGAAATATTTCACACAGGTAGACATTTTAGTCTTAATTGTAATGTACACTAGGGCAATGAAGGTATTGCTTGGGGTTTTTCTTTGATTAAATTTTGTCAATAAAAATCAGGGATTTGAAGAAGTCAATAAAGAAAAAAATAGAAATTAGTAACTTCTGAGTAGTGTCCGTGCAAACGTGAAAACATCTTCCTCTATTTTTCCACCAAGTAGGTTTTTTTCCTACTTTTGCACATTGACTAAAACCTTTGTTCTTGTTCATTTCCTAAGACTTTTAAGTTTTTAATGTTTCCTCTCAAGCCACAGCCTCCTGACGGGGAGCCTTTTTCGTTTCTGTCCTTGCTCCTCCGGCAACACTTCATTTTCACGACAAATCCAGTCCTCAGACCCTTGCCTTTTATGCTTGACTAGATGACCTTACCTCCTTCTTCATCATGGCCCTGAGCTCAGTTCCACAGAGGCCTCAGTATCCTCCACTAGATTTTGTCTCGCCTTTCTGACCCGTTCATCTGTCCGCCAGCCCTTCATGTCGGGTCTCTCCACTGAGGGCGGCCCCACCGCCGACCTGACCGTTCCTGTTGTCCCCGCAAACTGTGGGGGGAATCCAGCATGCCTCCTCACTGCGTGGATGCAGTCTTTGCTCATTCCTCTCTCAGTTCCTCAGACACAGCCTCAAGTATTTCTGCCTGCCTCAGACACACAGCCTAACTCTTATATTCTTGGGGGAGATGACCTTCTGTTTTACATCACTGAGATGAGAGGGGGTAAATTTCTCACTCTGCTCTCTGACTCACCAGCGTTTTAACCTTTCTCTCCCTTCCGCTTTTCTCTCTTCAGAGCCCTGGCTCTTCTGGGACCTCATTCCTTCAGTCATTTGTTTTTCCCCCTTAGGTATTCAGAATTTCTTTTTTCTTTTCATGGGCTCCATCTTAGCTCGCTCGAATCTTGTCCCCCAAATACCTTTCACTACCCATCAAGCTATTACGTTGCTATTATGTTCCTCCTTTCATTTCTATTATTTATTAAATTAATCCAAAATAAAATTGATATTGGCTGCCTGCATATCTCTATCACTCATAGATTCTTTTGCAGCTCAAAATCTGGCCCTTGCTGAATTGACCAACCCCTGCCCTCCCAAATTAGCAGCCATTCCCTAAGCACTCAGTGCACTGGCCTCTTCTTAGTCCTCAGTTTCTTGATCTCAGGAAACATTTTTGGATCATCTTATTTCATGATACTGTTCTATCTTGGTTCCCTGTGTTGTCTCCTTCATTTATTCTAAATTCTTCTGCTACTTTCTTCTCCCATCATAACTGGTTATACAGCACAGTTGACTCCTTAGCTTTTGCTTCTTTGGAAGAGGGGCCAGGAGGAGACTAGGAAATACCAGCCATGGAAGTAAAAGAAGATCCTAGCATCATAGTAGTTTGGGAAGTAAGACTTCACAAGATACCCCTCCGACTTCTTAGATCTGCGAACCCTAGCCTATTAAACTCACTTGCTTTTCAGGTTTGCCTCCTAAAGGAAAGAAAGCCTGGTGCTGGGCATCGTACCTGGAGGAGGAAAAAGCTGTGGCAGTGCCTGCGAAGCTCTTCAAGGAGGTACGGGCCATTCTAGAAAGCATTGTCTATGAGGACATTTTCTACGAAATGGGAAAGGGTCTGGAATTCTGATCTGGAATTAGCATTGATGTCTCCGTTGTTTGTTTAGAAAGTGTGTCTTGGGATAATTTCTCAAACATACTGTTTTTCATGAAATCTGTGGAAGGGTTAGTGCAAGGGCAGCTAACATTACTGTATGCTGACCACACACCTGTGCCCCGTGCATGGACACACGTCAAGACACACTTGCTCTTTTCTCTTGACATTTACCAGGTCTCACTCAGTAATTTTAAGAGGGATACCTCTACTACTGCCGAAAAGCTCATAGATATAGAAAACCTGGCATGAGATTTCATGTCAACCTTACTGCTTTGGGAGAAACGAAAATGAGTTACTGAGGTTTATGTAATATCACAACAAAAATCTAAAAGCAGGTTATTGTATTCTATTAACTGTAATAAAAACATTTTGTCATGAGTGACTTAAACTCAGAAGTATAGATATCAGAAGTGGTTCTGAATAGGAGCTGCCACCCCTGGGCTAAACCTGGGGTCAGGAAGCTTTTTCTGTAAAAGGGCCAGATGGTATATATTTTAGACTTTGTGGGGCATCTGGTCTCAGTTGCAGCAACTCAGTTCTGTTGTCGTAATGAAAGCAGCCATAGACAATATATAAAGGAAGAGCTCTGGCTATATTCTTGTAAAACTTTGTTTATAAAAACAGGTTGTGGGCTGGATTTGACCCATAGAGTGTCATCTGCTGAACCTTGCTTTAAATTACTTATATTTAATCATGGTGTGTAATAAATCCTCCGTTGATACCTCATTACATATGCATTCACATAGGCAGTTTTAAAAACATGATGAATAGTAAATGTTGCACGATGATTACATCTACATTAAGAATATTTAATTTAAATGTAATTGTAATTACATATGAACTCGTTCTATATAATTATTTTCCGTAACTTTGATTCTTTGTAGAATAGAATTTTTTTACCTTAAAAAAAGTTTACACCTAATTACTTGAATCAGAAAAGCGGAAGAACGTGAAGTATGTCCTTCAGAGCCCTGTCCTCTAGTTCCCAGATTTGCCTCTGATTACTGTCCCCAGTTCTTCCATCCCCTTCCTAGAAAACTGGATGTGCAGATGAGCAGTAGATATACTCAGATCCTGTCTTCTCCCTCTTCAGCCACATAGCAACAGGTCACACACACTGTTTGAGACTTTGCTTTTTTTTTTTTTTTTAACTTAGTTTGGAAGGATTCCATCTCAGTCCATGATTCCCATCGTCATTCTTTTTTTCTTCATCATTCTTTTATATTAATTCATAATATGACATGTTATGTCTGTTCCATAATAAGCTGCTCACTATTGGTGGACACATACATGTTTAATACATGACACCCACATATTAATGTTTTGGTAAATGACCTTGTATACTCCTCTCATTCTGCACGTTATGTGGGTATCTCTGTTGGATAATTTCCCAGAATTAGAATTACTGAGACAAACCGAACATCCTTTTTGTACAGACACTGGGAGATGGCAAGAGGTTGTGCCACTTTCGATCCCTGCTAATGTTGTTTGTACGGGCCTGTTCCCCCAGAGCCTTGCCCACACTGTGTTACCAGACTTTTTGATCTTGGCAAACCTGAAAATAGGGAAAATAGGTTTTAGTGTAATTTTACTTTGTATGACTCTCATGGGTGAGGTTGAACATCTTTTCAGATATGTAAAACATTTCCTTTTCTGTGACCACTGATCATTTTCCACTGGATTATTTGGTGGTCCTTTTCTTTTGGATTTTTAAGAATTATTTATCTGTTTGGTTAGTCTTTATTTAAGAATGGCAATTAGTCACATTTTAATTGTGTTTCAGAATAAAATACTAAAACTGCTTTTGTTTTGCATTTTAGTATCAGTCCTTTCCATATAACAAAAATGGGTTTAAAGTTGGCATGAAATTAGAAGGTGTGGACCCTGAGCATCAGTCTGTGTACTGTGTCCTCACTGTGGCTGAGGTAAGCCTTGCTTTGTCTTTATTTTTGTAATAAGATGGTGATTATGGCGTTTTAATAATGGGAAAAGGTTCCATTTGTTGAGTGCTTATTTCATACCAGGCATTGTACTTCTTGTTTTGTGTGTTAACTCACTGAATCTTTATAAGAATCCTACGCAGGTCATGTTTTTTCATTCCCGTTTTATAGAGAAAGGAACTGAGGCTCAGAGAGCTTGAGTGATGTATACAAGGCCAGACAGCTTCAAAGTAGTAGAACCAGGGTTTGACCCCAGGTCCTTCTGAGTCCATAGCTTTAGTCATACTATGTGGTTCCTTAACATAGGAAATAGACCAACAGGGGCACCTGGGTAGCTCAGTCAGTTCAGTGTCTGCCTTTGGCTCAGGTCATGATCCCAGAGTCCTGGGATAGAGTCCTCCATCAGGCTCCCTGCTCAGCAAGGGAGTCTGCTTCTCCCTCTGCCCTACCCTACTACTCGTTCTTTCGCTCTCTCTCAAATCAATAAATAAAATCTTTAAAAAGACAGAGAACTAGACCAACAGATATTTGTGTATTTTTTAGTATTTCAAGATTACCTCTGTGAAATTTTTCATGAAAAATTGTCCAAGTCTATTTATATATGTATATAAATTTATATATAACTATATATAACTATATATATCCATATATAGATATATAAATATATTTATAAATATATTATGTTTATATTTATTTATATTAGATATTATATTAGATGATATATTAGATATATTTATTTATATTTATCTATATCTATATCTTAGCCTAGTATATTACTGAGAGCATTTCTTAGAATTTATTTTTTCCTCCTGTGCAGAATTTATTTTTTTTCCTCCTGTGGTAGCCTCCACTTTCCTCCCTGTCTTGAGCTAGGGGTATGTATCTTTTAAATATTCTCCCAAAGGGGCTCCTAGGTGTGGCTCAGTCAGTTGGGCATCTGACTCTTGAGCTCAGCTCAGGTCATGATCTCAGGGTCATGAGATCGAGCCTCGCATCACTCAGTGTGGGGTTGGCTTGAGATTCTCTCCCCCTCCCTCTGCCCCTCCCCACACTCATGCACCCTCTGTCTCTAAAACAAAATAAATAAAGTCTTTAAAAATTCTCTCCGAAAGAATAAGATGATCTCTTGTGTATTAGTTTTAGTTACCAGAGTATTCTTTCAGTGACTTAGTGAAATCGTAAGAGGCTGGGCGCCTGTGGAACACAGTAACATCTGATGGATGGTGACAGTTATGGTAAATAATGATGATATACAGTTACATAGAGAGGACCATGGGACAGATGCTGAGCTTAGTGCTTTCCATACATCCGCTCATCTTAGTTCTCTAAACAATTGAAGAAGCATTGTGAAGAAGCAGATTCAGTAAGTGTAGACTGCTTTTGAGAAGGTTAGCTGTAAAAAAGGGGATCTTTTTAAGGGGTGTGTGTGTGTGTGTGTGTGTGTGTGTGTGTGTTTCAACTCCTGGTTTTGAAGGAGATCTATTTTAGTTTGTCTAGCTTTTTATTTTAACAGTGATGTTTGCTCGTCATGAAAACTTCAACTAGTATGAGAACATACATTATAAAAAACAAAAGTCCTCTATCATACCCGTTGCTTTTCCTTAACCAGATCCCAGAGATAATGACCCTTATGCATTCAGTGTTCCATCCAGATGTTTTCTCTGCTTATAAAAATATATATGTATATTTTTCTCCTTTTTACATATAAATGATGTAATACATAATTTTTGGAGCTTGCTTTTATGACAGCGTATCTTATATTTTATATATGTATTATTTTTAAGCATTGGCTGGTGTTCCGTTTTACTAATTTGCTCCAGTTCATTTAATTTCTCTCATATTGATGAACAAATGATTGCTCCTCACTTTCTCGTCATTCTCATTATTACAAACAATGCCCTTATGAGCATGATTAAAATTTAAATTTTTGATGCATGCTGCTACTTGTTGCTCCAAAAAGGATGTAACCAGTTGTTACATTCTTACCAAGAGTATGAGGAAATTTGTTTGCCTAAGCCTGAGAGATAGTCTTTATTTACTTTTCTTTTTCTTCCCTCCCCCTTCCCATTTTTTTTTTTCTCCCAATAATGGGAAGAGACTGGAGAATGAATTCTGAAAAAGCAGCTAGGGAGCCAGGGATTGGAGGGCCCAGAGGGAGCAGATAATCAATAAGGAGGGGATAGGTGAAGATGAGATCCAGAATTTATGAGAAGACACAGCCTTAGCCAGGAGCAGGAACCTCCTCTTAGGCTCTAACAGGGCAGAGAGGGAGGGAGTGGGTCTGCACAGGCACGGGCAGGTTTGCTAGTTTGGAAGTAGATATTCCAGGGAGCTGCTTTACCACAGAAAGCAGATCACTGAGTGACGATGGAAGTCGTGGGCATGCTGGCTGAAGGAGAGGGGGGAGGATTTGAAAAGGCGGTTGTGAAGAATGGGAGTGGGAACTGGACACAGCCATCTAGAACGATCGCTACACAGATGAAGAGTCCACTCCACAGGTGCATTTGGTTCTCGTTTATGGGAGTCGAATCCTATAAATAGCAAACCTGAACCACTGCTTCTAGGGGAAGTACAGGATTAGGTTCCTGTGAGCTTTTGGTCACAGTATTTCTGTCACCTGATCAATATTAACCTTGTTTATGTGTGTTTCTGTTTCATGACATCTTATTTATTATCTCCCGTTGACTCATTAACATGGACTCCTGGCCACCAGCCCTGTGACTTAGGCCTGATGAAGCTTACCTAACACACATCTTCTCCGTGAGGCCCATGCCAGCCTCCTTGCCCTCAGAGACACTAGCTCGTCCTTCAGCACTGTGCTTGGGGCCCATTTTAAATAGCAAAATCACCAACAGAAAGCATAAGTGTAAAAAAAGTGGCAGTAAACACACTACACATAGGGTGTTTGGCTTACAGAATGGTATGGAAAACAAGGCAGAGAGAGCATTGCCTTCTTCGGCCTCAGCTGGGAACTTGCACAATGGGCAGCTCCCATTTTTTGCTGCTTTGTATGTGCATCTGTTCCCAAACACCAGAAGTACTATTTTTGGATCACAAATACATTTTATCAAGTAGTTGAATTTGTGACCAGGAAATTGTGAATAGTGAGAATCAACTGTATGTCTTTTTTCCGTTCCCCCCCCCCCAGCAACAGTCCCTAGACCAGGTATAGGTGCAGACTAGATAGATTGAGGGGATAATGGAATTCTGTCAGGCATGTGTTTTAGGAAGGACAAGGGCAACAATTTAAAAATGTTGGCAAGAAAATGTTTTCAGTGATTGCTAGGGAAGGAAGGCTCAGGGTGAGGGTGGATGGTAGGGAAAAAGTGGAAGGATCAATGGGAGACACTAGACTTTTCAGTGACATTGAGGAAGAAGTGTGTATAGGGAGTAATTGGATTAGCAAACTGAATAGGAAGTTGTCTTGATAGCACTGGATGTTTTAATTTAGTAGTTGAGAGGCAGTGTGGTTACTCATGGCACAAGATTCATGAGAGTAACTGAAGTGGAGAAGAAATGCAGGGAGCAGAGGAACCAGGTCCTTTGATAGAATGAGTCATCTGTGCGCACGACGGGAACTACTCAGGAGAGAGAAAGGAAGAAAAGAAGCGAGAGCTTAGCGTCTGATGAGTGAGAAGGGATGTTTGGGAGGGTGGCATGTGGGATGATAAGGACGAGTTGGTAATGCAGCCCCATGACACGGGACTCACAGGAGCAGGGGCCTAGGCGGTAACCCCTCTGGAGTCTCAGGGGGATGGAAAGTGGGAGAAGGAGCAGGAAGGGTTGAGAGGGGTGCGTTGCATACCTTTGGACAAGGAGTTTGATGATACAGGAGGTTGTTTACCAAAGCAGAGGGTTCCAGAGAGCATGAGACATAGTGGAGATTGTGGGGCCAGGAGAAGGTGGGGAGGTTGAGTCAGGGGGTGAAGCTCAGAGCAGTATGACCCCGAGGGAGTAGGGGGAGAAGGCACTGAAGGGGCTCGTTTCTTAGGCATTGACCAGAGACAGCGGAGCGTGAGGCAGAGTAGGCTTGCCTGGCTCTGAGACTGAGGAGGGAAGTGGCTGTTGAGCTCCTTCTGGGTGTGGGGTTGATGTAGGACAGGGGGCAGCCACCTACCCTTCTTAAGGGGCTGTACTTCCCAGGAACCCCCATCTTGGCTCTGCGGAGGGACTCTAGTCTCTCTGGAGGGAGTCCGCTCAGTTGTAAATCTTATATATGTAACATATCAAGACATTCTAATTGAAGAAATAGTCATATAGAAGGTGAAATATAAAAAGCCCATCCTTCCCTTTTGGCCTCTCCCTTCTCATTCCCGCTTCTCAGAAGAAATCATTGTCAGTATTTTGGCATATATTCCCAGACCTTGTCTTACTGTGAATTGACATGTATATGTACATGTGTAAGTACGTACAGAAACGTTGTGTATAAATACATATACTTGTGTGTATGTGCGTAGACACGTACTAGCACGTATGTGCACACACATGGAAATATACCTGATTCGCATACATATCATTTTTCTCATACACCGACTCATTCTGTACAGTTTGTTTGGCCACATGGATTTTAACCGTATGTTTCGGAGGCGTCTCCATGGCAGTCAATAAGCAGCTCCCTTATTATTCGGGGTACTTAGTGGCCCTGCTCCGCACGCTCATCTCAGGCTTCTTGACCGGCTTCCGCAGAGCGGGTGCTCCCGGCGTGTTAGAGGTGTGCTGTGTCGTGTGCTCCCGCTTCGATCGCATCTGCTGTGCTAGTGGCCGGGGGACTGAGAGGCTGGACTTCTGTCTAAGAGCCCGAGGCAGAGAGTGACGCAGCTGAGGCCCCCTCAAGCCACGTGAGCTTTTACCTCAGAACTTCCCCAAGAGCAGCCCTCTAGACAGCCGCGTGGCCTCAGCATTCAGCATGCGTTGCATAAAGTGAGTTCTCACGAGCATTGCAGGCAACCTGCCTCATCTGAGTAGGAGTGGAGGAAGGCTGTTCTCGCTCCCAGCCCAGCTCCTGGGAGAGGGGAGAAGCTGTTGACCCCCCTCGGTGCGCCAGTCTTGGTGTGGCCGGCGCTCACTGTCCGCAGAGCGCTGCGCGGGCCAAGAGCTGGCATCCAGGCGGGGCGGCGGGGCGGCGCCCCGGGACTCGGAGCAGGCTGCGGGCCCTGTGCGGGCGGCTCCGTCCCTGCCGGCGCGCCCCGGTCATGCACACGGGCGCTCTGTAAAGCGTGGAGGACCCGGCTATGTGGGAAGATCCTGCTTCGCCCAGTACCTGTGTGCTCCTGATGCAACTGGGAAGAAGGCCAAAGCGCCGCCGCTCAGTCCTTCCCAGTGAATCGCCTTTGCCTTCAGATTTTGTCATTTTGTTCACTTACTTCTGTTGCCGTTAATGAGGGCGCTTTGAGGAACATAGGCTGTCACGCTGGGTGCCCGTGTTGTTTTGTGCACTGAAATAATAGAGTTCGTTTTATTTGGTAAGCAAGTTTTGTACAGAGATATTCTGGGTATTTTGGACTTTTTTGTTTTTTTAGTCAGTCAGCCTGCTTCACCTGTTTCAGGTTTGTGGATACCGGATAAAACTGCACTTTGATGGCTACTCCGATTGCTATGACTTCTGGGTAAATGCAGACGCTCTGGATATTCACCCAGTGGGGTGGTGTGAGAAGACTGGCCATAAACTCCATCCTCCGAAAGGTATTGTCCCTTTTTGGTTTCATAGTTTAAACGCTGTAAACTCTTCTTTGATGTAGAATTTTTAAGAATTCAGACTTTATTATGATTCAGATAGGCCCCAGTTCAAGCTTATTGTTTATGAAGAAAAATACGTTCATTAAAGTGAAAGAAATGTAGAAAGCAGAATCCTTTTTAATGATAAACTATGTTCATCTACTTGTTTGTATATAAAATAACATTGGATTGATACTAAATTTTGAATAAAATTTTAGTTACAGATTTCTGTCATACACCCCCACCACACACACACACACACACACACACACACACACACACACACACACACACACACACACACACACACACACAGAGCTGACTCTGGAATAACACAGGGGTAGGGCCGCCATCTCCCAGAACAGTTGAAAGTCCACATGTAACTTTTGACTCTCTAAGAACTTAATTACTAATAGCCTACTGTTGACCAGAAGCTTTACTGGTAATATAAATAGTCAAATGAACACACGTTTTATATGTTACATAGATTATATACTATATTCTTACCATAAAGTAAGCTAGAGAAAAGGAAATGTTATTAAAATCAAAAGGAAGAGAAGATATGAGTAAGTGGACCTGTACTGTGCAAACCTGTCTTATTCAGGGTCAAATACATAGATCCTTCAGAAAACACTTTGTAAGTTTAATTCTAACCTGTTGACATGACTAAGTTTACTTAACTGATATTTCATTATATAGAAAATCTGTAGAAATTATGCATTGAATTCATGAATCTTAATATTTAGGAGATTGGGAAGGAGAATATAATCCTAAAAACTGGTTGAGGTGGGGGTCGAATTAATAGCAATTACTTTTTTGTTCCTGAGTTCTCTGTAGTAGAGTCTGCCAGTGATTCTGCCTGTTTCATTTTTTACATAAAGATCCAAGAATAACAGATAACAATCTTTTTTGGTCCATCTTTAATGTATTTTAATAATATCTTATTTCTTTCCTTTTCAACTGCTACGTTCAGTATTGTTTACTTGGTGTCAAAGAACCAGATGACTAGTGTGGTATTTTGGACCTTGTCTCAGAGCTCTTGTTTTTTCATGGACTAGCCATCCCTTGGTTATAAGTGAAAAATTAATAGCAAAATGGTATTTTCAGATGGATGAAGGATTAAACAACATATAGAAAAAACATGAGAGCGAAAAGAGAATCTGCAAGCCTTTATATAAGTCGACCCTCCTGTATGTGGTGAATTATTTGCTGTTCTTTTCATGCTGCCTTCTGGACTTTAATGGAGGTAGAAGAGAGCCCATGAGCAGATGAAATAAAATGCTCAATTTCCTTTTTAAAGGAAATGTTGGCTTCAACAACATTAAATGTGAAATTGTGAGCATGAAGGCAAGGACATTTCCATTATTGCAATTTGCCGACATGCTTACTTCATAAATCTTGAATTGTCATTCTTGTGCTGATAGGCTAAAAAGATTTTATCTGTTTTATTACTGTTTTCTTCGGTTTCCAGCTTGTTCCTACAAGTGAGTTTCCCAGAATAGAATAGGTGAGGGGAGAATAGAGACTTTGACCCCCCCCAGCTCACTCGTTGACTCCAGAGCAATTCCACTTAAATACTGATAGAAATGGCCTGGTAATAAGCAGCAGACCTGAATATAATACATATTTGCTTCCTTTTACCTTTTCTTTATATCCTTTATCATTCATTCAGAATTGAAAAAAATAATACGATTTGTTGGAAATAAACACAGCCTGCATAAGAAAATCCATAGTTATGAATTATGGGTTAAATTCTGTCTTTTTAAAAAAATGGTTAGATTTCAGCATGTTGGAGGTATAGCTGAAAGTGGGAATGGAAGATTAAGTGTGAAATATTTTGACATTTTACTAAATCTGTGTATATGTGCTTATCCAAGGTTATAAAGAAGAAGAATTTAATTGGCAGACCTATCTTAAGACATGCCGAGCTCAGGCTGCTCCCAAGTCATTATTTGAAAATCAGAATATAGTAAGTACATCCAAAATACTTTTCTTTTCAAGGGAAGTGACTTCTGAGTGTTTCACAGGATAAACTAAAAGTGATACCAAGGGACTATAGTAAATTTTATTGTTTTGGTAAATAGTACACTCTTAGTTAAACTGTAAAATTAGCTTAGAATCATCATGAATAAATATGTTATAGGCAAATCACGGTTATTGTGTTCTATTGAAGGGTAGAAGCCAACACAGTATGAAACCTTGGTGTAATTTACAGTAAAAGTACATAAAAAATGAAATTGACTGGGATATTTTATTGTTAGTGTCCCTGAGAATGCTGTTCACATGGGAGTCATGCAGGGAGATGAGGGTAGCCCTGTTGGGATTTGCACACTTAGGGATGGTGATTCACCTTCCCTCCAGCGTGTAGCTTCATTTTGCCACGTAACAGAAGCAAAGTCTGGATGCGTATGTATTTCCACTTTTTTGATCTGTGTTCTGACTTTCCACTGCGTTTTCCCTGTTGCATCTCTGAAGAAGCCCAACGTGTTACACTCTTTTCCTTGTCCACATTCTGATCTAACTGGAATTAAGAGAGAGCAAGCAGGTGGAAAGCTAAAATACCAGCTTTCTAACAGTTAAGGGCTCAGTTGGAGTACATGCGTGCCCTCTGTCTGTTGACGAATGAGTTTGTTGAGTCTGAGACCCAGGATTATGATTTACTGGCCCTTCTGCCCCACCCCCCAAGCCCAGGAGCACTGGACCAGGGCAGACCTACACCCCTGCAGGGACAGAACAGGCCCCTAGAGGAGTGGAAATTGTGTGCCCTGTAGGCCAGCTCGCTCTTAAGAGTGGGGCCTCTTCCTTCCAGATTCACCAGTCAGGTAACAGTGAGTGAGAATGTATAAAGAGACAATAGCGTTTCAATAATGGGGTTCCCTCCAAATGGAAATGAATATTAGGAGTGGGCGGAAACTTTCTCACCCACTCTAAATACCTTCCATTTGGGAAATGATTTTAACCAGTCGTTTTAAGCATTGGTCTGAGTCTCTGATCAAATTGAGCATAAGCCGGGTTGAATTAGAGAACTGAAGAAGGGTGTGTGTGTATGTGTGTGTGTGTTTAGGTAACTAATAGAGCTAATGAGCCAGATCATTTTTTTAAAATCTCTTAATTGAGAGGAGAGCTTAATTACTGAAATGTAAATACTGTGTTGTCAGTAGGTATTCTCTGTCAAGACAAGGGAGGGAGGTCAGTTAGGTGGAAAATTCAGCGGCCTGCTCCAAGATTCCTAATCCCTATCTGGTTCTCTGAGGATGCGTTCAGTCGGGGATTTGATTAACTGCCTTGAACCGTCATCTTAAATTCTGCGCACTGCTAGCACACAGCTTAATCTTGGGCTATGGGGTTTGATATCCATGAAGCAATTAATTTTTCTATTCCTAGATGCCTCTACCTCAGAATATTCAAATATTTGTGGACAGAACCCTGGTAAATAATTTCAGGACTTAAATGTATCATCAGGGTATCTGTGTAGCATTAATTCCTGCTCCTTCTATTCATCTAGGACACATGCTAACATTTTCAGATCCATGGCTATTTACACTTTTGTAATAATAGCTGTATAGTTATAGTAAAATGAGAAATAACTTTTTTTTTTTGCCTAAAGTAAGTAGAATCTGTAAAGTAAGTAGAATCTGTATGCTTAAGTCTGGACAGAGGATTTTTTTTAGAAGGGCAGAAATGACTTAGGGTGTGATGATTGGCATAACATATCCCAATACATCGCTCCGAGTTAGGATAGTTTTCCTCACACAAGATCCTAAGGAATGTTTACATCTTAGTGCACCTCAAGCACCAAATCCTATCGAGCTATTATTGTCTTGGTTCCATGTCCCAGATGCCTGCTCATGTTGTGTTCATTATATTAAGATCTATTTTGAATGGCCATGTATGTTCAGCCAGTTCTTTTGCTGCTTTTGTGAATAATATCTGTAGTGTTAGGTAAAAGTTGTAATAATTTGCAGCCTTTCATGTCTGAAGATGACCTACTTTCAGTGGAGTACTCTTTAGAGAAATCTTTTCAGAAATGGGACTGAACTTGGACTGACTCATACACATTTTTAACTTGATTAAGTGCATATTTTGTGTGAAATAATTTGCATGCTTAAGTCTGTAATCAGGGACAAGAGAAACAAAAAGGGAACTGTATGGTGAATTAAATTTGCCTAACTAGTATAGTTGTCTCACTACGGTGCGAGAACACATATTGAAATTAATTAAACTCTGTGAGGTTATGGATGTTTCGGTCTTGAGGTCCAGATAGCCACCTACTGACTTGGGTGTACCAACAGGACATTGTTTTCTCATTGCTGCTCTTTGAAAAGCAACCCTGCTTTAAAACCAGTACAAGCTCTTTAAATAACGTGAATGCAGCTGACGGACGCCAGGCCTTCAGGCGGGAGGTGTAGAGAGGGTGCAGATTTTGCTGTTAAGTGTGTGCTTATCTCTAATTAAATCTGTGTGTTTCGTAGACAGTGATCCCATCAGGCTTTCGAGTTGGAATGAAGCTCGAAGCTGTAGACAAAAAGAATCCTGCGTTCATCTGTGTTGCTACGGTAACAGATATGGTGGACAATCGTTTCCTGGTACATTTTGACAACTGGGATGAGAGCTATGACTATTGGTGAGAGCTTTTCCTTTGCTGTGTGCTTTCTGTAATGGGTGTATTCAAGGCCACCAGGTACCTGGTTTGAAAACAATAATCAAAGCTCATGACAAAAAAACAAAACAAAACAAAAAAAACCCATTGCTTTGTCCCACTCTTTGCCATTTCAGATTTTTAACTTTTCACCTATATGGCACGTATTTCTAAATAGTATCCTTTAATTCAACTTCATGACTTGTATTTTAACTCAGTTCCTGCTGTGGTAGTGCGGTTTACCCCCACCCAACACATGTTCACGAGCGAGTGCACAGAGATGCATGCTTCCTCCCCATCCTGGGTGTCATCTGTTATATTTTGAGAAAATATTTTAATTTTCCTTCATATTTTTATTCCCAGTAACTAACTGAACCATTTTTAATTGCCAAATGCAATACAGATGAATTGCCAAATACAAATATAAATATATTAATTGAGGAATACTGTTTTTAATCCTTAGAGTTTTGGGATATACTGCATAAAGTAGTAGGAGCAACATATTATAAAATTATATAACTATAATTATAATAAAGCCATCATATTTTGATTAAGCAGTTGAAATAATGATTTCCATACCTAATTCATGTTTATTGATCATTACAATTCAGTTTCCTGGTGAAAGGCATTTCCGAAGTATTTAATTCCTTCCTAGAACACTGGCAATGAGAACATATCTTTATAAAATATGGCCAGTGTTACAGTAGCAATTGAATATTAATTTATATAGGTGTTGCTACATTTCAGGGAAGCTTGTTTCCTGACCTGACTTTTCAGTATGCATACATTTAAAAATTCAGGAGAGCCATCAATCATTTCCATTACTCCTCAAATTGTATTCTTAGAGACCAGATTTACTTACATTGTTTTAAAAAGTAGAGGCATTGAAAGCCATTTGCTATTCATATTTTTTAAATACTTTCTATTATACATTACGTGTGTTTTTTTTATGGAATTTCTTTTAAGGGTAGACAAGCAGTTCCATTATTACACCACACAGAGCCAAGTACTTCTGAATAGTTTGATATGTTTTTCCCCACCTTTTTTCTGCAAAGCATAATTTTCCCCATAGCATATGTTTTCATTAAGTTTGTAATAAAAATTTTTATTGAAATATAGACCATTTGAAGCATATACAAAAAGTAGAATAATAGTGACCTGCCTGCAGCCACTTTGCAGCATCAGATATTATCAACTTAAAATTCACTCTTGTTTTCTCTGTATTCCTTCTCCTGAAATTCCAACTCCAGGATTACTTTGAAGCAAATTTCAGATAGCGTAGCATTTCATTAGTGTATATTTCAGTATGTGTCTTTTAAAGATAGGGACTCTATTTCTCCAAATTCTTTACATTATAAATGCCATAATGTTATTAACGTACTTAAACATTCTTCCCAATTGTCTTGGTTTTGTGTTGTTTTCTTTTTTTTTTTAAGATTTGATGGTTTTAAATCCAAATGAGGTGTATGCTTTGTGATTGTTTTGATGTTTCTCCTGATCTCTTTTTTTATAGATTCCTATTCCTCTCCTTCTCTACCCCTTGTAACTTTTATTGAAGAAACCAAGGTGTTTGTCCTATTGAGTCTTTCAGTCTGGATTTGTTGATTGAATTCTCATATTGCTTACCATGTCCATCTGTTCCTTGTATTTCTTAATTGGTGGTTTCTGTTTCATTCAAAATTATCTCTACCTAACTTGAGTGAGGGAATCAATGAGAAAACATTTAAATTAAGTAACACCGTAAATCTGTTCTGACGTCAAACATGTTTCTCCCCTGCTGTGTTTGATGTGCTGTGATGATGACAGTACCAGAGTGATGACTAGATCCATTAATAAAGTGATACTTTAGGGGAGCTTGGCTGGCTCAGTCAGAAGAGTTTGTGACTCTTGATCTCAGGGTCATGAGTTCGAGCCCTATGTTGGGTGTAAGAGATCATTTAAATAAATATTTTTAAAAATAAGCGATACTCTATTTTTTTTAAAAAGATCTTATTTATTTATTTATTTGACAGAGAGAGAGAGAGAGATCACACAGGTAGGCAGAGAGGCAGGCAGAGAGACAGGGAGAGGAGGAAGCAGGCTCCCTGCTGAGCAGAGAGCCTGATGCGGGGCTCGATCCCAGGACCCTGAGATCATGACCTGAGCCAAAGGCAGAGGCTTTAACCCACTGAGCCACCCAGGCGCCCCAATAAGCGATACTTTAAAGCAATTACTAGAATTTGTTAAAATGAGTGCTTTTTATTTTTAAAGTTCTAATTCATTTAGGGAGATTTTTATTTTTTTAGCTTTTGTCTGATTTAAACAAAATCGGTAAATGTTAGTCATTTTTGTCATCTTAGAAGTATTAGAGAATTTTAAAAGTGTAAGTTATTTGACATAATATGTGTTTCCTTTAAAAACATTCTTCCGGGGAAAAAAAAAGAAAAGCCTAGAAGACTTTATCACATTCATTTTTCTTTGATGCCAAATGCCTTGGGAATAGGAAAGATACTGGCTTCTTTTTTTAGAAAGAGCAGAGAAAAAAGATTTTTTTTAACACTGATTTTTGTACTTTTATGAGCATAGGCTAATTATTTTTAGGACAAAATGTACTTTGAGGATTCACTTACACTTTTAACTATTGACATGAAATCATATTTTGTTAATTGTCAGAAAAAGAGTGTACAGTGTGTTCTCTTTCTCAATATGCAATTCTGGCACATTGAAAATTGCTTAAATGCATTGGAATTTCTCCAGCTTTATTAAATATTATGTTCTTTGATCTTTGAATTTTGGAATGGTTTTTATCTGCATAAATTACTTGTTTAGGTATGTAACTGAGGTTATAAATTGGATTGCTTTCCCAATTTAAAATAGTTTGGAAATGAGATTTTTTTTTCCCTTTGAATTGGATAGTGATCTTACCTCTTTTTTACTTTAGTGGGAGTTGGAAAACATGTCGAGTTGACTTTTGAACAGTGTAGGGGGTGTAGGGGTCCTCACCCCCAGTGCAGTCACAAATTTGTGTGTAAGTTTTGACTCTCCAAAAACTTAATAGCCCGCTGTTGACCAGAAGCCTTACCGATCACATAACCAGTTGATGAATTTGTATTTTATATGCGATGAGTGTTATATACTGTTTTCTTTTAATAAAGTAAGCTAGAGAAAAGAAAATATTATTAAGAAAATCATAAGGAAGAGAAAACACATATGTAGTACTGCATGTATTGGAAAAAATCCACATACAAGTGGACTCACACAGTTCAAACACGTATTGTTCAAGGAATCAACTATATAAATCTGTCTACATTTGTAGTAGTACAAATGCAATGAAACATTTCTTCCTTCCAAAGAGGAAAACTGAAAATTTATGCAGAGTTGAAGTAGTTTTTCATGAAGGGGAAATAGTATATATTAGAATAAAATTTGCTTTACCTCTGGATTTTCCATGTGCTTTTATTATTGCTAGCTGCTTAAGTCTATCCCCTTGACAGTCATTACATTTATTAATAATCCTAAATAACTCCAAATAGTAGAACTAGAAAGGACTGGAAAGTTGGGGAGGAACACCGTGAAGGCGAGGATGCCCTTGTCCTCTCAGAGCTCAGCCTCTTCTCCCGTCTTCTGCTGCCTGGACACTGGGCTCCCAGCAGCATCCCCTCCCTTCCCTCAGGCGCTGCCAAGGAACCTTCCTTTTAAGAAATGTTACTTCCATGTGATCTCATCTTTTGGGAAGTAGGAAGGCACGACAGGACTTCGCTGATTGTTGAGTAGAAAAGCTGTCACAATTGAGATTGCAGCTTCAACTGTCCCTGAATTTCAGTCTGGTCTCCCAGTTGAGGCAAGGGCAAAAAAATCAACAAGCAGATCTGTGAAAAACGGAAGCATTGAGTTAGTGAATTAGAACCAACAGGAGGCCAGGGCCATTATCTCTAAGTGTACTTCAAACTTTGTTACTGTTTTTTGGGTTTTCGGGGCTTTGTTTGTTTAGAGACGGTGCTCTTTTGTATTTGTAAATTGAAAGTAATAGTAATATTTGTCTCCCCAAAGTAATGTTGAAACGTTTGCAGCATGTTGTCAGTTTCTGAGAGCAGGAGGTTTGTCATCATTTGAGAAGCATGGGTCAATGGCGGTCATGAGTTACAGAGATGAAAGGAACCTAGGTAGCTCTGCACTTCTTCCCTGAGGGGCTCAGGGTCTGGGGAGGGACACAAACCACAGACTCCACTGTCTAGGCTGCAGGGTATGTGGTTTGTGCTTAGTTATTAGAACCAGCCACTTGCTGTCTAAGGTGGCAGGCAGGTGGAGGGAAGGACTGACTGATTGAATGGAGGGTTCTTTGGGAAGGCTTCCTGGAGGATATGGGATTTGAGCTGGGCCATGAAGGATGATAGGGATCAGCTCTTGGATATCGGGATGGAATATTCCTGGCCAAGGAAAACATGTGCTTGTGTTTAGGCCTAGAAGAGCAAACAAAGGTATGTTTGGGGAATGGCAGCCCATCTATTTAGTAAGTGACTTTACTCTTCCAAGCTTTAGTTGCCCCCTTTGCAAAAGGGAGAATAATACGTACCTCATAGAGTGTTGTGAGGATTAAAATAAAAGTTTTAGAAGCAGAAACCAATTTGCAGAAGGTTAAAGAGATGGCAGCAAGGGACTTCAGGCAGAGAAGCTTGGCACTGGAGGTGAAAGTGGATTATGGTGTTGGGGGGGGTGTTCCCTGCCCAAAGAGAGTTTTGAGCTTGGTTTTCAGGCTGAAGGAATGAGGCAGCCATGAGGGAGACATCTGAGACTGTGGTCCTGTAGGAAGAGCTAACCTGGGGGGAAATGAGCTCTCTTCCCTGTCAGCCTGGAGAAAATGAAGAAATGACAGGAAAATTTGAGAGTAGCATAATGATATGGCATCTCCTTTCTCCTCCCATGGAGTCACTGTTAGTGAAAAATCACGTTTTAAACTTAAAGAAAATTAATAATATTGAAAACAGCTACTATGGGGAATGGGATTGGAAATGAATTAGGGATGAAAAGAAGAACTACATTAACTCAGCCTGATGAGGTTTGAGGTTTAGTAGCAAAACACAAGAGTAATGGAGGCCCCTAAGAGTTGGTGCCGCCCCGAACCAGGAAAGCAGGGTTCTGGGATATAAATGGAGTCATCAGTGCTCTGAATTCAGGGAGTGAGAGAGGCCAAGTGGCCTGTATTTCTTCAAAGAATCTGAACCATTACTGCTTGAAACGAAGACTTCAGTATTTTCCTTAAGTGAGCATCTTGAAATATTCTTGTTTGACTCTCTGCCTAGATTTGCAGAGCCCAGAGCGCATGCATTTTTTTGAGCTCTTGGCTGTGATTTGATAAAACCGGGATCTCTTTCTCTTCACCTGGAAGACTTGGTGAAATCACTTAACCTCTTTATGTTTACATAAAATGAATATCTTAGCATCTACTCTCTTTATCCTTATTTTATAAACACGAGCTTTTCGTGAGTGATTTCTTTGGATTCTGACCTTTTTAAAGTCTGCCAGTCTAGGTCTGACTGGATCTTAGAAGTCTTCATGGATAATTTGCACTCACTTGTGGAACAGACTTTTTTTTTTTTTTTTTAAGATTTTATTTATTTATTTGACACATTGAGAGAGATTACAAGTAGGCAGAGAGGCAGGCAGAGAGACAGGGAGAGGAGGAAGCAGGCTCCCTGCTGAGCAGAGAGCCCGATGTGGGCCTCGATCCCAGGACGCTGAGATCATGACCTGAGCCGAAAGCAGAGGCTTTAACCCGCTGACCCACCCAGGCGCCCCCTTTTTTTTTTTTTTAATTAAGATTTGTTTACTTATTTTAGAGAGAGAACACGTGACCTTGTGCAAGCAGGGGGAGGGGCAGAGGGAGAGAATCTCCCAAGCAGACTCTCCACTGAGTGCAGAGCCCAACACAGGGCTTGATCTCATGACCCCGAGATCATGATCTGAACTGAAATCAAGAGTCGGGACACTTAACCAACTGAGCCACCCAGGTGCCCCAAAATGGACTTAAAAAAATGTTTGACATGGACTTCTTTGATGATATATATGGGGAAAAAAAAGAAAGAAAGAACAGGGGATACAGTGATCAACAGTTTACAAACTTCTCACCATCAGTTGTTCATCTGTAATTACATTTCTTTCTGGTTCCATTTCTGCTTTTGAACACTAGATGGGACTAAGAGATGACTTGTTTTACAGTAGTAGTAGCAGAAAGGATTTCGTAGCCTTCCAACTTCATTCTCAAAGTGTTGTTGGCTGATGGGCAGAATATGGGTACAATAGATGAAAACAGGGCTATTTCTGTTTACTCAGATGGCTTCCTGTTGATTTTAAATGGTAACTTTGATCAATATTTAGGCAGCATGAAAACCTCACATAAGATTCAAGTAGTACAGAAATGTGTGGCCAGGATACACCACAGTATTTTCCTTAACTGCAGTTTATAGAGAAATGCAATAAAATCGAAAGAATTAGTGATGTTGCTGTTTTTTAATCACCATGAGCCTGGCAAGTAATTATAAAAGCTATTTGATAGCTATATTAGGCTGGGAAGAAAAAATTAGACATGTTTTATATATTTTCTTTTTATTATTTTTCATGACCCCTATGTGAACTAATGCCTTTCTCTAAAATAAAATAAGAATTTCTCTGAAATAGAGGTAATAAATAATCAGTAATAATCCATAACCAAATGATTGTCTTAGAAAACAGTAGACTAGCTGAAAATGGAGCTTTATAGCCTTGTTTATACAATTTATAACAATACATTTCATTTCCAATATAGTTAACATACAGTGTTATATTAGTTTTAGATGTACGATATAGTGATTCAGCAATTACACACATTACTCAGGGCTCATCAAGATAAGTGTATCCCTAATCCCCTTCACCTGTTTGACCCATTCCCCCCACCCCCTGCCCTCTGGTAACCATAAGTTTGTGCTCTACAGTAAAGAGTCTGTTTTTTGGTTTGTCTCTTTTTTCCCTTTGGTGGTTTTTTTTTTCCCTGAAATTCCACATATGAGTGAAATCATATGGTATTTGTCTTTCACAGACTTATTTTGCTTAGCATTACACTCTCTAGACCTATCCATATTGTTGCAAATGGGAAAATTTGATTCTTTATGGCTAAATAATATTCCATTATATATATTTATCATATCTTTATTCATTCATCTATTGATGGACACTTGGGCTCCTTCCATAATTTGGCTATTGTAAATAATGCTGTGATAAACATAAGAGTACCTATATTCTTCTGAATTAGTGTTTTTGTGTTCTTTGGGTAAATACCCAATAGTGATTTACTGGATCATATGATATTTCTGTTTTTACTTTTTGAGGAATTTCCATACTGTTTTCCACAGTGGCTACACCAGTGCGCATTCCCACAACAGAATGTATTTTAAGGAACTGTATATTAAAATGTCTTTTATGATATTATATCATTGTAAGAAATGTACCAGTTGCTATATGAACTTAGCATTGACCTAGCAGTGTTTATTTTGTTTTCACATTTCTAAAATAATGACATACACATAAACACATAACCCTAATACATAGATTAAGAGAAATAATGTGGGGAAGGGTGGTAGGAGATAACAAGTGAATAAAAGAAAAAAAAGGCAGAAAACTTTAACTATAAATTTAAAGGTATTTTTCACTGAAATAATTCTGAGAAAAATCAGCATTAAAAATTGGGGCTCTATCAACTCAGCTCGTTACTGTTTGGGGCTACTAATTTGAGTGTTGGTTTGAAAGAGGTGACTATATGTTGATCTCATTCACTTAAAGCATTTTTTAGAGAGCTCTTTATTTTTCAGTAATCCTAAGACTTTTTTATTCACCAGAAACTGTAGCCACTGTGTTACCTTTCTGGCTTTCTGGCTTTTAGTTTTCCATCTAGAGGGCTGTGTTGAGATTTCCTGATCTTTTAGGATAGACTCAATGGATCTGGTGAATAAAGCAAGACTGGACCCCTTGGCCTCCTTTAGACTAACATTTTCTAAACTGTGTTCTTCGGAACACTAGTGTTCCACATGATGTTAATGGATTGTCCACTAAAGCAGTATTTTATAGCTAAATATTTTTAGGGAATGCTAGTTAAATAATTTGAAACTTAATTGTTTATGGTGTAACTTGACGGCCTCTAATATGTTAATGATGCATTAAATATCTCAACTATTTGGCCCTGATTTATTTTTTTAAGCTTCATCATACCCTTTAACTTCGAGAACACCAATAGGAAATATCCTATAACTTTTTTTTAACAGATTTTAATTGTGGTATGTCTCTAGATGCCTATACATTTATTTTATAATCCTGTTATAACTACTCCCTTGTAATTGTAGCCTCCACTGCCTTATATTGTGTTTGCCTGACAAAATCCCAACCCTGGTTAAATTAACTTTGTGCCTACTTTAGGCCTGTGCCTGAGTGGTTGAATGTAGCTATAGAAAGGTAGAACATGCTCACTTGTCTAGTGTCACATTTATGACTGCTAACCTCAGGTGGGCCTTAAGGCCTGCCCCATAATCCTGCTCAACAGATTCCTGTCTGTTTTTCCAGATCACTAAAGTCCACTCCATTTTTTTCCCTCAAACATCTCTCACTTCCTTCCCTACCCTCCCTCTCAACTGATAACCTTGTTTCCTGGTCAGTGAGAAAAAAGACCGTCAGCAGAGATGTCCGTGCACTCCCACTGTCTTGTCTGGTGGGAATATTCCTGGTCTCTGCCCATAGACTGACCCCTCTCTGTGACTGTGGGCGGTGTGCTTGCCGGTGCCGTGGGGGCCCACTCTCATGCCCGAGATTCCATTCCCTCTCACCGAGTCGCTTCTTTCCTCTGCACCAGTAGGTCATCCCTTTCTGTTAAATTATTCCTATCAGTACCCAAATAGGAGAAGGGATTTGGGGGTTTTTGATACCCCTGGTAGACCTAGCACCTAGAACACTACCCTGATCACAGTCATTGCTCAGCATGTTTCTTGAATAAATGAAGGAATACTTCCCATCTTTTATAAAGAGTTTTATTTTAAAGCAATTCTAAACTTAAAAAATAATACAGAGGAAGGCACCTGGCTGGCTCAGTCAGTAGTGAGTGTAACTCTTGATCTCAGAGTTGTGACTTTGAGTCCCCCCATTGGGGGATAGAGTTTACTTAAAAAAGAAAATAGTACAGAGAATTTCCACATATGCCTCACTCAGCTTCCTTCTGCGGATTTCCCAACTGAAGAAAAACAAAAACAAAAATTTTCCTTTGGCTGTTGGTTTCCTTTTAAAACAGCTCCATGTTTTCTCTACTAGTTGACCCCCTCTGTTGTCCTTCCATTTTACTCTTAAACCCACCCTGTTCCTGGGGTGCCTGGGTGGTGCGGTTCATTGAGCGTCTAACTTCTTGGTTTGGGCTCAGGTTGTGATCTCAGAGTCATGGGATCAAGCGCAGGCTCTGTGCTCGGCATGGAATCTGCTCGAGCGTCTCTCTCCCTCTCCCCCTGCTCCTCTCCAATCCCCCACCTAAAACAAACAAACAAATACATAAATAAATATTTTTTAAAAAACCAACCTTCCCTCTTCCAGTTTCTGCCCTTCCTTATCCCCAACTCCACCAGAACACCCTTGTCAAGAATGCTAAAGACCGGGCGCCTGGGTGGCTCAGTGGGTTAAAGCCGCTGCCTTCGGCTCAGGTCATGATCCCAGGGTCCTGGGATCGAGGCCCACATCGGGCTCTCTGCTCAGCGGGGAGCCTGCTTCCTCCTCTCTCCTCTCTCTCTGCCTGCCTCTCTGCCTACTTGTAATCTCTCTCTCTCTGTGTCAAATGAATAAATAAAAAATCTTTAAAAAAAAAAAAGAATGCTAAAGACCTTTTCATTGGTAAATCGAGTGATCAGTTCTGGTTTCCTCTCTTCTTTGATCTAGCATCAGCATTGACTTCTTTCTTCTTTCTTTCCTTCTCTTATTTTCTAGACGTTTCTTCTTGAACTTCTTTGCTTTCTGCCTCTTCTGTTCTCTCTCTATATTCATTCTCTGGATAGCCTCATCTCTGTTCATGACTTTAACTATCATCCCAAATGCTGGTGACTCCCACATTTGTGTTTTTACCCTTGATCTTGTCTTTGAACTCCAGATTTTTGTGCTCATTATCTCTTTGACTTCTTAACCTGTTTGTCAAACATATGTTGATAACAAAACTCTTCACCATTTGCAAGGCCAAAGGCTGTGTCTGTAGTCTTCCCATCTCAGGAAATGGTCCTGCATTCTTCCTGTGGCCCATGCTGCAAACCTTGGAATGTTCTTGACTTCTTCACATCACTCACATTCTATATCAAATCTACCAGCATATTCTGTTGGTTCTTTCTTTAAAGTATAGACCTAAAAGCATGATTACTTTGTATTATCTTTACCACCAGCCCTTTGGTCCATATCACCATCATCAACTCTGGAAAAGACCTTCTGAGAGCCTCATCTCATTTCCAGTGTGGTTCATTGTCTGCGAAGCAGTCAGAATAATTACTTCAAAACATAGATTAGATTATGCCACTCTTCTGCCTAAAACCCCCTGCATGATTTTCTAGTAAACATCATTTTACTCTGAGTAAAATCCCAAGACCTTACCATGCCTAAAGACCCTTCCTGATGTTATTTCCCATTCTCCGCTTCCCTCAGTCTATTCCTGACACAGCCGTGAGACTCCCACCCCGTCGCCCTGATACTTGCTGTTTCCTCTGCATGAAATGGCTTTTTTCTTATGCATTTAAGCGGCTCAGTTCTCTTTCTTCACTTTCTTTAGGTGTCACCTTATTTGAGAGGCCCCTTTGCCTCTGCCATATAAAGATGTGCCTTTCCATTTTTGCCCTCTGCTTCTTTCTTCCACTTCCTGTCCACGTAGTGTTGTGCCTCCAGAGTATATATTTTGTTAATGTATTTCTTGTCTCTTCCCGATATACTGCAGACTCCGTAGAGACAGGAACTTTGTACATGTTTTATGTGCTACTGTGTGCTAAGTGTCTGTCCCGGTGTTGGGTGCACTGTAAGCACTCCATGTTTAAAATGAGTGAGCGAGCAAATGAATGAATGAAACGAGTTGCGTGTTAAGATGAGGAATACACAGAACAAGTTTGATCAGGAGCAAGGACTCAGGTGCCACATAATCCATGCTGCTAAAGAGGTCTTATGAAAATATGGGCTTGACTCAAAGATGACAGAGAGGAGAAGAAAGAGGTGAGGCTAGGAAGGGACTACCCCGTCTTAATGCCTGGTCTCTGCCATTCTGACAGATGATAGAAATAGCATGCTTGCTTTTTGAGGGTGATCGAGCTTTTTGCACATTTGCCCTAACAGATGCCGAATAATTTCAGCTTGGTTCTGTGTATGATTGTTTATGTACACATTTACTTGTATTTGAGAATTTATCCTGACAGTTACAATTTTGTGGTTTATATTACTGCAGGTGTGAGGCATCAAGTCCACACATTCATCCAGTCGGTTGGTGTAAAGAACATAGAAGAACACTTATTACTCCACCGGGTTTGTATTTTTATGTGTCTACTATTCTTTTTAAAAGATTTTATCTATCTATCTGTCAGAGAAAGAGAGAGCACAAACAGGGGGAGCAGCAGGCAGAGGGAGGGGCAGACTCCTCGCTGAGCAGGGAGCCTGATGCAGGGCTCAATTGCAGGACCCTGGGATCATGACCTGAGGCAAAGGCAGATGCTTAACCGACGGAGCCACCCGGACGCCCCTTATGTTCCTAATATTCTTCTTCTTATCCATCAGGAGTCTGCAAATTTTCTGTAAAGAGCTAGATAGTACATATTTTTGGCTTTGTGGGCCATACAATCTCTGTCACAACTACTCAATTCCATTTTAGCTGCCCTAGATGATATAGAAATGAATGAACATAGTTGTGTTGGAATAAAACTTTATTTGCAAAGAACAGGCAACTGGCCTGCAAGCAGTAGTTTGCTGACCTCCGATACATCTGAACGTATATACATTGGTTTAGTGCATAACAGAGTATCAAAGGTTGTCTTTGGAAAATAACTTCTTTTTATTTTATTAAATTTTTAAAATTTTTTTGAAGATTTAATTTATTACAGAGAGAGAGAGAGAAAGCACATGCATGCATGATCTGGGGAGAGGGATACAGAGAGAGGGAGAAGCAGACTCCCCGCTGACAGGGAGCCTGCGGGGCTCAGCCCCAGGACCCTGAAATCATGACCTGAGCTGAAGGCAGACATTTAACCCACTGAGCCACCCAGGCGCCCCAAGTTCTTTTTCTAAAAGATCTTCTATTTCTCAAGTTGAAATTCATTTCTAGACCTTACATTACATTTAAGTATATTGTCTAACCCCAGAAGTGAGTTGTCTAAAGCTTTAACAAACATAGAGAAGTGGACATAGGGGACAGCGCTGTGAATGGAGCCTTGACCTGCATGTGAGTCAGTTCTGACAAAAGCACAGTGTTCACATTTAAGTGAGAACTTGAGGCTTTAGATTTTTTTTTTTAATAACCTGGATCAGAATTCACATATTTACTTTTCCTTTTTCTGTTTCGTGAGATTAAGAGTCTCTTATGGTTTGTCTCTTTCCCGATCCCTTCTTGTTTCATTTTTTCCCTCCCTACCCCCCAAGGCCCCCACCCTGGCCCTCAGCAGTTTAGTCTTGATCCATTTTTTTCTTTCTTTCCCACGTTTTTGGTCATCAGAGATGACCAGAGCTCTGGTAATCAGAGGTCTGGTAAACAGAACCAGTGAACAAGAGGTTCCTGGTTATGTCTTCACAGCACTGGCTTAAGTACTGTGAGAAGGGCTGGTTTAAGGCATCATTGTTGACGTATGATGGGAGGCAACTAACCAAATCATCTGTCTTCTTCTATGGACTTTTATAACTTAGTGGAAGGGAAAAGCCAAAGCTTTTTGACAAACTTTAAAAATTCGAACTTCATGTTCAAAAGTACCAAACCCTGACAACAAAGATACTCTTTCCCCAGTCCCTTTTCTCTCAGGGCAGCTTCCTGGCTGCATCTCTGATGTCCTGCCTGAGAAGGCTCCCCTAAGGTGCCCTTCTGCTGCCTTCGCTACATCCTTGATCAGTCTCCTCAGCTGGCCTGCTAGACACCCCATGTTCATGGTTTTTTCGAAATATGTAGCATGTCTACTGTTCTTTTTCCAAAATTAAAGTCTTTGTGACTTTTAAAATGAGTTTCTTTTGTATTATTCAATTGTACATTAATACATGCTTGTCCTGAAAACTTTAGAGTGAAAATAGAGGTAATGGCTGTTCTCTCTCATAATAGTTTAAGAGTTTGTCCTTCTCTATCTAGAAGAATCTTTTTGCCTCTCTGTATACACAAATTTCTATGCATGTACAGTCAGCTTTAACATTACTTAAATTCTGCAAGATATGGTCCTTAAAAATGTATTGTACAATGTTTGTATTCATAGAAAAATGTTTGCATACTTACTCTTAAACTTTTATTTTACAATAACTTGAAAGTACAGAAAAGTTGCAAGAATAATACAAAGTCATCTGTGTCCTTGACCCAAAGATCCATTCAAGTTTGTCAATAGTATCAGTGATGTCATTTGTACTAAAAGGGTCAGACTTTGCGCTCAGGTGTTATATCCTCTACTCTCCTTCAGTTAGGTTTTCCAGGACTTTCATAACATCAGTATGTTTAAGGATTATAGATTAGTCACTTTGTTGTTTTGTTTCATTTCAAAGATTTTATTTATTTATTTATTTATTTATTTATTTATTTATTTGAGAGAGAAAGAGAATGAGTGCATGAGCCAGGAGAGAGGCAGAGGGACAGACAGACTCCCCACTGAGCATGGAGCCCGATCTGTGGCTCGATTCCAGGGCCCCAAGGTTGATGACCTGAACTGAAGTCAGACATTTAACCAACTGAACCATCCAGGTACCCCACAGATTAGTCATTTTGTAGGATGCCGCTTAATTTGGATATGCTTGGCATTTCCTCGTGATTGGATCTGAGTTGTATATTTGGGCAGGAATATCACAGAAACAGTGCCGTGTGCTCACTGCGTCCTCTCAGGTGGCATACAAAGTTAATTTGTCTCACTCCTGATCTTTTACTATTAATCAGTCAAGATGGTGTTTGCCCGGGGCATCTGGGTGGCTTAGTCGGCTTAGCGTCCAACTCTTGATTCGGCTCACGTCATGATCTCAGGGTCCTGGGACTGAGCCCTGCATTGGGCTCCCTGCTCTGTTTAGAGTCTACTTGAGGTTCTCTCGCCCTCTCCCACTGCCCCTTCCCCACCACTGCCCCTCCCCTTGCTCGAGTGTGCATGTGCACTCTCTCTTTCTGTAAAATAAATAAATTTTTTAAATCTTAAAAAAAAAAGGGTGGTGTTTGCCAGGCTTCTTCACTAACATGATTTTTTTCCTTTCAATTAGTATTTTGTGAAGAGATACTTTGAGATTGTATAAATATCCTGTACTTCATCCCCGGATCACTCACTAGTTTCAACATCTGTTGATATTTCTAGTATGGATTATTATTCTGACAGCTGCTAAATGCTAATTTTTTATTCCTTGTACATAATTAGTTGATATTCTTCTACAAAGAATAACTTTTTCATCTTCCCATTTATTCTATTTATTTATCTCTGCATGGACTCATACATTACTGTTTTTATCAATGAATTATAATCTATAACCAGCATTATTTACTTTTATTTTCATTTTCATGTTTCATTTTCTCAGATTTGGCCATGGGAGTCCCTTTAGCTGGTTACTATGTCCTTTGGCTTGTTCTAATCGTTTTTTGAGAACTTTCTACTTCGTGGCACAGCTAGGCTTATCCTGTACTTTCCCTGATTCAAACTAAAATCTAAACACGTAGGTGTGCTCATTGCTACTGGGATGATGCTACTTCTCTCCTCTCAGAGGACATAGAAAATATATTCATGTCAAAATATTAAAAAATACATATTTATGGAAAAAAATACATATTTATGTATATTTCTGTATCTATGTGGACATTGAAAACAATGAATTTATATCATTAGCTCCTATTCATATCTAAGACCCCTAAGTTTATTCTAGTTTCCTACTTTATTTATACCTCTTTTTTCAGTCATTAAGAAACCTGCCTTCCTTTATCTCCATATATTTTCCTATTTTTTCAGTCCTCTTTATGTAGCCAACTTCCCGCTCCACTGAGCCACTGTTAATTCCTGCTCCTGCCTGCCTGATGGGTTTTTGGACTCGGGAGGAAACAAACGGAGGCAAGAGGAAGGAGGGATAGTTTTGTCTACATACTCTATTAATAGCGACCCATGACTGGGGGCCCTTGGGTGGCTTCGTCGGTTGAACGTCCCAATTCTTGGTTTTACTCAAAGTTGTGAGATGGAGCCCCCCCGCACAGGCTCTGAGCTCAGCATGGAGTCTGCTTGAGATTCTCTCCCTTTCCCTCTCCCTCCCCCATTGCCTCTTTCCCTGTTCACACGCTCTCTCTCTAAAAAGAAAATAAATCTTTAAAAAAAAATACTGTACTATGACTTGATTTTGCTTGTTTGTTTGACCTAACAATATGATGATATATCTGGAATATGTCCCATATTAGTATATGTAAATCTGCCTCATTCTTTTTAATAAGTGCTTTCTCTTCCATATGTACTATATATATAGCACATAACCAAAAACTGTGCATTGTTTGTGTGTACATGAGATTTTCCTAGATTAGGAGAATTAAACATTAAAGGGTACTTTTGTTTGTGTGTATCTGTATATAGAACTTACCTGAGAATATAAATTATACGTGTACATATATGTTAAATTTTCGTTCAAAAGGGAATAGAGGAGTTTTGATCGAGACGAAAGTAATGTAGTTATTACAGTTAGTTCTGAGTGTGTTATTCAATTTAAAGTTATTATATGGAATATGAACATAATTTCCTAGGCTATAGTAATAATATGTCATAATTTTACAGGTCAGTTTGTGGTTCTCACTACCATTTTGGTGAAACCTGACAGGATTTACTTTTCTTCCTTCTTAGGTTATCCAAATGTGAAACATTTTTCTTGGGATAAATACTTAGAAGAAACCAATTCTTTACCTGCTCCTGCAAGAGCTTTCAAAGTGGTGAGTTAATCTGTTTTACACTATTTGATTAATTTGTGTTGACAGTAGTGTTCATTCATTGAAATTCAAGAACAGAAAGAGATTGTACAAGTGAACCAGAATAGGAAAAAGAGGGAAACAGAAGACCACAGAAGATGTTTTTGACTTCTTACAATTTTGAAAGTCAAAATTTTTACTGGGGTGTTTGTTGTTTGCATCTAGAAAATACTTTTATTTTGGCCCTGTTCCCTTGGAAAATAATTCTTGAATTGGTATGGAATGAGTTGTTGTGATCTTATGGCAAACTTCTGTTTTTCCAGCTAGATATTCTGAAAAAACAAAACAAGATAGGATATTTTTTAATGAAAATTGTATTTAGTGATTCCTTTAGATCTGTTTATGGAAAGCTGAGATGCTGTTTTTCATTTTATTACTATTAATCAGCATGTTTAATTATCAAAATGCAAGGTCACCTGCTTTTTTAGTAGTTTCTTTCTAACCAGAGTCATTGCATCTTACATATAACTTGGTAAGATTCAAAATAAACCTCATTTCTTTGCAAGGGAAGAATAAGTAATGAAATGTATTTTAAATTTTTTTCATCTCTAATAACTTCCTTTATAATTTCTATTTTTCTGTAAATTTAAAGAAAATATATATAATATTTTACAAATATTTAATGTAACATAGTCTGTCATAAACATGACTTTTCTTTAAATGATTTTATCGTGTATAAATTGCTAGAGTTATTAATGATAGAATTAATTAGAGGTATGGGCCCCCAAACATAGAAAAGAACATCGTAAATTTTTGAAATAAAAAAGTTTATTACATGAAGAAAAGCCATGTAAAAGAACGTATCTGATAGTCAATTTAGGATTTAAAAATGGAATAGAGTTATGATCTACTTAAGAATTTTTACCTGACTCTCTAACTTTACCTCAAGCTGTTACATAGAAGAACTTGCATTGCACTTTGCTTTGAACTGGGTAAAATCACATCAGTATCAGTCTGCATGTCTCCTGTCACACTGATACCAGAGAGAAAACTATGATTTCTCTAGTTTGGCCTTCAGGTACCTTGCATTGATTGTTTTTATCCTTTACATAATTTTCACACTTAATTTTCAGAGCCACAGTTTTGTTATACCCAAGTTAATGAACAGGGGCATGAGCTCAGAAAAGTAAAGCAATTTGTCTAACATAACAATCACCTTGCCTTCTGTGGCTTGTCACTTTTTTTGGAGGCTTACAGGTTTGCTGAGGACCGAGGCATAGGCAGCTAAAGTCTACAAGAAGGATTCCATCTTGCATGTTTTGATGGCTAATTTTCTTTTTTTTTTTTAAGACATCTGCTTTTTGGTCTCCTGATCATTTCTAATCTCTGTGTCACTTCTCTGCCACTTTAAAGTTCTTTCCTCTCTTTTTGTAAATTATTTTAATGCCTGTTGATTTTTGCCAAGACACCTCCTTCTAACTAACGAGAAAAACTTCTTGTTTTCCCTGTAGCTAATCAAATAACTGCAGCATTTTGAATTTTATCTTAAGATCTTTTGCTTTCTGTTTGCTCCTGTGGCTGCGTGCTCTGGCTGTTTCTATTGCCTCCGGGTTTGGCCATGTGATTTGGGATTATGTTTTTGGATAGGGAAGGAAAGGTCCAAAACTATTGTAGGATCTTGCGAGTTGGAAGGTTGATTCTGTAAATAGCTCATCTTATGATGTCTTTTGTGACACAGAGCCCACCTTCTCTTCCTCTGAATCTTACCATGTAAACTTTTCTGTATGGCAGAAACCTCCACATGGATTCCAGAAAAAAATGAAGCTTGAAGTCATAGACAAAAGAAATCCTATGTTTATTAGAGTAGCAACAGTTGCAGACACGGATGATCACCGAATAAAAGTGAGTGTTCTCTGGTGGGGTTTTGTTTTGTCTTTTGTTACAAGATATCTTGGATGGAAACTTTAGCAGATATTTAACTTGTGAGGTTCTATAATTAGTAAGACTATAGGAATATGCAAATAAAGCATCTGTGCATCTTGTCGATGTTTATCCAGTATTTTTCCTTTAATCGATGCAGTTCTCTTTATTTATGACTGACACTTAATATGTTGTATTTCCTTTCTGTCTCCTAGCACACACTCAAAATATTAAAAGCCTGTCTTAAATAATAGAGTGATTTTTTCTCACCTCATTCTCCAATAGTATGCTTTTTTTTTTTTTTAAGATTTTATTTATTTATTTGACAGAGAGAGAGATTACAAGTAGGCAGAGAGGCAGGCAGAGAGAGGAGGAAGCAGGCTCCCTGCTGAGCAGAGAGCCCTATGCGGGGCTCAATCCCAGGACCCTGAGATCATGACCTGAGCCAAAAGACAGAGGCTTTAACCCACTGAGCCACCCAGGCGCCCCCAAGTATGCTCTTTTTTTGAAAATGTGCAGGTTAACATTTTTTGATGGGGTTGTATTAGTTGTAGACTTTTCAGAAGAAAAGTACAGAAGCGCATCCTTTTATGATAGGACGGGGAAAGAGAAATAATTTTACAAAGGAGATCAGATTGTACCTTTCGCAGGGTCAGCGAACGTTCAGGAAGGTGGATCCAGTTCGTTCTGTGGGAGGCTGATCAAGTGTAGTCACGGATCCTGGTGAGGAGCCAAGAGCTCTTCTCCCTGCGTCTGGCTTCTGCTTTCACCTCACTTTCAAACCAGAGCCATTTTCTTTCCACTTATTCCACAGCATTGTTTGGACTTTCCCTTAAGAATAATAAGTTATGGAAACAACAAGGTGTTAGATTTTCATGGTGTTTTACAGGGTAACAGTGTTCCTCCATTATTTGATGTTTGTGGTGATAACAGTGCAGGAGATTTCTGTTGCTATTGTTATGTTATATGAAGCTCAGGCATAGAAAGAGTTAATTTATTAATTCCCATCGGTGGCAGAACTAAGTCACAGCCCTGAGCTCTAGGTGTCTAGTTTATGCTCTTTTAAAAAAATAAATAAATAAATAAATTACATAGTCAGCTGTCTCTAATGAGATCATACATAAAAAAATTATAAAACATGAAAAACATATAACTTGATTTTGTGTAAAATAGAAATTTTGCTGTTTAATTCATTATTTTTAAGATTATATCATCACATAACATTTTAGAAATTATAAATAATAGAGAGCCTGTTAACCTTTTTCAAGTGTATTTTCCTATTAATTGTTTTTGGTATGAAATTGTAAATCATAAAGCAATTAGAGTATTTTAGGGCCAGAAATATTTTTTAAGTAAGCTAGTGATCAGAGAACTGTAGAACTAAACAAAATATTATTTTTTAAAAATCAGATTGGTCAGAGTTGAAAAAAATGTGTTTTGGTTAGGGTGCATTATTCTCTTACATAGTGGGTAGGAATATAAAGGGTCTCGACCTTTCAAAAAACCACTTTGGCGAAGGCATCAAAAGTCTTATATGCTGCTTACCCTTTAATTCAAGAATTTCAGTTCTAGGAATTTATGGGAACAGAATTAACCAAAGGGAATATGCAAGGAAAATAGAGCAGTGCTGTTTATAGTGTTTAAGATTGGGAACAACCACAGTAGGATATAGGTAAAATAAAATACTATCTATAGGATGTTAAATATTTAATACGGGCAAGTGAAAAAAACTCAGATTTATTCTGTATCATGTCTGGTATTGTTTTCGAAAAGAATATTATGGAAAGAAACTGACCAAAATAATGACAGTGCTTTTCTTGGGGTGCTAAGATTGTGAGTGATTAAAAATGATTTTTTATAATTATAAATGAATTATAAATGATTAGGTTTTCTTTTTAATGATCTGGTTTCAGGA
Source organism: Ailurus styani (assembly GCA_002007465.1). Taxonomy (NCBI): domain Eukaryota; kingdom Metazoa; phylum Chordata; class Mammalia; order Carnivora; family Ailuridae; genus Ailurus; species Ailurus styani. Next base: position 52,464 of record LNAC01000231.1, on the reverse strand, counting down.
TACATAGTAATTGCTTACGTAGTTAAAAAAAATTAGATTAACTCTGATTTTACACGTGAGAAAATTTTGGCCCAGAGAGGTCAAATACTCCGAAGTGGGTAAGTTCACTTAGCTAATAGGAAAGTTCAGACTAGAATCCAACTCTTTTTGCTTCTGGCTGAATTCTATTTCCAATACAACATCTAGTTGTTTAATACGCAAAAAAGATCTGGCTATGAGGTGTCTAATTGCCAGGTAACTTTTCATGATTAATGGTGTAAATTTCATAGCTAAAAGTGAGCCACTGAACAAGTACTTGAGTGTTTAAGAGGTCCTCAAAAAGTCAGCGAACAGGTGACAGTGACTCCATTTCAGGATTCATCCGAGACTTCTGAGAATTATGAAAAGCTTTCATTAGTAGGAATTTTTCTAATAATATGAGAGGTGATGTTACAAGAATGCTTATCTTTCTTTTTCAGGAAGGAGGAGAAAGAGCATATAGAGACTAAGTCATTAGCGAAGCTTAATATTTTAATATCTTAAGTTTCTCGGGGATAAAATCAACTCGTCAGCTAAACAAGATGAACCTTTTAAGGGCCATGATCTATATCAGACCTTGAGTTATTACTATTAAAAATTTTAAAGCTTTCATATATTTCATCACATGCTGAAGGGAAAACAAGCAGAATGTTTTTGCTCTCATCTTTATGTTTTGGGGACAGTGAGAACATAATACAGTCCTGCCCCATCTGTCCCTACCCTCACGTTTGGGGGTGTTTGCAAGAACTTTCAACTTACCTTAGCTGCTGCTTCTGACATTTTATCCCTAATTTTCTGAAATAATACTGGTATTCTGCTGTTTGTCAATCCATCAATTTTAGGTCTGGTCTGTTTCCTTCCTGTTAGGGTCATTCAGGATTTAGCTCTTACCATCTCCATACCTTCCCTTTACCCTTTCAGTAGTTATTTCACATCTAAACCATTTTTTTCTCTGTCTTCCTATTCATGTTTTTATGAGTAAGTAAATCTTGTTCACTGCTGAGCAAAGTAGACTTTTTCTTATGACATTTTGTTTTTCTTGGAGTCAGTAATTTCTTGTATTTTGATTTTTTAAAATTTTCTGTGTTCATAGTGTCTTACGTCTACAAGTACTCCAATAAATCTGCTGTGTTTTTCTGTCGAAAGCCCAAGTATGTTTTTTTAAACCTTCTATCTGTTTTGTTTTGTTTTGTTTTTCTTGAACTCTTTTTCCTACAGCTTAGCAGAGTCACCTACGGTGTTCTGGGTGGTTCTACTCTAAGCCTTATTCAGAGCTTTCCCATCCTGAAATTGCTCTTTGCTGACAGACTATGTTGTATTTCATTTTTTTTTTAATCACATACTTGTTTTTTCTTTGTGTATTTTCTTGCTGAAACACATCTTTTTGTAACTTTCTAAGAAAGGGTGGATGAAAAGCATCTTTTTTGTGACTCCTTGCATCTCAGTATTACTAGTCTTACATTTGATTCATACTGTGACTAGGTGTTTGAAATGCTGGGTAGAGAACCATTTCCGCTCAGAAATTAAAAGCATTGTTTTGCTGTCTTCTCATTGGGGACCATCTCTCTCTATCCCTGATGTTCACATGTTTTATGATGTCGTGTCTCGATGTGAGTCTTTTTCCACTTATAATGCAGAGTACTCAGGCTTTTTACTGTGGGGCTTCATGTCCTTCAGTTTTTGGAAATGTTCCTTGTATTACTAGTTCGTTGACTTCCTTTTGTCATCCAATCTCTCTTCTCTTTCTGGAAGTCCTGCTACTCTGTTGTTAAACCTCCTGAATTGACCCCTTGATTTTCTTATAGTTTCTTGTTTTGCTTCTCTGATTTTTTATTCTACTTGGTTAGAGATATCCACTCTATTTTCTAAAACTTATGTTGCATTTTTAATTACAACTCCAATTTTTTTTTAATTTTCAAGTTTTTTTCTTATTTTCTAGTCTCCCCTCCCCCCTTTTAAAGGGCATCATCTTTTTTTATTACTTGAAGCAATATTGTGTCTTGACTAAGGATACTAGTGATCATTTTTCTTAGGTTCCCTGCTTATTTCTTCTAAATTTCTTTATTAGTTAGTCTCTGCTCTGCTTTATTAGAACCTCTCCTCAATGTCAGGTCCTTGACTGGCTATTTCCTTTAAGAAAAAGGCACTCAAAAAGTTAACTGTTTTCACAGGTGGGACTTAGAGACGAGTGGACTTCACCGTTTGATAAGAAAGCAAAGAGCCAGCTTTTTCACAGGGAGATCCCCATTTCTGGCATCTGAGTCCTTCTCTGGAGCTTTCCAGTTTCTGCCAGTCTCCTCCCCGGTGGCTGCTGGTCGAGATAGAGAGAAGGACTGGGTTGGAATGTGCAGTTCTTGCTCACTTCCTGTGTTTCTGTCCCACCCATTGCCATGGAATGTTTGTTCTAGAATTCAGAGCCTTAGTGATTTTATTTCTCTACAAGGTAAACCTCTATTCTCTCTGGCAAGGTTGTTAAAGGGGTAGTTACCGTGGTGGTGGGGGGGGAGATGGGAGAGCAGACTAAGGGAGTTCCCATACCTGCTGCCACCAGATTGAGTCCTTCTTGGGTTCTGCCCAGTATATCCGTTTGCTCTGGTCCTGTCCTCCTCAGGCACCTGGGCTGCAGCCCACACACTCTATCCTGTAGGTCAGCACTCCTGCCTTTGGCCTCCACACATGTCACTGGTCGCTGTCATTTCTCACCTGTCAGCCACTTCTCTTTTCCATTTGTCCTCCTGGCTTTAGACCTTTGCAGATACAGCTTAAATTTCAGAAGAGAGTGGAGATAAGCACCTGGGTCTGTAATGAAGAAAAAAAATCCAACCAAACCTTTTCTTTTTAAGAAATAGTGTGCTCTCTAAAACATTATCTACCTTATTCTCGATTAGGTGTCAAAAATGGGTATTAAGGTTTTACGAAGTTTCCAAATAATGTTTCTGGATAAAAATGTATCCAGTTTCCTAAACTATAATTTTAGATATGTGTGAGTTAAGTGTTCCTCACTATATTTTGATCCATAATCATCTTGTTTTCTTCCTTCCTTTTCTTTTTTTAGATAGAGAGCAGGTATGGGGGGAAGAGGGAGAGAGAGAGAATCTTAAGCAGGCTCCATGCCCAGCATAGAGCCCAACTTGGGGCTCAGTCTCACAACCTTGAGATCATGACCTGAGCCAAAATCTAGCGTTAGACACTGACTTGTATTTGAAGAGAAAACCCTGGTTATAGTTTTCTACTATAAACAATGAGTTGAGTTGCCCAGGCACCCCTCATCTTATTTTCTTTAGAATTTTTATTAAATTTAGTATTATTGCTGAGTTGCTTTCATATATAATTGTATTTATAATGGAACACTTGTATTATAAATATTTTGTATGTCTCTTTTGGGTTTGTAAAATTTTTAAATATTTCATGTTGTATGTTTATGTATCTTCTTTTGTTTTTTATTAGACATTTGATTTCTTTTCAAAATAGTCACCAGCGAGAGTAAAGCTATAACTTAACATTACTAAAATGTCTGATTTTTTTGTTTAAAACCTCTTAAAATGCCACCAAATGAAGTAGAAATTACAAAAGATGAAATAAAACTATACAAACATTAATAAAACTATTTCATCTGGGCTTCTAGAATGAGAATTTCAATTTGGGTTAGTATAATTTTTGGATATATTTTTACACAATTTCAGATAGCATTTTTAAGTGTATTTGGTACTTATCAAAGAGAATGTTGTTGTTACCTCTGTTCATAATATCTAAACTAAATTTTATCTTTGAAATTGAACCTTTAAACTACTAAAATTCTCCAGATTGTCTACCAGTCTAGTTTACAGGAGGTATTAGGTTTATCTATGGTATCTAAAGTACATTAATCCTAGGTAGATAACTTCTCATTGCCAAACCAAGATTTCAGTTTCATAGAAAACTATGACACATTGTGGTATCAATAGATATGCTAGATCTACCATAAACATTCTTAAAGGCATATGTAAGGAAACTTTAAAAAGAACCCTTTTGTTTATGATCATATCAAGATTTTCAGAGACTATATTGGTGTACAGTAATGTACTAGTTAACATCATGGGTCTCAATTCTGAGCACACACCAGTTACTTAGAGGTTGAGTAAACAACATATGAATGCACAAAACCAAACCTAAGGATTAATAATCTTCTAGGTAGGCCCGCGCCCCCCCCCATTTCCTTCTCCTTTTCATCATTGAGAAAATTCTGATAATGTATCCAGGATGAAGAACCATTTATTTGTTAGGATTGAGTATGTTTGCTATAGGAAGATACCTAATTTTTAAAAATTTAGGGGTTTATTTACAACAAATGAGATATAAATCATGTGAACATTGATTCCAGTGTAAAAGAAATGGAATTTAGGAATAGCAAGATCAGAATCCAGGAAAGTTCCATGTTTCTAATAAAATAGAGTAAATCACTTGATTAGTTGAGAATTAGGACACTTTAAACTTACTTTAACACTAAGTTATGTGTGCTCATTTATTGGTAGCATTGATAGATAGCATAAATTGGTATTTTTAGAAAATTATCATGAATGTCTTCTCGCTGTTAGTTGGGCATTGTTTTTGATCAGAAGAAAGGAAAGGGTTCTTTGAGTTAAGTAATTTTCTGTAAGTGCTGCTTTTATATTCAGTGTATGTGAATGATGAATAATTTTATTTGGATCCTTGAATTTTAGGCTTGGTTACTCCTCCTAACTAGCTTTGTGATCTCTTCTCTTCTTTAAGAAAATACCTATGATTTCTTCCAGGTGTGGAATTCTGTGGACTTTGATTCTAGGATTAATTTGATTTCTCAGCTTGAGAAGGTGGATTCATTGTGAAGGACGTTATCTTGAACCCGTATATATGTACTCTAACAACTCTGTACTGTGCTGTCGTACCGACATACCTTAATTTAGTCAGCCAGTCTCCTAACGGTGGATACCCAGGTTGTTTTCTCCTATAAACAATGAGTTGAGTTACTGAGATTATCCAGTCAAAGGTGATGTATTTTAAGAGATTGTTATTGCAAATAACACTGCAGAAGTATTTGCTAATTAATCTTCCTGTCAGCAGTCCGGAAGAAAGCTCTTTATTCTCATACTCACCAACTCTAGGAATCACCAAAATGGAACATTTTTGACAGGTTGAAAGAATTGCATCTTGTGATTTTAATTTGCAGTTTTTTGGTTATAAGTGAAATTGATAATCTTCTTATCTGTTTACTAACTGTAGTTAGTTTCTTATTTTTGAGCAGTTTGTATCTATTTTTCATCTTTCTATGGGCCTTTAATCTTACCATGTTAATGTATGATTTCTATATACATTACAATGTTACATATGTAATAAATGTGTTTTTCGGGTTTCTCATGGGTCTTCCATCTTTTTTGCAGTATTTGCCACACATTACAGAATATTTGCCACTCTTAGGTTTTTTGTTTTTTGTTTTTTAAAGATTTTATTTATTTATTTGACACAGAGAGAGAGATTACAAGTAGGCAGAGAGGCAGGCAGAGAGACAGGGAGAGGAGGAAGCAGGCTCCCCGCTGAGCAGAGAGCCCGATGCAGGCCTCGATCCCAGGACACTGAGATCATGACCTGAGCCGAAAGCAGAGGCTTTAACCCACTGAGCCACCCAGGCACCCGCCACTCTTAGGTTTTAAATGTTCATGTAGTCAATTGAACAATCTTTTCTTTTACGGCTTTTGAGTTTGGTATCTTGTTTACAAAGGTTATCCTACTCTGAGAATACCAATACATTCATTCTAGAACTTTTATTGTTCAGCTTTTAATGTTTGCATTTTTCATCTCTCTGGCATCTGTTGTCTTGTTAGGAGTAAGGGATTCACAGACTTAAGGAAATCTAGCTGGCAAACTTAATGTAAAAGTAAAATATCTATAGCCTTTTGGTAAATCTTTCATCCTAAAAGATAAAATATGTGTAATCCTTAAAAGCTACCTAGCTGATCCTTAGTGACCCTGCCTGGGGGACCAATTGATCTTTCACGTGGTGACCAATAACAGTGGCACCAACCATTCTATAAAATCTCTTTGAGAGATATTGTAATTATGAGAAAAAAATGTTATTTAGAAATGCATTGCATGGAAGTTCCAACTTATTGAGAGAATATATGCTCTTATGTACCTAATAAGCAATTCAACCCAGTGCCTGGGATTTTGTTGATACAGAGTAAAAGATATATAATTTAATTTCTAATATCTATGTTTTAAATTTACCTTCATTTAAGTTGTGATTAAACATAAAAAACTGGTTTAAAAAAAAGAAAAAATGCATTGCATGGAGAGATATTTTGTAAACTGGGTGTATTTCTAGTAGGACGTTGAATTTGTTTAAAAAAGCCTTTTTAGCATAACTCTGGGAGAGTTGACATTTATATGAAAGGCCCTTTTGCCTCTCGGCTCCCCCCTCCCACCTTCCCTCCCTGCCCTGATTTATTCATTACTTCAGGAGTATTTACTGGATGTTTGGTTTTGCTTATATGAAGATGTTATGTATTCAAGATATCCTAGTGTTGGAAGATATACATAATAATATCTCTGTAGAAGTACTCTTGGAATAATACTTTTGGCGCAAGACATTTCTTGATGGAGAGATAATTTAAAAATAGGTCAAAAGTGCCTTTTTTTCCCTCATGGTATAAATGAAGTAATTTAAAGAATTGAAAAAGTGTATTTGGTATTAAATCTACTGTATAATTTAGAAGAGAATGAAGATGGTTATGGTGGGTAGAACTTGTCTTGTAGGAATTTTTGTGACCTGAATTGTACTGTTAATTTCTTTTTGTTACCCAGGTTCACTTCGATGGCTGGAACAGTTGCTATGATTACTGGGTAGATGCAGATTGTCCAGATATTCACCCTGTGGGCTGGTGTTCAAAAACCGGGCATCCTCTTCAACCTCCTTTGAGTAAGAGATACAAGGATAATTTAAATAAATGTTTCCATGTTCTTGTGTAGGGTGTTTAAAGTGTTCTTTCCTCCTAACCTTTTCTTTCTGCTTCTTTCTCACTGTACATTTCTTCTCTGTGTAATCCTTTTCCTACATTTTCAATCACACGGCAGTCACAAAAATATAAAAGAAAAAAATACAATGTTTGAAAAAGCAAAGTTTATATAGACTTTTTTTACTTTTATTTAGAAATACTCATCACCTTTTAAAATCGATGCTGAATTTTTGGAAGGCAGTTTGTCAGACTACCAAATGTAATGTATCAGGAGTGATTTCATACTGTAGTTTTGCAAAATGTTACCATTTCGAGTAATTGGGCAAAGTGTACAAGGGCTCTCCCTATGAATTATTACTTAAAACTTCATGTGATTTATAATAACCTCAGTACAAATTTCCTTTAAATTCAATTTTTAAAAAAAGTAAGCACTGAGAACTTAACATACTGTGATTTCTACTTTGAAAGAGAACATATACATTGTAGCAAAAAATATGTAGGAAATACAATAGATTATTGTGAGGTTTTAAAACATTTGGCATACAGTCCCCCATCTAGTGGCTTCACTTCTGGATGCCACATACAGGCTGCATAAAGGTACAAAAATTCACATGTATGCCACTTGTTGCCCTATATATAAAATAACAGCCTTGGAAACAGAGATTGGTTAAATTCTGGTGCATTCGTAATACAGACACTGTGCGATAGCCATAAAGAATGTTACCATTGAGGTGGAAAGATTTACAAGACATGAAGTTAAAGACCAAAGAAAAAAAATGTTTCAGAATAGCGCACATCTGCATTATCCCTTGTATGTGACAAAATGAAACAAAACCAAAAACTTGATATATGTATACAAACACATATAGGTATATATGGGAATGCTTAGAACAACATCTGGCACGTAAGTTGTCCGGATGAGGGAGTGTATGAAATGTGGAGGGGGAGAATAAATGGGATCTGTAAGTGTTTCTCTGTATTCCGGTGTGATGTCTGAGATTCCCACAGTATACCAGTATTCATATACTAATTATGTTAGTTACTTGATGAAAATTGCTTAGAATCTGATCATTAATTCACATTTAGGTGTTTCTGCAATTTGTGACATTGAAAGATGGTTAGACCAAAGTCTACCGTTTCACTATTGAAGAAAGATAAGCAGTGTGAACAGAAGCATAGCGAAAAACCTTAGAAAAGACTTTTAAGATTTTTTATTTTTATTTTACAGCCGTCTGCTTAATTTTATGCCCCTTCTTGCTTTCTCTCATGTTTTTTTCCCCTTGCTTTCTTATAGGCCCCTTAGAATTAATGGAAGCTTCAGAACATGGCGGATGCTCAACCCCAGGATGTAAAGGGATTGGCCATTTTAAGAGAGTGAGACACCTGGGCCCTCACAGGTATGTGTTGCTGCCACTCACATGGGAATTCCTTATGTGGTCCAACACAGGGTCCCACTTATGTGTAAGATAATCATTTCCATGTGTACTAATAGATGTGAGCTAATTTTATATTTTGATCTATATGAAATGTGGTTTCCATGGTGATCCTATAAAAACGAAGAGTGTATCTGTAGTTAAATCTTTCTGGGAGAAAAATGCATTCACAGTTTAAAATAGATTTACTCTAGCTATTTGCCTTTTCTTGACAGCCTGACCACTTGTCCAGACACTCACCTCCCGGAAGAGTCACATTGGATTAAACATTAATAATGAGAAGAAGGGAGACCCTATTGAAGGTCTTTGTTTGGTAGAATATGATATGATTTGGGGACTCAACAATTTGAATAATGAGAAGTGAGATTATCATAGATTACCACCAGAGATCACAAAAAGCACAAATATAAGTAGTCACACTTGAGAATGTGTTGATCCCAAACAGTGTTTTTCAAATATTTTTCTTTTTACCCTTAAGTAACTTAAAAAAGAAACCAAAATTATGCATCTGAAATTTGATGTATTGTGTAGCGATTTGGGGGTCTTTGTAGACATGTAAAAATACTGCTGAAATACCATGCTGGAGAGGGGGAACAGGGAATGGCACCCAGTCTGCTCAAGAGTCTGGGCATTGACCTCTTCCCTCTCCCTGCCTCTCAAGGCTCTGCTCCTTGAAGAAGAATTAGTCACAGCAACCTTCAAAGAACTCAGGGACTAATGGAAATATAAAGCTGTACATAATTTAATTAAAATACAAGATACAGAACGGTAATATTGAACATTTGACCTGTGTACCAATCCCAAGATGTTCATTGGACTGAGGCAGTTTGTTCAGATTATGAAGGAAAAGTATAAAGAAGCTTTTTTTTTTTTTTAAAGCATGAATATTGATATTATGTTGTTGCAGTGCAGTTGAAATATTTGTTTCGGCCTTCTGGGAAGGAAACCCTTCTTAAAGCAATGTCTGTCGTCTCTTTAGGAGTGCTTTTGGTCTGAGCAGAGAGGTTTGCCTGTCACAGCAAGGTCTTTGGTGACAGTCCTGTCTGCTGCTTGATGGCTCTGGCCACACGTCATGACCACCTTTCCCCAGCTGGGCCATGGACCTCTGAGGGTTCCTTAGCTGAGCCACACCCATTTCACAAAGTTTCAGTGATCATCTTTGGAGCATTTCTTCAGAGATCGGTGTTGTATTTGCTAAAAGAAGGGGGAAATTGTGGGGAGAGTCATAGAAGATTTTATGGAGAAATATGGTGAAGAAATCTTTCAGTATACTTAGAACCAGTACAGAATTCCTCATTTGGGGGGAATGAGAGAGGAAGCCGTAGACCTTCTGGCTTGAAGACATGTATTGATAAAGAAGTGGCGTTTGTTGCTCTCTCAGATGGAGGACATAACTAGCAGTTCCGTGCGTGAGTCTGGGGCAGAGTTAGTGGTTGACTGGAGCCTCGGGGAAGAGGGATGCGTGTGGTTCAGACATCTGGCAGCCACAGTCAGCTCCTGCCCCATGCTCTCTCCCCTTCCTCTTAGCCCTTTGAGCCGGCTGTCCTGAGTCTTCCCAAGTGTGCTGTCCTATTTACAACACTCAGAACTCTGTATCTGGCAGGATATTGATCCTTAATAGGCACAGCCTGTTTTCCATTTTGTTAGTAGACTGTGGAATAGCTGCAGCCTCATGGACATTCTTGAAAAGGTTCATTTCACTGGCACTTATTTTTGTCCTTGCTGAGAATGCTGTGTTTAGGAAAACATAATGAGAAAATTCTCTTTGGACTAATTTACTGAGAAACTGCATAAATCAAAACATGCATTCTTTGCTTAGATAACAAGGAAAGTTGCTCTTTTAGCAAGAATAATCAGTTTTATGAACACGTAAGCAAAAGGCTATGTTTTGACTAGCAGTTGTTGTTAGCTTCTCTGAAAAATTATAATAGTTGAATTTGATGTAAGAGGTGTTAGAAATAGAACATGTGTCTCAGTGATGAAATTTGAGAATGTGATGTTTTCAGATGTTGAAATGTAAATAATCAGTGAATGAGTTGAATGTGGGTGTTATTCTTATCTGTAGGGATAGTCAGTAGCCAGATTCCTCAATGCTTTCCTTCTAGCAAGGGAGCATTAATCTGGGTAGTGTCATGGTGTTTCCCTTTGTTGATTCATTCATTCGGGCTACTGAAAGGTCAGAGAGGGGGAGGAGATTAAAGGAGAACTAAAGTTATATGAAAGTAGATATTCTGCATCTCTAGTGCTTTCAGAAGTAAGTCTTTTCTACGTAAGATTTGGTCATGGAGAAAATAAACAGAAAAGTGGGGATTATCTCCAACAACCTCTAAAAGGTCATTATAAAATCCATGGAGAGTTTTAAAAATTTGAACAGACACCTGCAAACTGTAAACATCATGTTGACTGAATATCCATCCATCCCGGCATCCAACACACACTTGCCGAGTGCCTGCTTTCGGCCAGCTCCAGGGTTCGGGGGTGGGCCGCCCAGAGGAGGGGGTCCCTACCCCTAAGAAGGCCAGTCTGGGGCAAACAGGTTTTCGTAGAGGCATGAATGGAATAACACCCTTGTCCTGAGGAAAGCAGAGAGCCTCCAAAAATGAGGCACATTATGGAGTTCTTAATGCTGTTGGTTATCTTTGCTGACGCTCTTTTGCACAGTAGCGGTTATGTGTTAGTCTGCTTCACCTTTTTGAATAATGAGAACAGGTGGGATTTATTGGATGACTTCCTATGTTCCAGGCACTGTTGTAGGACTTACCCGTGTGATCTCACTTAATCCTCACAGCAGCTTAGTGAAGCAGGTGCTGTTCTAATCTCTGAGTTACAGGTGAGGAAATAGGGTTGGACTAGTTAAGTACGTGCCCACGGATCAGACAGTGGCCGAATCAGAATTCAACCCAGGCTTGGATGGCGCTCAGTCTGTAGTTGTAACTCCTAGACTCTCATGTAAAAAGCAAGTGGCCTGATAGAACCTGCCTCAGGTTTTTGTCATGACGGAGTGTGAGAACGATTATGTAATCACTCAGGAAACTGAAAATGTTACCTAATTGTTTAAATAAATGTATTCACAATTAAAAGGATTTTAAAGGTGGCAGTGGCGAGTAGTGAACAAGGCAGTCCTCTCCCTTTCCTCATTAGCCGGACCAGTCTTTCATAGGAAAAACTGCCTCCATAGAGGGGCTGGTGGGATATTTGTGTATAAAGCTGGTACGGAATTATTTGCCAGCAGAACAGGGTGTAGCCTGGTGAAATCCGTCCTGTAGATAGCTGTGCGACCCTGTGTGACTTTTCCCCTCTGCCCTCTGAGGAACTACGTCATGGTAAAGAGTTACATGTCTGTGGATACGTGTGTGTGTCCATGTGTACATGAAACACAGAGCTTAGTACATGAGAAGCTAGAGATGATCAGAGGCCTATTGAGAGCCCACTTTCTCCACAGAAGTGTGACCAGCACTGGTGACTTATAGGTAGTAACTTTTAAAACTGTCTGAACCTTGTAAATTTAAGAACAAGGAAACTGACAAAGAGGTTCAGTAATGACTCAGTGCTCATTAGCTCTGTGACGGCAGTATCTTGTTCATACACAGATGGATTCCACTGTCACAGGTTAAGGCTGAGGGCATTCCTCTGTATTACGAGGTACTGTTTCCGCCTGGATGGGACAGCCAGAGTTCATCACCGGACTCTGCCAAGAACCGAGAAAGTGACACTGAGCAAGTTCCCTTCTTAAAGCCTCAGTTTCTGTGTCTGTAAAACGAGTGTTAGACAGCTTCCCAGGGTTGTGGGAGTTGTTAACAAGATAATGTAAGTAAAGCGCTTAGCATGTGTCCTGCAGTTGAGTCGTGGAAATTACAGTATTGTTATCATCCCCATTTTCCAAGTGAGAAGACGGAGTCTTAGGTTGTGCTGACTCTTCAGTAAGTAGTGGATGGAGCGGCAGAGCACCTTTAGAACCAGGTTCCTGGTTTCTGTCTGGGGGATCGCCCATCCCTCTATGCGTACTATCACTTGAGCACACTTCATTTGCATTTTGTGACCCCTTTTTTTTTTAACCACCCACTTCAGGAACCAGCTGGCTTCCTTCTCTAACCCAGAGTAGGTATAAAAATGGGAGGTGTGTAAACCCATTTTACTTCTCTCAGCGTTCAAAAGAAGAGTCAGCGTAAAATCGATAGCTGATCATGGCAGGACTCCCTTGTTAGATCAGCCTGGCCCATTAGTTAATCTCTGGTGGAGGGCTGTGCTCCCTTCCCCTACTTCAGGTTGAGAGTTTGAAATTCCTCTCTGGCCCTAACAATCCAAAGAGAGAGATAGTTAGGCAGTAAGTCTTATTTTGTTCTGCAGTCTTGCTTCTCTGTGATCTGTCCAAGTTTATATGTAGAGAACTATCCTTCCTTCACTTAGTCAACAGGAGAGAGAAGGGGATGATCTAAGACTTCTAAACTGTGACTGTTACCTCTCATGTGTAGTCAGGGATGGGCAGGCCGTCTTAAGAATATTGTGGGTCTTCCCAGTGTGGGAGTGGGTGGGGTTAAGAACAGGACTCTTGTTTTCTTTACTTCATATCTGATAAAACCTGAGGGTAGATGTGTAGATAGTTCTTCAGTAATTGTAAAGCCAGGTGTTTAACTGTGAGTGAAATATGATGGTTGCAGTATTTATAGGATTAGCAGCATACTGTTTGTCCAAAAAAAATTTATATTTAGATTTTTTTTCTTGCTGTCACAAAATGCAAGGAGATAAATTTGTAAGAGAAATACACAATACGAGGAAGAAAGACTAGAAGAGAGTTAAAAGATGACAATCTGAGGCTTAGTTAATATATTTCCTTTGTCAGAAACAAAGATTCAAGAAGAGCAGGAGGAGCTGGTTGTATTTCTTATCTTTTTTTCTTCAGAAGAGGGGAGTTCATTGAAGATTATAAATTTGGTTTTAAACATGTTTATTATGAGGCCTCCCTGGGTCATTTATATTTTGTATGAAACAAGATAGGTGTAAGGCAGGCTGCATGTCCCTCAGGGGAACCACAGGGAGCAGGGCCTCTCCCTTTCCTCAGACCAGTGGCAGTTACTCTGTGGGCAGAAAACCAAAATGTAGCCAAGCAGTTGCTGCCACCTGAGTCTTCCACCAGGAGGAGTGATGTGAAGGCAGGTCACAGTTGGTGTTTGCAGCCTCTGTGGAATTGGGGTCGGGTGGGGGTTGGGTGGGTGTGGAAGTGGCCGAGGGGTCTGCGGAGCAAGTGAAGGCCACAGCTCCAGGAGCCCACCATCCTGTGTAGACTGTGTCTGGGGAAGGGAGCTAATTGGACCTTTCTTCTTGACCAAACCTGACTGCCTAGTCTTCCTACTGAGTTGTCTGATGCCCTTGTAATAAGTTGATTTTTGCTCAACTTAGAATTGGTTTTTGTTACTTATATCCATAAACACTGATTAGTACAAATATTCCATGAAGGATTCCATGAGGTACTTGAAGGATTCTTGTTCAGAAGAGACATTGTGCTTAGTGATGGATTTTTCTTTCACATTACTACTAAATGAATTTTAAAAAATGAGTTAAAATACTATGCCCATTCTCAATAAGCTAAATGAAATAGTGGGTTCATCTTACTGAGCTACTTTGTTGCTTTGTGACTTTGGGCAAGCAACATCTCTACTTGATTGTTTAATAAACATTCCACAATTCCCAGTGTCCCCAGATCTGCTTCTTTCTCATCATTCTCATCTTGGGTGGGGTGGGAGTGGGGGGGAAGGCATCCCTATCACCACCCAGGTCTTCAAGCCAGAAACCTACAGACCATTCTTAAATTCTTCATTGATGTCATTCCCCGTCAACCATCCATGCACAGGTTCCCTTGGAGGGATCGCTGAGGTACCATGACTGTTTCAGCCACCCAAATCCAAGTCACCATGATGTCTTTACTCTTACATAACTACTTTTGCTCCAATTCTGTCCTCTTGAAATCTTCCTCCACAAAGCATTTTAAGTAATTGTTTTAAATTTTACCTCAAACCATATCATTCTCTTATTCGAAGGTCCTCTGGTGCCTTCACATCAAACGTAAACTAACCAACTGAACTCATGACCATGGCCTACCAGACCTTACGTAATACTTCCCCTGTCTGCCTCTGGGCATACCTTCCCCTTGCTCACACACTCAGCCATCACTGGTCTTCCCCCACCAAGCTTTCCCTATGAGTTTTCCCTACATTTGCTCTCTTCTTCCCATTTCCCAGAATGCTCTTCCCCTGTGTGGACAGAGCAGGCTTCTTCCTGACCTTGAGGGCCCTGCTTAAATGCTGCCACTTCGGGGAGGCCCTTCCTCACACCTGTGTCAGCTCCGTCTTCTCTCTTAGGTCGTACTGCATGGCACTTGTCCCTATGTGAGGTTGTCTAATTTATATTTGTGCATTTGTGTCTTCCCCTAGAATATCATCTTCACGAGAGCAGAGATCTTGTCTTTTTATTTTCCATTGTGTTTCCAGTGCCTAGAAAGATAATTAGGACTTAATACACACTTGATAAATACTTGTTGAACAAATAAATGAAATAATTAAAGATTGCAGTCACCTAAGCATTTTAACCCCAGTCTGTCTCATGTGAAGTCTTCCTCATAGGATATTGTAAAGATTAAGTAAAATACTGTGCTTAGTACCGTGCTTGATTTTATAGTGAGTGCTTTATAAATATTACTGGTTATTGTTTTTGTTATTGTTGGGTTAGCATTATATATATTTACGTCGACACGAGCAAATGTTATTTATGTTTGTCTTTGCATATAGAATAGTACATAGTTAGATAAAATAAAGATTGTATTTCAGCTTACAACATATCTATGATAAGTTTTATAGGCCATTATCAGAATCACTTAGTTTTCAAACTCTTCCCTCCTTCTCCTAGGAGAAGGTATCTGATTTTCTTGGTGGAGAAGAGACGTGCGTTGTTCAGAACTTTTCCCTGGGGGATTATCCACAGTCCCACAATCACCTAGCGAGGGGAAAAGACATGTAAGACACTAATATAATTTATCTAAGGTTCACCAATTTCCAGATTTAAGGAGGCTTCCTAAAACCAGAGGGCCAAATGGGCCGTTAGTTGGAGGGGTTCACTGTATATTGGAGGCCTGAGATAGAGAGGTTGCCCAGTTGTTCTGGAGCCTGGATTGCTGAGGCCTAGGCAGAAGATGATACTGACTTAACACTGATTTAGTAATTAGTGACCTAGACTTCCTTTGTTTGGATAACAGGAATGATCCCCAAGCAGGACCTGAGAGACCAGCTGGGGGTGCATAGGGCACCAATAGAAGGGAAGTGAGCTAGATGGGTCATGATCCAGGTTGGCATCTGGGCTCGTTTAAAATCAGAAACAGGATCAACTACAGATTGATACATGTATTGCCTAGGATATCAGTGTACATCTGCACGTGGAGCCAGGAACATGGGGGAACCGCCTTCCTTTGGAGGGACAGCTGTTATAAAGGAAATGACACAGTCCTTGAGGGCCCTGAGGCTGGAGAATCACTTTGGGAAGCAGATCTGCTCCACCCGTCCATCAGTCTCTCTCTGGCCCACCTCTGTCACCTCCCGTGATGTTTTAAGCATTTCTCTCTTGGGGCTGATTGTTCTCATAGATATGCACAGGCTCTGCCCTTGGACAATGCAGAGGGGACCCTGCAGTGACCGTTGCCCGGCTCCAAAGATTTCATCGGATTGCATCTGAGCATCTAGTGCCAAGACACATTTGCTATCAGAACATACTTAGATTATGTCTGAGAAAATATTGTATACTATATGTTTAGTCATACACATATGTAAATACATATGACATTCAGTTAGATTTTGGAATTTTATATTCTATAGCCTGTCATTTTCATTAGAGGTATGTTCTAATTAGAGGAATGTTCTTTTCTTTTTCTTTTAATGTTTTAGTGCTGCCAACTGTCCCTATTCCGAAATCAATTTGAATAAAGACCGAATTTTCCCAGACCGCTTAAGTGGTGAGATGCCTCCGGCTAGTCCATCATTTCCGAGAAATAAAAGGGTAGACACAAATGAAATCTCTTCATCTCCTGAAATCAGGTAATTACAGTGATAATATTAGTGTTGTTTAGAAGTACTCTGGTTGAAAGAGGTTTTCTATCTCAGATATTTTATGTTCTCTGGTTATCTTTTCTCGGACATTATTGAAAATGCTTATGATTTAATGTAAAATGATGATGGAGATCAGTAGTGGACTTAAAAAAAAATTAGGCAGAGGGTTCATAAAAGCGTATCTAAATCAGATAGGCTTTCTTCTTACTTGTTCCTTTTTCAGTTGAACTTTTACTTAAGTCGTTTTACTTCATGCCAGTTCATATTTCTGAACGAACTGATCAAAATCTATATAGAGCCATCCTTTATGAGAAAGGTGCAGATTTTTGTGAAGAATATACATTATTTCTTTTTCATGCTCATGCCAAGCACTTGCATATGTGTTATTTCTTTTAATTATTAAGATGTCAGTTGCACTACAGTTGACCCTTGAATGACGTGGGGGTTAAGGGTGCTAACCCCCGACACAGCGAAAATCTAAGTACAACTTTTAAGTCCCCAAAAACTTAACTACTAATAGCCTAATGTTGACTGAAAGCCTTGCTGATAACACAGTTGATTAACACATATTTTGTACATTATAGGTATTGTATATGGTATTCTTAAAATGAAGTAAGCTAGAGAAAAGAAAATGTTATTAACATCATAAAGAAGAGAAAATACATTTACAGCAGTATATGTATTTATTGGGGAAAAAATCCATGCATAAGGGGACCTGCTTAGTTCAAACCCATGTTGTTCAAGGGTCAACTATATAAGCTCATTGATTTTGATTTCACTCGCAGAGTTGAGTTGGAATGTTAAGCTCAGTGGATTATTAAGTAAAGAACTAGATTTTGTTTGATCATTAAATAAAATGTCTGTGCCCTTACATTAACTGAGGATACTACTTTAAAAAAGAGNGGTAAGCAGAGTCAGACATATATCATGATTTCACTCACACATGGAATTTAAAAAACCAAACACATGAACGTAGGGGAAGGGAAGGAGAAATAAAAACAGAGAGGAAGGGGCGCCTGGGTGGCTCAGTGGGTTAAAGCCTCTGCTTTCGGCTCAGGTCATGATCTCAGCGTCCTGGGATCGAGGCCCACATCGGGCTCTCTGCTCAGCAGGGAGCCTGCTTCCTCCTCTGCCTGCCTCTCTGCCTACTTGTAATTTCTCTCTCTGTGTCAAATAAATAAATAAAAATCTTTAAAAAAAAAAAAAAAAAGCAGATTAGTAGAAAGATATTCCTTAGTGCTTAGGTTTTGGGAGTTTCTTTTATGGAGTATTTTATGTATTTAAGATTTATTTCTTCATTTGAGAGAGAGAGCGAGCGCACGCGCATGCACATGAGCAGGGGGAGGGGCAGAGGGAGAGAGGGTCCCCAGCAGACTCCCCGCTGAGTGCGGAGCCCACCTCAGGGGGATCCCATAACCCTGAGATCATGACCCAGATGGAAATCAAACGTTGGATGCTCAACCAACTGAGCCCCCCAGGTGGCCCTTTTATGAGTATTTTAAAACCCAAAGCAACATGGTTCTCTATTTAAATATTTTATAACGTCCATTCTTATGGGTGAGCCAGGTGGACATTTGAATTAATCTGATTCTAAATTCATAGCAATGCTATTGTGGAGTACTGGCATTTCAGGTCTCACACTCCTTATAAAGAAGCAATTTTATCCTATGGATGGGGTGAGCTGTAACTTCTTTAATTATTAACCACAGGAGGATGATTTTCTTTTCCCCTTAAAACTATGACTAATGTAATAAACTCATTTTACCCAACCTAGCAGTCCAAAATGAGGTCATACCATGGGAGGAAATTTACTTTAAGACAAAATACTAATTCACTTAGTAATAATTACAGATACAGAGTTCATTGACTCTGACTCACAAGGTGGCAAGACTACCTAGCGTTTAGATTTCAGAAGTCAAGATACTGTTTAAAATATCAGCAGTAGACTCTGAAGAGCCAGCAGGTCTATCTCACAGGCTTTTCCCTCATCGTCCCGGCTCCAGGCCAGTTCCTAGGGCCAAAGTTTCCTCACAGCAGAATCTCCTTCGGATGATTTCCTAGGGCCTTCTCAAAATTTATGTAAAAACAACTGTAGTGGATTTGACCATTCCAGTGACCTGTCTTCTCTGAGGTGTGGTCTCGGTTCTTCATGTAATCATCCAGGATTTAGGGAACAACCTCAGATATCTTTAGTTTTCTGTATAACCTATGACACATGTTTCACATCTAAATAGTTTTCTGTGTCATAGATTTTTTGCCCATACTGTCTTTTGAGTCTGTGAATTCTGACCTGCCATTACTTTGTGTGAGTGAATACTCACACTTCTTTGTATTAAGGTCAATTTCTTCAGGTGACCTGCTTTCATTTGGTGAGTGTTCTATTATTCATGGTTTTAGAGACTTTGTTTAGATTTCTTCTTGCCTTCATCTTTCTAGATTTAATGTGTTTATTTTTTTCTCCATAACTAAAAGTAACCTGAAAGATTTGATTAGCTTCATGCAAAGGAAACATGAGGGAGATGATCAGAATGACCCCTCAAATTTTAAGGGGAACATTTTTTTTCTCACTGTATTTTTTACACAGAAGTTGATGTTCCAGCCTACATGCTTCATTAGGCATACTTGAAAAAACAGTATGTTTCAAAATAACACAGATTGACTTACTTTTTTTTTTAATTTTTATTTATTTTGACAGAGAGAGATTACAAGTAGACAGAGAGACAGGCAGAGAGAGAGAGAGGAGGAAGCAGGCTCCCTGCTGAGCAGAGAGCCCGATGCAGGGCTTGATCCCAGGACCCTGAGATCATGACCTGAGCCAAAGGCAGAGGCTTTAACCCACTGAGCCACCCAGGCGCCCTGACTTACTCTTTAAAAATTTTAATTTCTTCTTTAAAATTTTTGAAAATTGACTTTGAATTACTTCTTTCTATTGCAGGCAGTCACTGGTTCTCACAGCAATCCCAATGGCACTGGGTATTTTAGATATAAGTGATCATGAGGCAGCAACATAGTAAATGTGGACAAATAAAAGAAGGGCTGTTAATGAAAAAGTGTATCTCATGGCTTGATGGTTGATGTAAGGGAGAATTAACAGAGAAGAAGTTGGCTGGATTCTCTGCTCTAAGTGAATCCATGTGAACATATTTAATATTTTTTCATTTCATAAGTAAATATAAAATTTTTGGATTGTTGATCTCTTTCACCTGGACTTAAGAATGAAATAGTGAGCTGTGCAAAGCTCTGAGAGCAGTGACTAATAATAAGCCCTCGGTAAATGTTAGTTTGTATTAATGCGGCAAGAGGAATAGGTTACTTATTTGTTGCATGGCATTCTTTTATTCTGGCGGAGCAGAGAAAAGGCTGGCCCATTTCTTTCTTTCTTTTTTTTTTAATTTAGTTTTTCTCACCATAGCAGTGTTTCTGCCCTTGCCAGTGTCCCTCACCAAGCCACCCCATCCCTCCCCCCCCCCTCCCCTCCAGCAACCCTCCGTTTGTTTCCTGATTAAGAGTCCCTTATAGTTTGTCTCCCTCTCTGGCTTCATCTTGTTTCCTTTCTTTAAATACAACATTGAAGACAATTCTCGCAATACCAGATTATGTTCTCTCTCCTTTTCCCATATTCATTGCATACATGGACAGAATTTTTCATTCAGGTTTTAACCCATTTTCTTTGCATCCTTTGTAATAATTACTAAATTTGGTAGCCAGACTCTACTGGGTGTTTTGTTTTGTTTCGTAATGCACTTTAGCACAGTAAGAGATGGTTTGCCCCCCACCCCCGGCCCCCAGAAGTGTACCCTGAGACAAAGACTCAGTTGCAGGTGGCTTATTTGGGAGTGGAGGAAGACCTCAGCGGGGGAGTGAGGAAGTGAGCCGGGCAAGGGAAGACCACCCGTGAAAGCTCTGTTGTCACACTGATTACCACTGTAGATAGCAGGGACACAGTCCTGCTGCGACCACTCTGGGAGTCGGTGTAAAACACACGCCTCAGAGTTTGCCCACCGTGGTGCTGAGGGAGCGGAGCTGTTTAAACAGTGGTTAACTTCAGTCACAGCGAGGCTGCCAGGGGAGGAAGCACACAGTAACTTCCCGGCACGCCGGCCCTGCTGCACATGGAGCAGCCGGAGCCCAGGTTAATCCTTCGGGGAAGCAGATCAGTAGAGACCATGGAGCTGGCCACCTTGGCTGGAAGGGGAGGGCTGCCCAGTGAACACCGGCCGGGCACTGACCGTGGCTGCCACGCCACCCCTCACCGCCCCCTCCTTCACCGTTTCAAATGCCAGAGGGTCACCAGGCATTGCTTTTGGTCTGGAAGCGGACACAGCCAGGCCAGATAAGGGCGAAGAATGTGTATATCCTTTTCAGACCATGACCATTTTTGTAAGGGCAAGTTCATGGGCCACCTACCCAGACTGCGTGTGGGGACAACTAACGTTCCACAGCAGCAGCTCCTAGACTTTGCGTCCGATTCCCAAGGACCTTTTTAGAATTCAGATTTGGGGGCCCGAGCCAACCCACCAGAATCTTCCAGGCTTGAGCCTAAGAGTGTGCGTTTAAAAAATTTGTTTGTTTGTCCTTGCTTGACACTTGTAGTGATTCTCCATTATTCCTGAGATTAAGACCCCAATTCTGAGCCTGGCCTAGAAGGTCCTGTGTTCTCTGGCCCCTGCCCAGCTCGGCCAGGCTCGTGCTTTAGACTTAATGCCTTAACCACCGTGGTCCTCAGACATCCTTTGCTGGCAGTTTCATGTGTGGACTTCTGAGTCTTTGTACTTTGCTTGTACTAAGCTCCATAATGGCTGGGGCCACATCTTCTTTGGTTCTCTGAGACACCCCAGCACGGAGCATGACCTTGAATGTTCCACCAGCTTTCCAAGGAGACAGATCAGTTGTATAATCTAAGAGGCAGCAGCTGTATAAACTTTTTGTTCTGGTAAAACAGCTACATTCTCAATGTTGTAAGACCTCCACAGTGGGTATCTATTAAATGACTAGATGAATCCCCCAAATACACACTGGCACTCTTTTATAAATTTGCCAGTGCTTCCAGAAATGCTGCTGTTTTAATTCCTGCCCCACATAGAAAATGATACCGCAGAAATGACAGCATTTACATGGCACAAAGGGAGTGAATGGGGCTGTCTCTTATGACCAGATGGGGGCACTTGTGCCCAGGGACTCAGGTGTCCTGGCTGGTAAGCTCTGCCCCACATTGAGATGGCTTCCCCGTGAGTCCTTTTGTAGGTGTGTTAGATATTTAGATCTGTTTTCCCATAGCAATATGTCGAACCCAAAAGGATGGTTGGGTTATGAGTGAATTCCTGATGTGTATTTAGATAGAAAGGTGAGACTGCAATCCTTTTCCAGTTAGCCATTAATTCCTCAGACGTGTAAGGAGTGTCTGTGTTGTGCCTCGTGTTTCCAGTGAGCTGTTTTCCTCACGTGGGAGAGCAGCAGCTCATCTCCGCCCTCACAGCACTCCTAGCCGTAAGAAGGTGAGGCAGGGGCTCTCCCAGTCCGGTCGGTGGCAGACTTTTCCTGGGGACTGGTAACCTTAAGTCTCTGCATGTCTACCACTGAATAACAGTATGTGTGTATTTCGTCTGTATCTTAATAAAACCTGGGTTTCAAACTTTGTTTTCCATCAGAATCGTCAGATGTTTTTTAAAATGCAGCTCTCAAAGTACCATCTCCAGAGATACTGATTCAGGAAATGTAAGGTGCATCCCAGTTCCTTTTTAACAAGCACCCCCAGGAGATGGATGCAAGTGATCTATATACTAGGCTTTGAGAATTATTATTCAATATAAAGACCTTCTCTGGAGTAATAATTCACAGCGTGTTACCAATCAGAGAATATGGGCATCTAACCTGCATAGGCTCATTCTCGTGAAATCTATCCTACAGCTGCTTGTAATTGTGTTTCTAAATTAGGTGCTATCTCTATTAAAAATCGTGGAATGCTCTAAGCTCCCACATTGTTTATGCCTGTTTAGACATAACCACAGAACACACAGTAAAGCATGTTTTAAAAATCTGCTAAATGCTTGTGTTACCTTGCAAGGCAAATGCCCATTGCTAATCTAAATCCAGTGAAAAATTTCAGTCTGTTCAGCTCATTATAGCCCATTAAAATGGCTTCTCAAGTTGTGGGACCGGTGTTTCTGCTCAGAATTTCAGAGAGCAGTTGTAGGAATTGCAACTATTAATCTGATTTATATTTCTAGGATGAATCTGATTTGCCAGTCACACCAAGAGCTAGTCTGCACAGTTGAGGAGGCCTCTGTTAAACACATAGGAAAACAAGCTAACATAAATATGAAACTATAAGTATATAAAAATCTCTTTACTTTGCAGAACTGCAAGATCAAAGAGAATAACATTAATGTAGAGCCAAAAGTTCTAAAAGATTACAAATGCTAATTAAGAATCTTTAGGAACTTTGTCTTGCTTTTTGAGGCTTTCTGAGCCTGAGGGTTTGATGTTGACAATTGGAGAAAGTCCCTTTTGATGACTAGGCATTACCTGCCCATGTAAAGCCTGTTTTCTCTGTCAAAGGGCTGCCAGATATGGATCAGGAGTGGTGCAAGTTTAAAAATGTTCCAGCTCTTGGGAGTGAAATCTATGTGGTTGGTTGTGTGCACCAGAAGCTCAGTGTTAGTTAAAACACAGTTTTTATGCCGACCACTGGGGCACCAAGGCAAGCATTCAGGGTGTGAGGGAGCGATGACTCTTGTCGTTGTATGCCTGTGAAGTTGTGGGAACAACATTGTAACCTGGTCTTATGGTATCCCCTCGAAGAGGACGAATTCCTGACTCAGATGACTCTCTTATATATAGTAGAAAAGCAATGACACCTGTTCACTTTTCTTTGACAACATGAAAGTAATGCAGTCTTGCTCTTATAATATGTGATCTTTATTCCCCAACGCTCACCTCCTTGGTTAGGGCTTTACATTTTATAAGAGGATTGATCAGTTAATTGCTGAATTAGTTTTTCTGGAGGGTCTTTCCTTGGCATTTGATAATATCTACTGTTTTGACTCATTATGTTACTTCATTAACATAGGTTCCCTATGCTAAATGCTAATTTAATAGGCTTATTAATCAAAATGTTTTACTTTTAGACATTAGATAAATAGTAAACCGTGTTTCCCTCTCTTAGGCCATGTTTATGAAAACACTATAAAAACCACTGCTGGGGCGCCTGGGGGGCTCAATCAGTTAAGCATCGGACTCTTGATTTCTGGTCGGAGTCGTGATCCTCAGGGTCCCGAGATCGAGCCCCATTTAGGGCTCCGCGCTCAGTGGGGAGTCTGCCTCTCTCTCTCTCTCTCCCTCCGCCCCCACATGCGTGTGCTTGCTCTCTCTCTTGCTCTCTCTCTCTCTCCCTCCTCCCTCCTCTCTCTCTCTCTCTAAAATAACTAAGTAAATCTTCAAAGACTGTTCAGATGTTAACCACGGACATAAAAGTTTGAATCCGACTGGCTTTATTTGCCATCTTTTCTGAGTCCTTTTGAAGGGGGTGACCTCCTGTACTAAGGCCGTGCGGGCACAGTCTGCTCTTCATTTGTAGGAGGCACTTGGAGACAGTTCAAGTAATCTTTTATAATTCCTCTAAAGTATTAACCCTGAGATTCTCTTTCTTGGATTTTTTTTTTCCTGTGAGTGACTTCAGCCCAGAAATTTAGCAAAAAAAAAAAGAAAGAAAAATTGCTGGGGGCATGCAAAAAAGACCTTTTCACATTCGAAACAGAAATCCCTATATTTTGGGGCACCTGGGTGGCTCAGTCAGTCGTTCAGCATCTGCCTTAGGCTCAGATCATGATCCCAGGGTCCTGGTCAAGCCCCGCATCAGTCTCCCTGCTCTGTAGGAAGCCTGCTCTTTCCTCTCCCACTCCCCCTGCTTGTGTTCCCTCTCTCCCTGTTTTTCTCTCTGTCAAATAAATAAATAAAATCTTTAAAAAAGAAAAGAAAAAAAGAAATCCTTATGTTTTTTTACAACCCTTGCTACAGTCATTGCATCGCCTCTTGTTACTGGGGAGTACAGGTACTTTTCAGCTCTAATAAAACCCCTGTGCGACTAGAATAAGCTCTGCTGGAGAGAGAGAAGGTGGGGTTATTTCAAGCTAAGAGCCAAACCAAACTCATGGTGGATTTCGAGGTATAGCTGAAATCCCTGAATTGAAGCAAAATAATTGTTTCACATTTTTTCAGTTTTGTCTTTAACATACTGGGGACTGATGGAAGCATAATTGTCTAGGGATTGTTTTTAAATGAAAAATAAACAAACTTGAAGAAATATAGCGATTTGCATTCAGACATCCTGTTACTGTGTATTTATCCTTCTGATGTTTGCTTTGCTAATAATTACTACAAAGCGTCTTTAGAGTAAGACAATGAGACATCTAAAGCATGATCCATAATTACAGAGAAAAAGAGGATGCTGACTCATAAAGAATACATTTTTGCACTTGAGTGGATTCCACTGTCTTAATTAAAAGCCTAAAGAGTATTCTTGAGTAAGATTTTAGCTATGGTTGTATTTCAATTCAAGCTAAAGAAATGTTGAAATAAATTGGTTCTTGAAAATTCTAAGATCTCTAGAGAAACTGCTGTATTCCAGGTACTTTTCAGGTGTTTTTACCTGTGTTAGCTCACTTAATCTTAACAGTGCCTTATGTGGGGCTAGGTGCTATTATTACATCACCATTCAAAAATGTAGAACCTCTCTTGGTTACAGATTACCCAACTAGTCAATAGCAGACCCAGATTACAGCCCAGGCCATCTGGCTGCAGTCTGGCCTATAACTTTTTCTAAAAGCTATTTTAAAACTTGAAGAAAACAGGTGACAGTGTATGATTTTATCCCAAAATGTAAGTAATTCTTAAATAGTAGAAGCTGCCATTGATCATGCTCTTGCTTCTGTGTCTGGCCGTGGGCAGCATTTTTCTATTCATTATTTTATTGGATCCTCAAAATGCCTGTGAGGAAAAGGATTTATTAACCTCGTTTTACAGGTGAGGCAGCTGGGAAGTAGGCAAGTTAAGTAACTTGCCGAAGATCACTTAGAACTAAGTAGTAGAACTGATGTTGGAACAGGTCTGTTCACTTCCAAAGACCATCCATGTAACCACGCCATGTTCTGATTCCCTAGCCCTCTGCCCCATCAGCTTGTACCTCCTTCCTAAATGAAATTGTTGGTACTGGAAAGTGTTGATCAAGGGGAGGAAATAGAGGTGCTTTTATGTTGAGCAAAACTTTACTACTAAAACACATCAAAATATTTGGTTGTCTTTTTTTAAAGAGAATCTGTCAAGAAGCCTATCTGGTACCATGTACCAGAGCATATTATAAAGTTATCACAAAATTGAAGCATTCTGATATAAACGTTTTTTTGTCTGTAATTGGAAGACCTGTGAAGCTAAAATAACTTTGTGCTTAGAAAATTGAAAACCTAGATCAAGGATTTCATTTTTGCACAGAGAAAGAGACCCATCCTGGCACCTCTTGAGTTAGAATTAGCAGTGAAACTCCACCTTGTAGGAGGGAGAAATATTGGTTGCCCAAATGAGAAACTAATTTTTATTTTAAATAAAATACAAAACAAATAATAATGAGTCAGATTCTTCATGCCTGGCCTTATCGCTAGAAGACGAGTGTACTGTGTTCTAGAGAAATGCAAGGGTAAGAACCAGGTAATAATTGAATCTGATTATGGATTTTGGTGTCAGTAAGACCTGGTGCTATAATTATCCTACAAATTTGGCATTAACCTCTTTAAGTTTCATTGGCTATAAGAACAGAATCTTCTTCCAGCAATTATTATGAAACATTGGACATGTAAAGATCACAGCCAGCCTTTGGTGTGTAGTATGTTCTTGTAACTTTTCTTATTATTAACTGCTCCCACATTTCTGGATGTGCTTAATTAGGATTCTGCTTACTTCAGTGGTTCTGGTCATCCATCTATTTTATTTATTTATTTATTTTAAAGATTTAATTTATTTATTTGACACAGAGAGAGATTGCAAGTAGGCAGAGAGACAGGGAGAGGAGGAAGCAGGCTCCCCGCTGAGCAGAGAGCCCAATGTGGGCCTCAATCCCAGGACGCTGAGATCATGACCTGAGCCGAAAGCAGAGACTTTAACCCACTGAGCCACCCAGGCGCCCAAATCCATCTATTTTATAATGCTTGTTCTAATAGACTGCTCAGGTGACCCCACTGCCCCACCCCTCCGACTTTCTAGCTCAATGAAATACCATGTAGAACCCCTAGGGGTTTAGTCACTTTTAATTTTAAGGAATTAGCAGAATCAATCTATTAATTGGAAATAAAACATTCAGTAAACATTTCTTCTAGAGCCCTTTATTTGAATTGTGTTTGGCAAAGATAAATATTCATGTTTCTATATTCCCAAGTTTGTATGGGTTCCGTTTAATGACATATGAGTTGCAGTAGGGAAAATGCAAACTGAACATGCTTCTCTAATGAAGCTATATAAATAATATAAGAACAGATGGCTTCCATTTTGCTTCTCTGGGGATGATAGATTACAGCACATTCAGGCCTGAAGAAACTTTTTTGGGTCATAGGTCTGAGTTTGCTTTTCTATCTCCATTCTCTCCAAGAAAATGGTCCTTTTCTTATATTTCATAAGATAAATTATTGACATTGTATTTGGGCATAAGAATACAATAGAACTTTGCTCATATGTAAGTCTTATACCTTTATTTTAATAAAACTTAACTTTAAAGGAATGTTGTGCTTTATTAAAACCACAAAAATGTAAAACTGTTATGAGTAGACAGTTCTGATCATGAAAATGAAAATATTTGAAAAATTCTGGAACTTAATTTTAGCCTTTGATCTTAGTTTGCCCTTTTTTTTTTTTTCTTTTAACCTTCATTAAAGCTTTTAGGAAATCTATAATAACTAGTTAGGAATTTATTTTTTGACTCTGAAAAATGCTAATTTAAGTTATATCACTGTAATACATGACTTTTTCTTCTAATAAATATTAAGATAGTTACGCACAAACAACTTTTTTTCAGTGGCCAAAATACTTACTGGGATAGATTTATGGACTCAGTGTTATTTCTAATTTAATATTAAACAAGTTCAGAAGATGACGTAAGCTGATTTTATCGTAGGAAGCCGATTTTAGTGTGTTATAATTACCGAGTATAACTTTAGCACAGTTCTTACAGAGAAGACAGTTTTCAATTAATTTCATTTCAATTAATGTCCTCCAATTATCATTGATTTTATTTTTTCCCATATTTCCATCTCTCCACATTTTATGGAATAAGAGCCTCTATAATCATTTAATCGATTACACTTATAAGAAGATATATTTATATTTTGTATTAACAATGATTTGTCCCCATTCTCAAATAAGCAAGTTTTCTTCAGCATATGTGATAAGTTGTTTTTAGTATGAACTTATTAGCCAGGGAGCACAGGTCTCAATGAAATTTCACATGTGTCCATGGAAATGATCTTTCTAAGAAGTAGTGAACATGTATTTATGGCATACTTACCGTGTTTGAATTGCTGTGTTAAATTATCATTCAAATGGAGAATAAATTAGTGCCTTTGTAATTAAGACTACAGATTCTTTTTATTTTGTTGGGATATTTGGTTTCAAATGTGTTTGCTTTTTTCTTGAAACTTAGAAGTATGATCTGGGTCTTTTAGAAACTCAGGATATATTTATAAAGGTGACAACATATAAGAAACAGTAGAACATCATAAATGCAGAGTATTATAAGGCATTGACGTGTGTAAGCCAGGGATCCTAACCTTGACGGTACCAGGCCAATTGGAGAGTGGGATGTATTTTGAACTCTGGGAATGGAAAAAATTAGGTTGAAAATTTTAAGTACTTGAAATTTAGCTTTAAAGAAAATATAATTAGTCTGTGCTTGGTTCCCTTTAATGCCATTTTTGTCCCTGACTTAAGGGTAAAGCTCTGATGATCGTAATGATTCCATTGCATTTTAGAGCATTTCGGCCTGCTTAGATTAGCATCAGGTCATTCCTGGTCAATAAAAGTTGGAACCAGTTCAGCCTATACATTTGACCTGATTAAGCCAGGAAAAGCTTCCTAGAATTGAGTTTGATTCTCCTGGGCCAATCTCAGGCTCAAACCCAAATCCCAGAGCTGAGTGTAATATATATGCTACTGATTAAATGGTCTGGACTTTCAAAATATTTTCTTTCCTTACACTGTAGTTTTACTGTACAGTACCAAGTAAAATTCTTCTTGAATACATGTCCCAATTTGAAGTTGAGTTATTCAGTAGCTGCATTTGCCAGAATAGTTCACCTTAATAATATTCTTAGCTTTAAAAATCTCCTTTCTGAACTGTAAATGAAAATTGGTAATGAAGAAAATGGGTGTTTATAGATGTTTTTAGTAGGTGTTGCTTTTTCATAGAAATAAAAATCTTTTCTAACATTTTAGTTGTGTCATGTGTTTTTATTTTGTTTTGTTGGTTTTTTAATGTTTCAGGTTTTTATTTAAATTCTAGGTAGTTAACATACAGTGTAATATTAGTTTCAGGAGTAGAATTCAGTGATTTATTACTTACCTATAACAGTTGCTGAGATGCAGTGCTGAACCATCCTCTAAAGTGCATCTATTACAAAATATTGATACACCTGTTTTTTTCAGAGACCAGCATGCTGACGATGTCAAAGAGGACTTTGAAGAAAGGACAGAAAGTGAAATGAGAACATCGCATGAAGCCAGAGGTAATAATCGCATGAAGCCAGATAATAATCTCATCTTATTAATGGATACTACTATTAATACTCAACAATCAGAACTTGACTAGAATATAGCAGCCACTTCTCTATTAAAGATAAACTTCATTTAGTTGGCTTATTCTGTTATCACAGGCTCTAAAAGTTTATTGTTTAGGATAAATATGTAGTTGACCTTCTGCAACGTGAGTTTGAACTGTGCAGGTCCACTCATACACAGATTTTTTTTCAATAAATACAGTATAGTCCTGTACATGTATTTTCTCTTCTTTATGATTTTCTTAATAGCATTTTCTTTTCTCCTGCTCACTTTATTATAAGAATACAGTGTTTGATACATATAACAAGTGTTAAGTTGTTAGGTTATCACTGAGGCTTCTGGTCAACAATAGGCTATTAGTAGTTACATTTGGGGG
Organism: Ailurus styani; assembly: GCA_002007465.1. Classification (NCBI taxonomy): domain Eukaryota; kingdom Metazoa; phylum Chordata; class Mammalia; order Carnivora; family Ailuridae; genus Ailurus; species Ailurus styani. The sequence goes on along the minus strand of LNAC01000231.1, from coordinate 22,766 downwards.
GGGAATCAAAAGTTATATAGAATTTCAAAAAAAAAGTTCTACACAGATTTTTGACTATACAGAGGTTGGTGCCTCTAACCCCTGCATCATTCAAAGTCAACTCTAGTATGTAATTCATAATGATATGGATTCATCTGTGACCTGTATTTGCAGTCTCTTTCACATGTCTGGGCAATATTATATATAAAATTTGGGCAGCATTCTATTTGGTTCTTGTGATATGTTTTCTATGGTATTGTTGATGTCATTTGCTTCATATGTTTAAACCTTACCTCAGGATGTGTATTGAAATCCAAATAGAATTAATATGGTCTTAGTCTAATACCACAGAATGAAAAGAAAACCGTTTGAACAAATGTTTTAAGTTGTATTGGAGAAAGTGATTTGTCTTCCATCTTTGCTAAAAATACATTACAGGGCCTTAACTAAGTAATGAAGTCACACTGACTTTTGTTATAGATTGTATTTATAACTTACACGTAATTATTATTTTTTTTGAGAAAATGTTAGTCTGATTAGGATTTTAATGATGTCCCTGGAGACTTTGCTTTTTCATGTGTATTTTTTGCTTTAGATTATCATATGAGATTTGAGAACGGCACCTAATGACTGTTCCTGCAATGACCTGTTCCATAAGAGATGGTTTGATTTCCATTTGATTTATAGAAAGCAGTAATTTGTGATTGTTTTAAAAGTTATATTCGCTGCTATCTTCAGCATGTTCTGTTGTGTTTAATTTAACACCACGTACAAACCCTACAGATGGCCAGGGTTTGAATCCCTGCTCTGCCACCTGCTCGCTGTGTGATTTTGGACATGTCACTGAACACCCCTCCATGCTTCTGGTTCCTTATCTACCCAGAAGCATAATGATGGTAACTCTCTCCTCGGGTTGTCATGGCGATTAAGTGCCTCTGTAACTTGTTTCAAACAGTGCCTGGCACGTAATAAGTGCTATGCAAGCATTTGATTATTTTAAATGTTTCTGGCTATTTAGGAAGCCAGAATGCTCCAAAGGAAGAAAAACATTTATTTTATGAGGATTTCGTCATCATGGTCTATTGGACTCTAGACAAAGGTCTCAGTCTCTCTTTGTGAATAGATGGTGATTAGGATCACAGCCTTCATTCCTCTTAGGGCTCCACCACTTACCAGCTGTGCAGCTCGCTCTGGGCTTCAGTTTCCTCCTGTGTAAGATTAATGTAGTACTAGTAACCATGTCATTGGCTTTTCATGAGGATTAAATGCACCAGTGGCTGGAGTATTAGCTGGTGGTAGTAGTAGAGTGGTAGTATTGTGGAAGAAGTGTTTATTCCATGGAATTCTCTCATCATTGGAAATTCAGATAGATGCAGGATAGAATCTTCTAGACTCTGAACTTCTTGAGGGACTCTTCCTAACTTTGATCAGTTTAAATTTTTATTGGATTTGCTGAGCTGATTTTGATCATTTTTTTTCTGGAAGTGATCTGGAAAATTATTATTCTCTTAATAGTGAATTTGACTTGATTAACATGATATGCATGGTGTTCTCTCTTTGTCTTTTCAAACTTTGTATATTTTTGTCCTGTTTTTCTTGATTTGAATTCCCTGAGTTTTTCTGTTTTATTCTCTTCAGAAACATTACTAAGCTTCATATATAACTCTTAATTATTGTTCTCACCTCCAAAACCTGTAGTTCAATATGCATATATTATTTACTGTCTTATTTTTTTTAAGATTTTATTTATTTATTTGACACAGAGAGAGAGATTACAAGTAGCAGAGAGGCAGGCAGAGAGAGAGGAGAGAGGAAGTAGGCTCCCCGCTAAGCAGAGAGCCCGATGCGGGCCTCGATCCCGGGACGCTGAGATCATGACCTGAGCCGAAAGCAGAGGCTTTAACCCACTGAGCCACCTAGGCGCCCCTGTCTTATTTTTTATTAGTGAAAGGGAGAGAGCCTCATAAAATAAGTTGCTTTGAGAATTTTTGCACATATGTTCCTGAGATTTGACTATTAATATCTCGTCCATTTTTAGCCTCTTGAAATGAATTTGATGACTTTTCTTCATTATCAAAGTTTTAAAACATTTTATATAAAACTTTCATAAAATTAATTTAATCTGTAGTAAAATCATGCTATGATTGCCAATTGGTCTTTAAACCCAGGAAACTTCTTTCAGTTACAATTTTGGTTAGCACTTGTGCTCTGTTCTCTCTGTTGACTGGTAATACCTATTATTCTTGAGTTAGAGCCAAGGGATTATATTTATATTCAAAATATTTAACAGTTGGTTTGGCATCCAATTTTTCATAAGACAGTTAAAATTAACACTGGTCTTAGTACTGGAGGAGAGTTTGGGATACTCTCCACTATACCAAGAGTTACCCTTAATTGCTGGATCTTATGAGGTCCAGTTAAGGGTCTGGCTGCCTTGGGGGTGGGTGGGAGTGGGATGGGGGAGGAGGGCATTGTACCAACCAATATGGAAGCATTTTAGTTTTGTTTTGTTTTGTTTTCTGTTTTTTGTGGGGGTTTTTTGTTTGGTTTTTTATTTTGTTTGGTTTTTTTGAGAGAAAGAATAAGCATGTGGCAGGGGTGGGGAGCAGAGGGAGGGGGACAGAGAATCTTTAAGCAGGCTCTACACAGAGCCCAATGTGGGCTCGATCTCACGACCCTGAGATCACGACCTGAGCCAGAATTAAGAATCGGACACTTAACCAACTGAGCCACCCAGGTACCCCAGTATTTGAGTATCTTGACAACTTTTATATATATTTGATGTTCTAGGCATGTTTATCAGATTGAAATATCTTGCTTAGCTTCTTGCTCTGTCCAGTCTACTACTTACTGCCTTTCACATGAATTTTAATAGCAGTGGTTTTTATTTCCCTTCAGTTTCCTGCATTGGCTTGTCCTCTTTCACAGCCTGCTTTTGTTTTGTCGAGGTCCTATCCCCTTGTACCTCACTAAAATCCTGAAACTCTTCTGTCCGTAGATCAATGCTCCTCTTCTGATGTTTTATAGAACTTTTTGTCAGAGGCCTCATGGTGATTATTTTCTATTTTAACATTTTTGAGTCCAGAGATTTTTTTCCCAGGTCTTTTGTGAAGAACACTCCCTCCTCAACGCTCCCATGTGGATGCTGGAAGAATTCCTCTTGGAAACCTGAGCCTGGAGGTCAAGTAGATACACTCCACTCTGGGGCCACATTCTTGAGCCTAGTAAATGCTTACCAGGGATCATTCCCAATTCTGTCCCTCCAGTGGTGGAAGGAGCCCTTCCCAAATCCAACCGTCTGGGGTGGTGCAAAGGTAGGAGAGAAAGCCCCTTGCAGTTTGTGTGCTATTTAGGATAGAGGAGACTGAAAAGAAGCCACCCTGAGTTTCTTTAAAAGGCCGATAGGATTTAAGACTCAGCCGGTGCATGAGAATTATTTTGTTTGGAGTCATGGAGCAAATTGATATTTAAAAAAAAAAACAAAAAACCTTCCTCCTGAAAAAACCCTTTCCCCCTCCCCCATTTCTTTGGTTAATTCAGGTTAAGTCCATGCAATATGTGCATTTATGAGCCCCCTCTTTTTTATGATTCTCACCATACAATTGAATTTGACCTTTGGGGAGTTTAACTGAATATAATTTATCACTTTTTCTCCTTTCTTCTTCTTCCTTTTTTTTTTTTTAACTTCTGTCTTTTTCACCTTAAAAAAATAACTCATTGCTATTATTGTAGGAAAACCCATTAATAAAGGATTCTATGAACTGGCCCTCAAGTTTAAACTCTTGTACGCCCAGGAAAGTTATAGTTTTGTTTTCTTTCCTGTAAGCCTTCTTCCTCATGGGTGGCTAATATGTAGAAAGAATTGAATTCTATTTTGTAATGTGCTAGATTCTCAGTTGAAAAGTCAGGCTTGCTTTTTGCCTCCCTAGCAATTGGCTTGTTTTTTTGTTTGTTTTTGTTTTTGTTTTTGTTTGGTTATTAACCTTGAAATGATCCTCAAATATCTTTCAGCCTGAGTTAAGTATCATGGAACTAATTTTATCTCCAGTCCTTGATGCTGTGATCAATTTATCTTACCCAATCACTCTTATTGTTCATCTTTTTATATTTAGTCACAAGTTAGTAACTCCATTAAAAATTTTTTTTGTTGTTGTTGACAGATGTATTCCTTTTCTTCTGGCCTTGTTCTTTTCACATTAGGAGCCTATTTTATAGATTGATGGAATATTAACCTGAAAGGGTATTGACTCCTTTTCATTTTTGCTCTTTATATCCAATATACTCTCAGTGATATGCCTTTCTTTCAAAATAGAAACAATTTCTCTCATTTGCTGAGTCGTTACTCTATGTCAGACACTGGGGTAAGTGTTTTAAAAATATGTGATCCTTACAACAATCTTGTTACCTTGATTTCACCAGAATTATAGAACTAGTCAGTGGCAGAGCATGAATTTGAATCCACGTTTATCAGTCTGATGAGTTTATCAGTTTAAACTCATCCTCTTGACCATGACCCTCTCCTCTGTATTAGGAGGCAAAAGATCCAGGGTCAGTGTCTGATGCTGTCCCTCTTCATAAAGTGGCTTTGGGCTTGTCAGGCTTCTGTTTCCTCACCTTAGGGATAGTTACCTCCTAGCACTGTTTTGAAACTAAAATGAAACAAGGCAGTTGGAGGTTTTGGTCTCACTTCTGTCTCTGGCTTAAAGCGCTAGAAATGAGTCCAGCAAGAGGTCAGTGGTAACTTATGCTGTTGGCTTAGGGATTTAGTATTCCAGACATGGAAATAGGAAACCCGCTCAGAGTGGGGTCCGAGTCTGAATGTAGCAGAGAAGGAGTACTTCTCCTTTCCCCTAGGACTTGTCCTGCTTAGGCAGCCGACCATATAGTGGTTCCACTGGGTCTTAATGGAATGGTCCTGTAGGAAGCAGATTCTCACGCTCCACGGAGGTGAGGACATCTCTTTCTACTAGGATATTTCATGGTTGGTTTAGATGATGTTCCCTATACTGAACATTTATTGTCTTGATTCTGTGTGAAACTTCAGAGGATATTTCTTTCAGGATCCCCTTTATCAGAAATGACTTCTTACAAGAGTTAATCTTCGCCTTTACTTTTTCCTGCCTTAAGCCAAATCGGGAATTTTAATACCTGTGCCCTCAACCAGATTGACAGACAAAGACATGGTGGGCAAATTTGTAGTGTCAGGTTTCTGCTTTGGATAACTACATTGTTATGTATTATACTTCATTTCAAGAAAGTCTGCAAGAATATGTTATATTGAGAAGCCTTTCACAATTTCCAATATAGTCCATGGAGAGCAATTTCCACATGGTAAATCATAATCGCAAATAGGAGGCAGGCCTCTATTATCCATTCTCCAGGCATCAACCTAGGAAAACTATCCCTCCCTTGATAATTGCCTAGAAGATGCAATAGCAATAAAACCATACATATTTCCACCAAGTTACTTATCTTAACACTACTGCCACCTAACATTTTCTTGCTTCCGATATTAAGGAACCCCAGAAATACACATCCCTGATAGTCACGAAACAGTAAAAGTCAGTTAGACAATTTCTAGACAAATTATAAAGTTTCCTAATCATATTTCACTTTTGCAAGGGTAGGTAAGAACCGGGCTTAGAAATCCTCCCCCGGCTGTTCTGCGCCCAATGATACAGAATTGAGTAGCAGCGAGTAACTGTGGAAGCACAAAACCAGAAGCCAAAGGGGAGGGGAAAAGGTCTTTGGTAAATTTGCATTTCAGGGAACTTCAAAACATACAGAAAAATCCTTTAAAAGTGTTATTTTTCAGGCAGATAAATAGTTTGAGAAGGAGGTGGTAAGAAATATGATGGTGGCTGAAATGTCTTCCAGAACAAAGGCTTTGTTTTATGAAGCACACTGTGCACATTCAGACCTACTCTTCCTTACTAGTGGCACTGAGCCAGCTACTTGAACCAAAGCCTTTTGCATTTATTTTATTCTGGTCACATGTTACAAATAAAAACCTGGAGTCACATTTCTGTGCGATTCAGGGGCTCCGATACACATTCACCCAACTGAAGTTGTTTTCTCTGTGTTCTTGGATGGGGATCATAGCTAACGCTATTATTTTCTGAAGAGATGGGATGTTCTGTGGCTGGGAAACTCTGCTTTTGCCCCATTCATCAGAAAACAGCACTAGGCCTCAGGACATCAGTCAGCACAAAAGAATCAGCAAAAGCAAGGAAAGTCTGAAATGAAAGATGCAATGTTCATACTGTTTTAGAATGATGTATCCATCTAGACCTGTTTATAGCATCAGCTTCAAAGACATGCGAAGCCACCAGAAGTATGAAAGCTTTAGGGGTTTTAGTCATTTCTTTAGAATGGTTCAGTTGTTTTTCTGAAGAATAATGATGTTAGCAATATTAGCAATGAGCTGAATAAGACAGCGTTAGCAAGAAATAGGATGGAACTACGGTGCAGGAGGGAAGAGTGGCACGTGCTAATAGAATAGAAACAGTTGTATCATAAATGTGTCACTCTGGAAAAGACTGACGCTTAGGTGGCAAGCAATTAGAGGACAAGCCATAAAGTAGGCTCTATAGTTTCATTCTCCTGTGGAACTGGAAATCTCACCACTTCATACTAGCCTGCCTCATGAAAGAGTTTACGAATATCACGTTTCAGATAATTGCTAAACTCTTGGTAGCGTCTGAAATTAAAACATGTTTTTAAGTTACCCCATATTTATGCTAAATAAAAACATGTTGAGCTCTGTGAGAAATTTAAAAAAGAATAAAATCAAACTGGTACAGGCTGATATATTTGGCTCATAACAGATATTCAATGGAACAGGATGAGAGCCTAAAACCTGACAATCAGCTGTATGAGGTTCATTGAAAGAAATGGGGCAAGAGGTACCACAATGGGTTTTTTTTTAAAGATTTTATATATTTATTTATTTGACAGAGAGAGAGACAGCAAGAGAGGGAACACAAGCAGGGGAAGTGGGAGAGGGAGAAGCAGGTCTCCCGCTGAGCAGGGAGCCCAGTGCGGGACTCGATCCCAGGACCCTGGGATCATGACCTAAGCCGAAGGCAGACATCCAACAACTGAGCCACCCAGGCACCCACCATGATGGATTTTTTAAAGATATTTGAAGAATTGAAATATCTCATTTGGAACAGATAAATTTTTCTGTATGAGCTCACTCAGGTGGAACCAGGACTACTGCATGTTAGCTCCAATAAGATAGATTTTTCCCCCCTAATAATTACTTCTAAGTTACTTTCTAATATTCAGAGCATTTCAAAATTCAGATTAGGCTAGTTTACGAGAAAAGTTATTAAAGAGCCACAGTAGAACAATAGGAAATAAATTTTTAAGAAGTTGTGCCACTTAATAATAGCAACAGAAAACTTAAGGTACAGAGGAATAAATTTAACAAAAGATATGCAAGACCTGTACATGAAAATAACAAAAGATCAAAGAGAAATAGTAAAGACGTCCCAAAGAAATGGAGCAATAGATACACCTTGTCCTTGGATGGGGGACTGGATATTGTGAAGATGTCATTTCTCGGAACCAAATCAGTCTATATTCAGTAGTAATCTCCATCTAAATCCTAGAATTTTTTTTTACAAGCCAGTTCTAAATTTTATGTGGAGATGCAAAGAGATAAGGATAGCCAAGGTAATCTTGAAGAAGAACTAGATCATAGACATCAGGACACTTATAAAGCGATGGTAATTGAACCTTGTAGGTCACGGGGCCCCTGGGTGGCTCAGTGGGTTAAGCCTTTGCCTTCGGATCTCAGGGTCCTAGGCTCAATCCTCGAATTAGGCTCTCTGCTCAGCGGGGAGCCTGCTTCCCCCTCTCTCTGCCTACCTCTGCCTACTTGTGATCTCTCTCTCTGTCAAATAAATAAGTAAAATCTTAATAAATAAATAAATAAATAAATAAATAAATAAATAAATAAATAAAACCTTGTAAGTCGTCATAAAGAGACCAGTGGAACAGAATAGAGAATCTGGACACAAACGTTTATATTTATGTTAAAGCAGCACTGTATGCAGTACATTGGGGAAAGGACGGTCTTTTCAATAAATCAAGTTTGGGGAATTGGAACTCCATGTGGAAAAAAACATTAGGCATGTCAAGCCTTATCTCACCCCATACAAAAATAAAGGTCAGATAGATTCGAGGTAAACATGAAGTACTTAGTGGGAAACAGAAGAGACTAACTTGGACCTTGAAGTAAACAAGAATTTGTTCAGGAGACATTCAAGACTGTATTAAGAGAGTAAAAAGGAAGGCAAGAGTGGGAGATGTTAATAAAACATATTCCAACAAAGGATTCCTGTCCAGAGTATATATAGATAACTTCTACAAATCAGTAAGAAAAAGGCAAAATGACCCAATGAAAAAAATGGGCATAAAACAACTTCACAAAGGAGGGTCCCCATTTGGCCAATAAACTTGTCAAAAAGATTGTCAGCTTCATTAGTCGTCAGACAAATGCAATTATAACCACAATGTGATGCCACAGCAAATTCACCCAGATGGTTGAAATGAAAAAGCTAGACAATACCACATGTCCTTGAGGATATAAAGGATATGTAACACTCTTACAATATTACTGGATGCATATCGTGCAACTATTTTGGAGAACTGGCAGAATTTGCTAATGAATGTACACAAACACCGTAAGCTCAGTTTCACTATTTGTTAAGTATATGCAACAGAAACACATACATATGTCCAAGGAAAGATATGTACAAGAATGCTCATAGCAGCACTGTTGGTAATAGCCGAAAATTAAGAACTCCACTGTCCATTAAGTCCAAATTCACTGTGGAAAATTCCTAACAATGAAAAACCATACAGCAAAGAGTAGGTGAGCTGCAGCCACATACAGCAAGCAACGTGGATGAGTCTCACAGACATGCTATTGAGGGAAAGAAGCCAAACACCAAGGTTTTCATCTAAATGTAATTCAGAAGCAGGGTAAAGAGCCTGTGGCGTTGGAAGTCAGGAAAGGGGTCACCCTTGCCAGCTGGGGTGTGATTAGAAGGGGGCACAAGGAGGCTCTCAGCGTGCTGCCATTTTGTTTCTTGATCCTAGTGTTGGGTACGTGGGTGTGTTCACTTTCTGAAAATTCTTTGAGCCATACACTTAAAATCTGTCTACGTTTCTGTAAATCTTACTCTTCAATGAAATAAGCCTTAAAATAACCTTGGAGATACAAAACAGCTTAAAATTTTCTCAGAGATAAAAAAGCCTAAACTAGGTAACCATTTGGCAAAGATAGTGGAATTGAAGTATCTGAGTTACAACTGTGAGCTTTTGTAGGGGTGGACAGTAAATGTTAGGGGAGGTCCCTTTCTTCTGAAGGGCTTTGAGTAAGTAGTTTTCAGCAACGATCTATGTCCTAAAGCATCTTAAGGAGATAATTATTGGCAAACTTTAGGAGTCCCAGTGACATAAAATTATTTGCTAAAAAATGGCGATTGTAGGAGAGCCGCAGTAAATAGGCTTGGGTTCAGAAGATCTGGCAGATAAGTGGGATATTCTGTACCTTTAATTTGATCTCCACCAATATACGAATGACCAGAAGCATTTGCCTTTCTGCAGTTTTATTTTTATTGCAAGAATTTCATGTCCCTGTCAAAAAAAATTAAGTGGGCTAGTTAAAAAGTCAATGTGATTGATAAACAAATTGAAAGAAGAATGAAGGGCTGAGATAAAAGGAAAGGGGTATCGTAATACATGGTAACCACAGGGGATGGACTTGAGCACAAAACTTTGCCCTTACCTGGAGGACATCCATACCTGAAAGGGAAACAAAACCAGTTCCTGAGGTGAGAGTCATTTTCCTTGCCAGTAAAGCTCAGAGGCAAGTATCTTCCATGAAACATAAAAGAGGCTGCGTTGTAGCATGACACATCTTCCATAATGGGTAATGCAGCAGACATGTGAGTTGAATTTACAGGTTGTTTCTTATGGTGACCTGCAGCAATGAAAAAGGAAAATGTAATTATTCAGTGAATATAATGTTGAAAGGAAGCAATGCTTTACCTAAGCGGCCCCCACCAACTCATTATTTGGGGGAGACACATGGCATTTGGGTTGGTTTTTTTGTTTGTTTTTTCTGCTTTTTCAGAGTGTGATTTCCCATTTGTTTCTATCAACCAGGTGCCCGGGAAGAACCTAGCGTACAGCAGGCTCAGCGTCGATCAGCTGTCTTTCTGTCCTTTAAGTCCCCAATCCCATGTCTGCCCTTGCGCTGGGAGCAGCAGAGCAAACTTCTTCCCACCGTAGCTGGAATCCCTGCCAGTAAAGTCTCCAAGTGGAGCACAGATGAGGTCTGTTTTATTTTCTTTGTCTGCCAGGGACCAGTTAGAGCGGTATGTTCTTCAGGGTGGATACAGTGAGTGTATGTGGGGTTTAGTCTTTTTTTCTGAAAGAGAAGAAATTGTTCCAAGAAGAACAACTAAAACCTACAGGTGAAATATTTTGAACCTGTAGCTCTTAGATTCTGCCTTCTTTTTTAAACTGGAATTTTTATTTTATTTTTGACAGGTGTCAGAATTCATACAGAGCTTACCTGGCTGTGAAGAACATGGAAAGGTATTTAAAGATGAAGTAAGTATTCCACTGAATTGCAGTCTGTTACTTGATGGGCTCAAAGCACTGAAATGCAATAAATGGTGAACTATTTTGAATTGACAGAAGAGGGAAGAGATGGATTGTGTCGAAATTGACAAATTGGCATGAAGTCTAAAAAGCAGCATTAGTGATTTGTATAAAAATGTCTTTGTCTAAGATTAGATGCAGTGGAAATGTTTGTACCATTTTATGATGTTCTGTAGCAATAGCACTAAATTCGTTATTTTAAAAAAGGGGGGGGCGATGCCTGGGTGACTCAGAGTTGAGTCAGTTGAGTATCCAACTCTTGATCTCAGCTCAGGTCTTGATCTGGGGGTCGTGGGTCCAGGCCCGCCATGGAGCCTACTTAAACAAACACACACATATACACAGAAAACTTCATAGAAAATTTAATCACATGCATTTATATAGTTTATAGCACAGAGAAAAATAAGCAACATTTTATTTTTAATAATGTGAAATGAGTTCCCTTTATTTTTAAACATTTTAACACCGAAATTAAATTCATTTAATGTTATAATAAATATTACTGTTATTGCTAAAATAACCTCTTAGATCTTCTACCTATCTCAGTAGTGTTTGTAATAATAACTGATATTTATTACAGTCTGCAGTTGGGAGATTATTATATTAGTTGTTTTCATCCGCCTGCCCAAAACTTCAATATAAGAGACGATTAATAATGTTATGACCTATGTTGAGTATTAGAACAATAAAGAAATTGGCTTTAACTACCTAGAAGTAATGCTATTTGAGTACAACAGGAGACTCTTCTCACTAGAGACCTGGAAAATAAGCCCCTTGCCAGTCAGCTTGTCCAAGTAGAGCACTCAATTATCAGTCCCATCCTGGCTACCGGAAGGTGGAAAGAAGACCAAGTAATCTCAGAAGGCTTTCTCCACATCTGCTGTCTACAGTTATAAGTATATATGCCTTGTTTGCCTCTGTGTTTGGCCTCAGCATCTAAGAATAGCACACTTTCAATTAAGAGCCTTGCAAGAGTATCAGGACAGCTAAGAATCCAAGCACTGGGCATCCGGTGTCTAAGAGGTATCGTTATGCTTAAGGTGGATCCCCGTTAAAACTTACAGGAATCTGATTTCCAATATCCTTTTTCTCTGATTTATGTTCTTATTTCAAGAATGTTTTTTCTTCTTTTTAGTTGATCTTTAATTGACAGTTACTCAGATTTTTGAGTTTCTTAACTCCTCAATTCTAAGTGTCTTCGTGGACCACTGTCCGTTAATTTTCAGTCCCTGAACAACTTTAAACACCTGCAGGGAGCGGTTGTTCTTTCTTTGAAAAAAACAATCATGTAGTTATTACCTGTAAAAATGATAAAACATTTATTAAAATAAACTTAAAGCACATCCATTTTGTAAATCCTATTTTTGGTTCTCTTCATATCCAGACAATCTGTGTGGATTTGCTTTGTTACTTGGTTTAAGATTCAAGTTCAAATTAAAATATGATACTTCCTTGAATACATTTTCTCTTCATGGCATATTTATCTCTGGAGATTTTCCTTAGGCACCAGTATCCTCAGTGTCCTTCTTGTGAGGAGTGAGACAGTGAATGTCCACCGTCCACATGTATTTTCACATATTCGTTCACTCCATCCTATATGAACCTTTGTTCATGCATCCTATAATTTCTTGTGAAATTCATATCTCACAAGGTTAGCAGGTGTTGGTTTTAAGGCCTAAGAAGTAAACCATAAGTCTAAAGTCTAGTAAGTCATCTCTAAGAAGCAAAGTACAGGTGTTAGGATGGACTCTTATTTGAACCATGCTTGACTTCACTTTCTCTTGTACACTCCACATCTAATCTGTTGAAAATCCTACTGGGTGTAATTTAAGAACATGTAGGGATTCTGGCTTTCTGGATTTCTCTACCTTCACCACTACCACTCTGGTCTGGGCCACCATCATCTCCCACCTGGATTAATGCCGTAACCTCCTAAGCAGTCTCCCTCCATCTCTTTCTGCTCCTCTAAAATCTGTTCCCAGCCTAGCCAGGGGGACCCTGCTAGAAATGAGTGCAGTCATGTCACTCTTCCATTCCTAGCCTTCAGTAGCAAATCAGAATAAAAGCAGAAATCCTCACAAGGGCCTCCAGTCTGACATACCATGACCTGAAGAGAAGTGAGAACCTCCTGACCTCTGTCTTCTCCATCCCTGGCTTACGCTGTTCCACACACTGGCTTCCTTGCCATTCTTCGAATCATCCAGGTGCATTCTGGCTCTACCCTGTCTGGAATGTTCTTCCTCCAGATGTTCACGGGGCGTACTTGCTCTGCTCAGATGCCAACTTCTCAGTCATCCATCCCTGTCCCTGCTGCCCCATCATCTCCCCACCCAGCTGTCTTCTTCACAGCAGGAATTGCCTTTTAGAATGGATTACTGTCAGTTCATTACGAATCAGTTTGCTTATTTCTTTTATTTTTTGTTCACAGTCTATCTTCCACTACTAGAATGTAAACTTCATGAGGAGTTTTGGCTTCTTTCCTTGCTTGTTTTTGCACATATCCATTTTATTCTCTGCTGTATGTGTAGCCTCAAGAAGAGTATCTGGAATGTAATAGAGGTTTAATAAGTTTTTGTTGAGTGAACATGCTCATACCTTTACCCTCTGAGGAAGACATCCAAGCAGCATGTCACTGTGATTTGCAGAGTTAAAACATTGGGCAAAGAACCATGGTGCAAAGTAATAATGAAATGGAAGGCCAGAACACCCTGAGTTCCAAATCCTCCTTTGGAATTTTGGGCCTCGAGCAAGATACTTCATCTCTGGAGTTAGACCTGTTGATGTACATTACAAAAGCAAACAAAAAATAAGCCCAGTATTACATTGCAGTGATCACTCTTCTTAGAAAGGATTTTCTCAAATTAAGTTTACTTCCTTCCAACTGAGTGTGTAGGTATGATCGCCCTGTGAAGCAGCCTGTGTGAAATATACTGGCCTCAGGATGACTTTTTCTTTCCAGTGGAACCTCCAAAACACTCTACCAAAGCTTCACCTTCTCACCCCACTCCCAGCTTTCAGATTCCAGCCTTGCCATTCTCTCTCGGACTGTTTCTTTTCATCAGTCATCTGACATGTTAAATTCTTATGTACTCTCAGAAGGAGGCTCAGTAGGGCCCAAGGTCATAATAAGCAATTCCGTCTTTGTAATGAGCTCCTTGGGAACCAGTGTGTTAGTTGACATTTTCATTAATGACTTACAAAACTTCTTTCGGACCATTTATCCTACCTACTAAGGTCTGCCTCGGTTGAGTGAAGTGTTAATAGATTGCCTTTCTGCTTGGCCTTGATTGATCAGAGGACTGTCATAGCCCAAGCAAGTGAGACCAGAGCAAATGTTCCCCAAAAACAATGGAACGTTTCCCATACCTGCCACTGAACTTGTCTTCACTTGGAAATTTACATTGGAGTGTCTTTCCTTCTTTGTCTATGACTGTAGGATGTCTCCTTACTGAAAATTAGGAAACTTTTTCCAGATAATTATTACTCAGAGTTGCATATGATGGCCCTAGTTCTTACAGATTAAAAGGGTTTGGGGGCTTGTTGTGTTTTTAGAGAAAAGAGGAAAATCTTAAACAGCTACTAAATTATATCAGCCTTTATTTGGTAAACTGTTTACAGAATTTGGAGTGGTATTGGTCTGCTAGGGCTGCCATGACAAAGAACCATAAACTAGTAGCTTAAACAGAAATGTGTTGTCCTCCCAGTTCTGGAGTCTGGAAGCCTAAAGAAGGCAAGAGGTCAAGGTGTTGGCAGGGCCGCTTCCTTCGGAGGGCGGAGGAAGGGATCTGTTCTCGGCCCCGCTCCCTGGCTCGTGGTTGGTGTTCTTTGTCTTCACATCATCTTCCCTCTACACGTGTCTGTCTCTGTGTCCACATTTCCTCTTGTTGTCAGGACATCAGTCATCTTGGATCATCCTACTCCAGTATGATCTCATCCTAACCAACTACACCTGCAGTAACCCTGTTTCCAAATAAGTCACGTGCTCAGGTCATTGGGGGTGAGGACGTCAACGTATGAAGTTGGGACAGGCCCAATTACTTCAAAACAGTACACTGCTGTCAAGATTTCTGATGTACTCTGAGGCGGAGAGCAAATGTGTGTTTTACTTTTTCTTATCCTTTCTGGGTAAAATGGAAAAACTGAAAAAGAAATTAATTTTTTAAGTGGTGGAATACCCCCAAACTTGAAAATTTTACAAAAAGACTGTTCCTTTGTTCTCTCCACTAAACCAGACATCATCTTCTTCAGAGCTGTATCTTTAAACCTCAAAGTTTTCTGTTCTGTAGAAATTCTCGGAGAATTTTAATCTTAGGAGAGACCCAGAGAGAGGAAGGATGTAGCTCACAGTTAGCCACAGAGAAGAACCAGTCTAGTCTGCAGTTCTTCACACCATGTTTGCCACCTTCATCTCGTGTTTCCATCTACACTGTTGATTGCCCTTGTTAGTTACTACTCTTTTTCTGTATATGAAGAGTAATTGTGGCCATTCTAAAAATGAATGTTACTTATCACTGTTTTTTCCATTGCAGAAGGCTAATTTTTAAAAAACAAAAAAGTTAGCATGCGGCTGACACATTTGCCTGAATTCCTTTGTTTATATCCACAAACGGCTGTGTGCCTATTCTCCTCTCTCATTCGAAAATCTACCATAATGCAGGCTGGATCTCAGGCACCGCAGTTTTCCAAATTCTTCATGACTTGTTGCCTAAGTTAGAGTCATCACGGGGAGATACGGGCATCTTCCATTTTCCTGCAGGCCGATTTTTGAGATGACTGAGTTTTCACTTTGCCTCCAGTCTACATCTGGTCACTGTCGATAAGAAGGCTTCATTCATCGGGAAATGTTGGCACACGTGAGCTCCTGTCCCTGCCACTCTCGTGGTGCTGTGCAGAAGACAGCTGATACCTCAGCTTCGCCTGTTTGCCCCCCCCCACGGCCGACTGAGTCTTAATCTTCTTTGTCTTTTCTTCCCATTTTAGCAAATTGATGGAGAAGCCTTTCTGCTTATGACCCAAACAGACATTGTTAAAATTATGAGCATTAAGTTGGGCCCCGCTCTCAAAATTTTCAACTCCATCCTGATGTTCAAAGCTGCAGAAAAGAACTCTCACAATGAACTTTGAAGACGGGGAATTTTGAATACCATCAGCTTTCTGCTTTAAAGCTCATGTTTTATTCAAAGCACAAGGACAGTTATAACTCCTACGCGAGAAGTCTCCAAAACTCAAAAGAGCGATGCTATCAGATTATTTATATTCCTCAAGAGACAATATATACGAATCCTTATGAAAGTCCTTTGGCTTTTAACCAAGTACTGTCTAACAGCGGTCATCCTTTGGTTCTGTTCACTGAGCTAAATTTATCTTTGTACATCTTTTTGAGGCTCGGGGGCGGGGGGGGGGGGGGGGGGAAGGGGACTTCGTTAATTATTTATGGTAAAAGGGGGGGTCAGAGTAAGAACTTTTGGCATTTTGTAAACATTGTTGAATTCTCTTTCATGCACACTGTTTCTTTTTCAGTACTTTCAGAAACCTTTTTATATAATCCAACTTCAACTGAAACCAAATTAGTTAAAACCTGGCTGAGGTTCGCCAGTGGACTGTTACCTGTATTGTTCATCCTGTGCCATATTTTGAATTGCAACATTATGCTAAGTATAACTTTGCAAGTCATGATATTGCCTAACTGCTTGTCATAATTTGTTGGGGCTGGACGGTGGTAAAAATTACTTTAAATCAGTGTTTTTTACTTTTGCACGCATTATGAAATGTTAAACAAATTACTTTTCACCAGCATCTTACTATAATTACCAAAAACGTGTATATAAATAATGCAATTGAAAAATAAAGTATATAAATAAGTTAGGTGATGTATTTGAATGGCATCAGTCTTATACATTGTGGTGCCCTATGTATTTACGAGAGTCCAGTGGTATCAAAGGAATATGCAGTTATATTGGGGGAGGATGTTTGTAAGGATCTTGAACTATTTGTGAGATGATCTTGAGCTTCTGTCTAATTGCCAATGAAGTAACTGTGGTGCTTTTCAGAGCTGAAGGGGTCGTTCTGTCATTGGAAACACTAATCCATAAAGAGCTCTGTCCCAGATCTTCTTCCTCCAGACCCAAAGGTTTTCTTTGGGTTGGCTTAAGAGAGAGTGTATGGGTTTTACTGAAAAGGTGGGGTGTGAGGGAGCAACAGCTGTCAACACATAGATTCTAAATGCTCACAGATCCAGGGGGCAACTTCCCAAAGCAATTATTCAAGAACATCCGTTTTGGAAAGATTCCTTTCTCTGTAGAACGGTTCACCTAAGTTTTATAAATGTACAGATGCACTTTAAATGAAAGCCCTTGATTACCTAGAAATAGCTAGCAGTAGTGTTTCTTTTCTGAGAATGCCTTTCCAACACAAAAGGTAAATTATTTTATCAGCCTTTGGATGTAATGTCTACTTCTAGGATGGGCCATTTATTCGAGGGCTATTATAAGAGTAGCAAGTAAGTTTGTAGCATGCTGTCAGAATTCTGGGGCAAGTTCCACCTCTCTCCTTAGTTGCCCTTATTTTTTCGGATGTAGTACTTCCTTTGATGTCCCCCGTTGGGAGTCTATTAGCAGTCCTTTGCATTTGTCATAATTCAAAAGGGCCATGGCATCTGCAGTGTCCCTTTCATTTCTTTGCATGAATCTGCTTAAATAAGTTTTTCATTGTCGGGTTTTTTTTTCTTTTATATGTTCTGTTCAGAATTTGTACATTCAAGTTGCACTTGTTATATCTGACATGAATGAAATAAAATCTTAATTGCAGATACTTTTTTTACATATGTATGATTTTTTTTAGAAAGCTTGTCAAACAGGCAAACAAGAGCAGGAGTAATGTCAAAGATTTGGGCATTACCTCGCTATGTAATGAATCTGCAGGATTCAAAATTGTCAAACTGTGTCCCAGGTGATGCGAAGAACAACAATAAATAAGTAAGTACATCAGTAGAGACATTTTTTAAAAATTACAAACATTGTGTAAGCTAAATCTGCAGGTTGGACTGTAACCAAAGGCTGCCATTTTGCAATTTCTAGATTCGGTAGACTCAGACTCCAAAGAAAATACAGTTATGTTAGTCAACAGTAAGAGTATTTACCAAGTGGCAGGGCCATGCTGGGCACTGGGGACAGATGCACCATGGAAGGGGACAATAAAGCTTAAGTGAACTTGCCCTCACGGTCAGCTCATGTCTGCTGTGTTGAGAGCCAAACCTCACTGCAATGTTCCTGAAGCTCCACCCCTCTCTCTTCCCCAGCCTATGGGAACAAAAAGAAGCTTTACTGACCTTTAGCCACAGAGACTCTGTACTTCCTGAGGAAAGGAATCTGTAAGAATTTAGTAAATTCATTTGGGAGAGGAAGAATAAGACAGATTGTGGAACTAAAAAAATGGGGTGGGGAATAAAGGGAAGTTTGTAAGGAGCTAAAGTCACATTCTAGTGATGGGGAAGAAACAGAAATCATGGAATTAGGGACTAGTTTAGGTGAAATTGACATGTACCGATTTGGTACTCTGCCTGCCCATTCTCACTGAAGCAGTTAGTGAATAGTCATTGTAGAGGTGGGCAGCTGATCAAAATTTCATTTTCTAGCTCACTGACTTAAGCATTTTAAAGAATAGTACTTACAGAGAAAAGGGTATTAGAATAAGTATTCCAGAGGTGTATGTCATACAAATATTTTTCAATAATTCATATGAACCCCTTTCTTCTTAAACTTAAAAAACTAATTTGATGAAGTTACCCCAAAATGCTCATGGCATTGTAATGGAAATATTAACACACTTAAGTCTCTTTAGTCTCTAAACCAGTCTGTTCTGTCAAAACTGATAGGTTATGTTGAAACCGTGATGATGATTATCAAGGAGCACCTCGAAACTGTAATGTTGTCATGTATCCTTATAAAATACTTGAAAAGAGTGCACTGAGTCTTCTCAAACCTGAGAAGTTCTTATGTACCATCTTTAGGAACAGAGCAAATGGAATTACAGTATGGGACTCTGAGCTGGATGGATGAGGCACCAGGACCTGGACTTTGGAGACAGGCAAGAGAGCAAGTGTAGGAAGAGGCCAAGCGAAATACTAGAAACTGATGCTCAGAAGGCTCTGGGAGGGAAAAGCCAGGTCCACATTACAGACTGAACCAACCCAAGCAGCAGCCAGGGCACACGCCAACACCTGACGTCAAAGCCAGGGAAAAGTAGAAATGACATGAGGAAACAAGAATGGCACTGTGTGTCAAGAGAGGGAAGCAGTGGAAGACTGCACAGATCACAGATGATCAGAACCTGGGCCGGCAAGATCAGCTAACAATGAAAAGACCTCAGGAATGAAGCAGCCTTTTTTTCTCAACAAATGTGGTTGAAGGAAACCAAAATGCCTGGGACCAGGCAGGTCAGCTGGAGGAAAGAGAACTGGGGAATGTGTGCATCTTCTTAAAATGTTCAAGACCAAAATGTTTCCAAGCCATATTCAGACCAAAGAGGCAGCCCACAGGCTACAAATGTACAGCTCCTGGGCGTTAAGTCTTCCAAGGGTGGGCATATTGGGCCAAGTGTGAGGAGTGATAACCCTAATCAAACGATTTGAGTTATCTGAAGTGGAGGGTCTTTCAAAAACTAAAGCACCCTTGAAAGTGTAGCTTGAGGGGCACCTAGGTGACACAGTCAGTTAAGCACCCAACTCTAGGTTTCGTCTCATGTTGGGATCTCAGGATGATGAGATCAGGCCCTGCATTGGGCTCCACGCTCAGCACGGAGTCTGCCTGAGATTCTTTTTCCTTTTCCCTCTGCCCCTCCCACATGTGTACGTGTGCACTCCCTCTCCCTCTCTCTCAAAATAATACATCTTTAAAAAAAAAAAAGTGTAGCTTGGACCACTGAATTTCGTAGAACTCCAACAGCTCTTTAACATAGTATTTTATTACAGAATTTCACAAAGAATTTTCAGTATCTAAGCATAAAGATAGAAGGTACTGAAATTCATTTGCATCTTTGAGACAAGACGATTTTCTAGTACCTACGTCTACTATAACACTTAAGTCGAAACAATTTTTTTAAATAAAATTTTAGCTGTCCCAGAGATCAATTCTGATGCAATATTTGGCATGCCATTAAATAACTGGGTGTTGAAATCCTACTTCCTTTTCCTTTTCTTTCATAGAAGGAAAACAGGGACTGTGCATATCAAAAATCAGCGTCTCTAGGAAGTTGAGGGTTTGGGACAGTCTTCTTGGACACTCAACTCCAAACACATGGAAGGCAGCAATGAGAGCAGCCAAGGCCGTAACACAGTCGTCTATTTTTGTGAGCTTCTCTTTTTCTAAATACAAAGAAAATTCGCAGACATCGACATTGAAAGGGTTCTTGACTTCTAACACGGGTGTGGAAACTTGCACCTGAAACAATAGAGAATAGACTCACCACTCTGATGCAGGTAATAGCTAAATAATAAAAGATGCCTCGATTTAACCATATTGCAGTAAATGAGCTTGTTGTAGTGCAGCATGTTTGTAAATATGATGAAACCATACTTCAAAAGAGATCACCACCCTGTTTTCAAATAAATTATCGTATGAAGATGTGAAATGTCATACCCAATGATCACTAACATACTGCATACCTTCTCATTCACAATGAAAAAAAGGCTGGGATCATCCCCAAAAACATCAGGTAGGAGCAAACATGTGGCTGTCATCTTCATATCTGCCAAAACAAACATGTTTAAAGTCCAAGTAAAAAGGTTTTGCCAACTATAAGCAAAAGCCGGTCTTAAAACATGGATTTCTTTTTTCCAAGTCATTTGCTTCTACAGAGAGTAAACCAGTCTTACTTCATCAGTGTTTCACAACCATTTAACCAACATTGCCTTCTTTTTTTTTTAAAGATTTTATTTATTTATTTGACAGAGAGAGAGAGATTACAAGTAGGCAGAGAGAGAGGAGGAAGCAGGCTCCCCGCTGAGCAGAGAGCCTGAAGCGGGGCTCGATCCCAGGACCCTGAGATCATGACCCGAGCCAAAGGCAGAGGCTTTAACCCACTGAGCCACCCAGGCGCCCCCCAACATTGCCTTCTAATAAACATCCAGATCTCATGGTCTGCCCCCCAGGTCATGGCCAGGAGAAGGTAAGGGTCTGGTACTTTCTGTCCATCAGCCAGGAAGATTTTAGCATGCTTTACCTTGTGATTTTTATTATGACATTAACAGGTAACTAGTTCCCCTTAGTATAATTTTACAGTATCAAGTGTACTTCTAATTCTATACCTCAACTTGCCCTATTTGGGAATTTTTTTTCATCTTGCATGTTGTTTCACTGAATTATTTCTAAAACTGAGCTTTCCTAATTGTCCCGAATTATCCAGATAACTAAGACCAGACTGCCCACCCCCAGGTTTACTAACGTTTCAACATGTCTTCATCTGTGTGCTGTTTCATTTTTTCTTGCAATGCAATATTGATTGGATTGTCCATCACTGAAAAAGAAGTCAGTATATTTTCTGAATAGGATTCCAAAATGTGTTTTATTTTCTTATAAATATCTGTTCTTGTAAGAAGTTGGAATTCTCTGAACATCTAGGAAAAAAGAAGAAAAATATCACAAGAAAAGCTAATGTATAGAATGTAAGGGAGTAAATAACTAAGTAGGATTATATTAAACTTTGAATGCTAGTTTAAAATATATACAAGATATTTGAGTAGTTTTAGTGGAGAAGTAAAGACTTAAAGACCAAGGAGGAAAAAAGAATGAAAGCCTGAAATGAACAGGGTAAATAAGATAAATAATGGACATAGCAAACTTCTATACCCACAGAATTAAAACTTTGAACAAACTCAACTAAACAAGGGTTCCAATGTATATATGCATATTTTGGCTATTTGGTTACCAGATAAGATTCTAGGACCTTGTATTTCTTTAGGTGGTGTGCAACAAGAGGCAAAATAAGAAAACTGTTAGACTTTAGGAAACAAACCTTTAAAAATACCTAACCGTAGCATTCTGAAGGGAAGAGGAGAGCTTTAGAGACAAAACTAAGTGATGAGAAACAAGTGTAGGAGATCTGATTACAAAGGAAAAGCAAAACCAGTTTACATGTATAGGAACCTCTTTACTCAAAACCACCTTTTCCTGCCACTGCCCAAGTTCTCCCCTCTGAGAATTCCACCACCACTGCAGCCTTCCCACTTTTTTTTAATTAAACATTTTTAAAATGTAAATTCAATTAATTACATATAATGTATTATTGGTTTCAGAAGTACAGGTCTGTGGTTCATCAGCTTTATATCACACCCAATGATCATTCCATCACATGCCCTCCTAACATCCATCACCCAGTTACCCCATCCTCCTGTCTCCCTCCCCTCCAGCAACCCTCAGTTTCTTCCTATGATTAAAAGTCTCTATGGTTTTCTCCCTCTCTGTTTTCATCTTGTTTTATTTTTTCCTGTCTTGCCCTATGATCCCATTTTGTTTCTTAAATTCCACATATCAGTGAGATCATATAATTGTCTTTCACTGATTAACTTATTTCACTAAGCATAATACCCTCTAGTTCCATCCACGTCATTGCAAATGGCAAGATTTCACTTTTTTAATGACTGCGTAATATTCCATGGTATACATATACCACGTCTTCTTTATCCATTCATCTGTTGATGGACATCTGGGCTCTTTCCATAGTTTGGCTATTGTGGACATTGCTGCTATAAACGTTGGGGTGCAGGTGCCCCTCCAAATCACTACATTTGTATCTTTGGGGTAGTACAGTTGCTGGGTCATAGGGTAACTCTATTTTCAACTTTTTGAGGAAACTTCATACTGTTTTCCAGAATGGCTGCACGAGCCTGAATTCCCACCAACAGTGTAGAAGGGTTCCCCTCTCTATACATCCTTACCACCATCTGTCATTTCCTGACTTGTTAATTTTAGCCATTCTGATTGGTAAGGCAGTATCTCACTATGGTTTTGATTTGTATTTCCCTGATGTCTAGTGATGTGGAACATTTTTTCATGTGTCTGTTGGCCATTTGGATGTCTTCTTTGGAGAAAGGTCTGTTCATGTCTTCT
>LNAC01000230.1:2687745-2714653 GCA_002007465.1 Ailurus styani | reverse complement strand
TGTTTGCATCCAGTGGCAGTGTTAAATTCTTGGGTAAGGGGATCCGCAGGTCTTTCAAGCCGAGGCCTTTGAAATGGAGAGTATTCCTTGTATGTAAACTCTTTGATGGCCAACTAATATTTCACTCTAAATGTGTAGCACATTTTTGTTGTGTATTTATCTTGTTGATGGATGCTGTTTGCTTCCATGTCTTAGCTGGTGTGGATGCTGCTGCCTTGAACACTGGGGTGCAGCTGTGTCTTTGGGATAGAGGCTTCATCTCCTTTATATAAATATATAGACGTGGGATGGCTGGATTGTATGGTGGTTCTATTTCTAATTGTTGAGCAGCTACAATGCTGTTTTCCACGGTGGCCCTTCCAGTTTATGTGGGCGAACACATCCTGAACTAAATGGGTTTCGGGGTTGGTTCTCCAGCCACTTCTGATTTTTGGTTCTCTTTGGGAGAACTAGAGAGGTTAGGGGCCCAGAAGGGGTTCTGTGATCAGGAGAGATGGAATGACTTACTAAACAGGGTCCTTCCTTCAGGAGATGGGGAGAGGGCTGGGAGGAGCGGCCCTCCCTTGCTCTCAGAGCGTGGGGAGAAAGCAGACAGGAGGAGCTACGGTTCCCTGTTTTGGACGTATTGTGTTCAAGTGTGTCTTCTACCCACTGCCCCATCACTGGCACTACTTATGATCAGCATAGCTGGAGGATAGAAGCCCAGCAATGCACATTGTTGAATGTGGCATGAGAATATATGACCCTCTGACAAAGGGGCAATTTTTATGATGGGGTCTGTTCCTTATTTTCCCAGCTTCCCTGAGAATTTGGGACTTTGCTCCGGGGAAGGCTTTGTTGTTTTTGCCCTTCCGTGCGCTGCCTTAGCCTGTGAAAAGTGCCGCAAGAAATGGTGGCCCTTCACCCCCCTGTTCTGTTTTCTAGAAGGGTAATCCGAGGGAGTCTTCTTAGAGGCGATTGCCGTTGTTTCTGGCGGCTAATCGGACGTGGCTGGGTTGACTTCTCAGTCTTTCATATTGATAGTGACCGGTGTTCTCGCGGAGAGCTTAACGAAGGTGAACTGCTGTTGTTGGCATGTTCTCTAATACACTGGCCAGACAATTGTTCCCTTGACACTCCCATGGCTCAAGGGTCTTGTTAGATTCCTACAGAAAATGCATACTGGCTGGCAACAGCAGCATCTGGGGCATGGGAAAGATTGGGTCCCGGGGAAGAAATTGACCGTGGCCAACTGATTGTCCGCCTTCTGTTCTTGGACACAAAAGTAGTGAACAGAATAATGTCCACCGTGCAGAAGGATGACATATTTGGGATCTTCGGAGTCTCGATTTGGGTTATGGGACTGTGGCTGGAATTCCAAGCATTTCTCTCTTAGCTTCCTTCACTCTTCTGCTGGGTATACTCTGCACGTTGGTGGGAAGACAAGCGGCACGTGGCGCTGTCAAGGAACTGTACATGAGTCGGAGGACGTCCCGATCCTCGTGGGCTTGCACAGACGGGCGTGGATGTCCGGGAACCTCCGGGTCAGGTCTGCAGTTGGAGGACTAAGCCCTCCTATGTCTTCTGCTGAGAAGGGCGTATCACCACAGGCTGAGGGAGTCCTTTCCCTTGTTTGCCTGTTGTAAGGCGTGGCTGCCTGGTAGTCTGACCCCTCTGCCATTTGGGGGTTCTCTTGGGAGGCGATGACGTTGCCTCAAGGGGGTCTTGCCTGCACGCCCGAGGAAGAGGGGTTGCAGGCAACACAGTGCTGTGCTGAAGCTAGCAGAGGGGGGAGAGGGAAAGGGGGAGTCACTGTTTGAGGAGGGGAGGGGTGCTGTGGTGCCCCCCATTTCAGGTCCTTGATTTCTCTTGATCAGGGAAACCTCGGGCCCGGCAGAGATATGAGTACACTCTGAGTTCGACAGTGAGGACAGGGGACTCGGGGTGAAAGTGGCGGGCCTCGTGGGCTCGGGGGTGGGTCTCCTGCCTTTTTCTCCATTCGCCCACACTACCTCTGGGGCGGCAGAGCTGGGGGACAGAAGACACTGGACACTGATGGAGGGGATCTGAGAAGCTATGACTGTCTCGTCGAATTGAGACATTCGATAGGTCGAGAGAGAATCATTTGCATTTTACCGATGAATGACTTTGCCTGCGTGCGCCGGCTATGCTGTCTCATTTTAATTCTGTATTACCGTAGGCCTATGAACAAAGGCCTCGGGGGGAGGTAGCCCCTCACCCTGCTGTCTCGTCGCAGGTCATCACAATGACCGGAGGGCCTTCGGAGGAGGAATTGCTATTGCTTTTGCTGGTATTGTTCCTGGGAGACCCTCTCCCTGGGCTTTTTGGCACCGTCTGCCGTGTTAGTCCCGTCTCGGGTTTTCAGGAGGGCGGAGCTGAGCTGTCGGTTTCAGCTGCTTAAGTTGTTCCCCCTGTGCCTCGTTCTCAGGCCCTGCAGGGTCCCCGTGGACACATTCCTGGGCTGCCCGATTGGCCGGAGGCTTGTGTAGCTTTTGAAAAAGATTTGCCTACTGTGCAGAGAGACCGAGAACCCGAATTTAGTAGTTTTCTGTATTCGGTGTTCTCAGGAAAGGGAAGGGGAGGTCCTTTGCGTTCCTTCGAATGGGGATGACTTAACTTTTATTTCCCATTTTATCTGCCCTTACGCCACGTTACGGGGAGATACCGGGTCCCCTTGGGATCGGCGCCCTCCCCCGGCTGGTCCAGAGCTCCCGCAAGAGCCCTTGGTGCCAAAGCACCCGAGGGACGGGACGGTTCTTCGGTATGAGAAGTGCTTCTCCTCCAGCTCGCTGCAGCTTTTACCCCTGCCCGTGTTCCCAGGGGCAGCGGCCTCTGGCCCCCAGAGCCCCCTGCCACGAGGATCGCAACTGCAGACCTTGTTTCTGGACGGTTCAGGTTGCTGTGCTGACGTCAGCTGTCCGCCGACGAGCTGTACTCTTCCTCTCCCTTTCCTGGGGGCCCTGGGGGAGCAGAGGGGTGATCTGTCTGTCTTGGGAGACGCAGGGCCTTGACAGAATACTCGGTCGGAGGGGAGGACTCAGACCCTGTGCTATGGAGCCTGAGTGCGGAGGCCTCTCAGAATGGGTGGGAAGAACGTGCAAAACATGTGCTCTCTCGGACCACTGACGTGTTGGCCTCTAGGCCCCTCTGGACTGGAGATTACCCCCTGTGCCCCCCCTGCTGACTCCAGGAGTGCAGCGGGTGGATTAGACTGCTGCCAAGCGGGCTGCCCCTCGGTTTAGTTTCGGGTTGGCTTTCTGAGCTTCCTTCATCTCATCGTCTCATGCAGACCTACTGTATTGCTTCTTAGCTCCAGAAAAGGGTACCTGTGGGCTGTGTTCAGGGCCTCTGGAGGAGAGTTCACTGACTGCCTCGGCCTCCCCCGATAGTCAGACACAGCAGCCTTACAGAATGCTGGAAGGCCCACTGGAGACGCCCGTCTCGTCTCTGCTTAAGGACTGTAGATTGTGCCCTTGGGGTGCTGAGTCACAGGATGTGGAACGTGGTTAAAGGCGGGAACCAGACACCAGGCTTCTCCCCCAGAGCTCGGAGGAGATGCAGACTGACAGTTGCTAAAAGGGTAGATCTCCTACCTCCTGTCACCTTCTTATTCCAGAGAAATAATGCTAATTACTGAGGGCGGAATGAAACTTTGGAGGGGATGGCTATGTTTATAACATGGGTTATGGTGATGGTCCACGTATGTAAACCAATCTCTGAACCCATGAAGTGTAGACATTAAATATGTACACCTTGTTGTATGTCAATGATATATACCTTCATACCTCAATAAAGTGGTTTAAAAAAACAAAAAAGAAAGGGGCACCTGGGTGGCTCAGTTGGTTATGCATCCAACTCTTGCTCTTAGCTCAGGTCTTGATCTCAGGGTTGTGAGTTCAAGCTCTGTGTTGGGCTCCCCGAGCCTACTTAAAATAAAATAAAATAAAATAAAAGTTAAAAAAAGCTCCCCCATGATTACAGATGAGTGCTCCCCTCAAATGTTTTTAGACTTGTAAACTGAAGGGGAAGGGGAAGGAAGTTTCTGTACAGGGAAAGGGGAAATTACTGCATCTTTATTATTGTTTTGTCTGTATTGTTCATTTACCTGTGGCATTTGCCCTGGCAATGTATAAGAATGACCTTTAGTCCATAGGATTTTCCACTTCACTGAATCACAGCAGTTCTACAGAAACCGTGAACTTCACCTGGAGAACTTGGACTCAAGGAGCAGCCCTGGGCCATCAGCTGTTTGTCATCTAACCAAAAATTGACTTTGGGTTAATGTGACTTTGGGATTGGCCTGGATTTGGGGTTGTCTTCATGGGTTACAGTTGTGATTTTGTGCTTATGCAAGAAATCTTTTGTATATGAGAACATGTCAAAATCTGTCTATGTACTGTATTTGTATTGTGCAGGGTAAAGGGCAGTAGTCTCGGGCTGCTGGTTCTCCCCAGTAAGCACTTTCTCTGAGGCTGTGTCCCACACCCTTCTGTCTACTATGTGACTGAGTTCCCTGGCCATAGCTACTTGGTTTCATACTTTTCACCTTATCAGGGTTGAGCCAATGATACTTTTGTTATATTTAAAGTTTGGGACTAGGCCCCAAGAATGAGTGAGAGCTCATCCTTGGGGGTGCCTGGCTGGCTGGGTTGGTAGAACATGTGACTCTTGATCTCAGGGTCATTAAGTTCAAGCCCCACATTGGGTGTAGAGATCACTTAAAATCTAAAAAAACAAAAACAGGGCGCCTGGGTGGCTCAGTGGGTTAAAGCCTCTGCTTTCGGCTCAGGTCGTGATCTCAGCGTCCTGGGATCCAGGCCCGCATCGGGCTCTCTGCTCAGCAGGGAGCCTGCTTCCTCCTCTCCCTGTCTCTCTGCCTGCCTCTCTGCCTACTTGTAATCTCTCTCTCTGTGTCAAATAAATAAATAAAATCTTTAAAAATAAAAAAAACAAAAACAAAAAACAATGAGTGATATCTTGAAAGAGTTCCTTAATATTCTTTCACTGCAGAGAATATAACTAGAAAGTATACTGTTGCGTTTCCCTGAGCTGTCCTCATTTCTGTCTTTAAAATGTGTTGGTTGCTTAAGGTTCTTGTATTTTATAAAATACTGTGTTCTTTCAATAAAATGTATTTGCTTCAGAAAATCTCACTTGTTGATTTTTAGTTATTCACCATGAACACCAGCGTCATCAAAGCTGGGACCCTGCCGTGAGTGCCATCCCTGAACCAGGGCAGAGCTTGGAACTATAGACTTTGACACATTAACAATGGGGTCGTGGGGGCAGGGGAATGGGGTCTCCAGGCCAGGTTGGAGGGTCCCTCTCTTTGGTAAGCCCCACCCTTTGGTTACAGAAGTACACCCTTAAATTATTAGGCAATGTAATACCTCCCTATGGAAAGTAATCTTTTTAGCACTTGCTGAAGGCCACAAGCACCTGTTTGGGGATTGTGGAAGTGGTGGGGGAATTTCCCGATACTCCCAAGGGTAAGGCAGAGGTAGTATGACCAGCAGGATTGTACAGGAGATCAGTCCAGAAATCATACTATAATGTCACTGTGGTATTGAAGAAGAGATAAACACACTTATCAATGGAACAAAATACAGTCCAGAAATCGACCTACACACATATGGCTAACCGATATGTTACAAAGATGAAGAAGCAATTTAATGGAGAAAGGATAGCTTTTTAGCAAGCATGTTGAAATCATTGAAGGTCAGTAGGCAAAAAAAGAAAAAGAAAAATTACACTTTGACCTAAAAATGACACCTTATTCAAAAGTTCATCCAAGCTGGATTATAAATCTAAATATAAGACATAAAAGAGTAAAAATTCTTTTTTTTAAGATTTTATTTATTTTTCCTCTTTTTGTTAGTTTCAGTGTTAGAGTTTAGTGACTCACTAGTTGCATATGACGCCCAGTGCTCATTCCATCAAGTGCCCTCCTTGATGCCTATGACCCAATTACCCCCATGCCCCCCGACCTCCCTCCAGCAACCCTGTTTGTTTCCTAGAGTTAGGAGTCTCTTATGTTTTGGCTCCCTCTCTGATTTTATCTTATTTTATTTTTCCCTCCCTTCCCCTATGATCCTCTGTTTTGTTTCTTAAATTCCACATACGAGTGAAATCATATAATTGTCTTTCTCTGATTGACTTATTTCGCTTAGCATAATACCCTCTAGTTCCATCCACTTGTTGCAAAAGACAAGATTTCATTTTTGATGGCTGTGTGTGATATCCCGTTGTGTATATATACCACATCTTCTTTATCTATTCATCTGTCGATGGACATCTGGGCTCTTTTCATAGTTTGGCTATTGTGGACACTGCTGCTATAAATTATTTAGCTTTTTAAAGGTTTTATTTATGAATTTACTTGAGAGAGAGAGAAAGGGTGAGGGCAAGGGAGGAGCAGAGGGAGGGGGACAAGCGGACTCTGCTGAGTGCAGAGGCCAACACGGGGCTCAATCCCACAACCCCGAGATCATGACCTGAGCCAAACCAAGAGTTGGACGCTCAACTGATCAAGCCCCCCAGGTGCCCCAAAACTGTAAAAAGTCTTAGAGGCAAGCACAGGAAACAATTGTGTGTGATCTGGGATCGGGCGAAGAATTTTTATCTGTGACATAAAAGTACGATCCACAAAAGAAACAATTGATAGATTGGACTTTATCGAAAGTAAAAACTTGAGCTCTTTAGAAGTCACAGGTAAGGAAATGAAAAGACGGTATTGTCAGGAATTATACAGAATCTGAGATTTTACCCTCCTTATCAGCTAAAAGGTTAACTTCTTACTGCATCGTGGATATTGGCAAAAGACACGAGATTCCCAAGTGTGAGAAAATTACCTTATTACTCCTGGCAAAGCAATATAGCCAGAGGATCTGAAGAGTGCTCATGCTGGTTCCCCGTGCTCCTTAAGTCCCACGGAGGTGATGCAGCAGACCTCTCATGGGTGTTGGCACGTGCAGTGGGCTACCTTATAGGAGAAGAACAGCAAGCTGGGGGAATTCGCTGGTTTTAGAGCAAGTGGGAACAAGCCCTCTCTGTGTAGGGGAAGACATCACCTCATCCCTCAAGGCCGTTGGCCGGGATGCAAGAACAATGCGGAGAAATGGCCAGGCAGAGAGCAGTCAGGGTCTTCCAGTCTTGGCATGCCCGGAAAAAATGTGCGAAGGCGCTCACGGCCCACGGTGGATTGTCTCTCCCAGCACGGCACCCTCCAGCCCCTCCCATCCTTAGCCAGATCTGAAGTTTCATGTCAGCAGGCCACCCCGATTCATCAGACCAACAGGGTCTGGGGTCGAGTCTGCTTAATTTGTCTCATAAAGGATTTTCTTTTTTTTTTTTTTTTTTTTTTTAAAGATTTTTTATTTATTCATTTGACACACAGAGAGAGATCACAAGTAGGCAGAGAGGCAGGCAGAGAGAGAGGAGAGAGGAGGAAGCAGGCTTCCCGCTGAGCAGAGAGCCCGATGTGGGCCTCGATCCCAGGACCCTGGAATCATGACCTGAGCCGAAGGCAGCGGCTTTAACCCACTGAGCCACCCAGGCGCCCCTCATAAAGGATTTTCAACAGAAGTGCAAGCTGCAGGATGAGACCACCTGGCAGTAGCCATCTCACCCTTGCCTCCCAGAGTGCTGGTTTCACCCAACCCTGAAAAACTCCCAGGGGACGGCTAGCTCCGCTTTTAGGCTGTAAGGATATGGTCTGAGGCCAGGCTAGTATGCATCACACAGAAGGGAGCTTAGACTATTTTGGGGATCTTCAGTGTCCTTGTCAATAATTACAAGGGTCGGAGCTCCTGGGTGACTCAGTTGGTTAAGCCTCTGTCTTCAGCTCAGGTCCTGATCCCAAGGTCCTGCTCAGCAGGGATCCTGCTTCTCCTTCTGCCTGAGGCTTTCCCTGCTTGTGCTCACTCTCTACTCTCTCTGACAAATAAATAAATAAAATCTTAAAAAAAAAGTGATAAGACCATCAACCATCCATCCATAGCCCTGGGAGGTACAGTCCAAGGTCCGCTGTAGCCAACCTGCCAGGAGCGAGCAGGGTCGATGACCCGTACAATGTGGCCTCCTTTGTTGCAAGAGTCACAAATGTGCTTTCTGTATTGGAAACACAGGGTCCTATGCTGTGCACCCAGTCCCTGCTGGCAGGTGTGTTGCATGTCTGATGGCAGTCCCACTGGTGAAGGCTCAGTCAGCAGCTTGGTCTCACTGGAGAATGGACCTTTACTGTGGGCATCTCTGTGAGTGACCCCGACAGTTCCATAAGCATCCATAGTTGGTTTGCCCAGTTTGTGACCCCAAAAAGGGGTGTCTTTTTTTTTTTTAGTAATCTCTACACCCAACATGGGGCTCAAACCCATGACCCTGAGATCCAGAGTCAAATGCTCTTCCAACTGTGCCAGCCAGGTGCCCCAAGAGAAGGGGTCCTTAATCTGCCAGTCTGTACTCTTTCAAGTGGCAGATCAAAGGGCTAGGCCACTGGCCACAGCCCCAGAGTCAGTAAAAATGTAACGAGTTTCATCAAGGGGAGGGTCGACCAGATGTCTGAAAGCTGCTGAGTCCTGCTGACTGGCCAGCCACAGGGACATCTATATAGGGGCAGCTGTAGACATCAGAGGCTGGGAGGCACTCACACCAGGTGCTGACAGCCAGCCCCCTCACACACACTGTGACGAACAGCAGGCGAGTCTGTCTGTGTTCTCATGTCCATGTCCGCGGCCTTGACCTTCTGCTGCTTTAGGCTCCTGCATAGTGCAAGCTTGGGATGCATCACTGTCCTGACACATTTCCACAATGGTAGATTGAATTGGGACGGAGCGCCCCCTCCACGAGTCACCTGAACTGTTTTTCTTCGTGGAGAGCTTTACTCAAACCCTATCAATTTTTTTAAAGATTTTATTTATTATTTGACACAGAGAGAGAGATCACAAGTAGGCTGAGAGGCAGGCGGAGAGAGAGGAGGAGGCAGGCTCCCTGCTGAGCAGAGAGGCCTCGATCCCAGGACCCTGAGATCATGACCTGGGCCGAAGGCAGAGGCTTTAACCCACTGAGCCACCCAGGCGCCCCCCTATCAATTTTAAAAAAAAAAGATTTTTATTCATTTGCCAGAGAGAGGGAGAGAGAACACAAGCAGGAGAGCGGCAGGCAGAGGGAGAGGGAGAGAAGCAGGGAGCCCGAGGGAGCACCTGGGATTTTGACCTGAGCCGAAGGCAGGTGCTCAACTGACTGAGCCACCCAGGCGCCCCTCAAACCCTATCAGTTGGATTCAGGCTCTTTGTGTTCCTTATGGGAGCACGGACCAAGGAGAGGAGCAGCAGCTCTGGGCACTTCTGCCTGGGAGGAGGGAACAGGAAGGGACACGACTGGAGGAGGCCAGCTTGAGGGAAAGGCCTGGAGGCTTTTTCTCCTTGTGTTCTAGCCCCAGGAGACACCTGCCCATCTTCCTGCCCCTGGGCCTCCTCACAGGCCGCCGCTCACCTCTGCGACCAGCGCCCTCTGCTGCCAGGGGACCAGGTAGGCTGGTGCCTCGGACCCTCGTGGCCAACAATCATAAGAGTTTGAGTCTCTCTCCCTGCAAGTTCCCCCCCATACTCCGTTTTCAAGAGGCTGAAATCTAGTAGAGGAGGAGGCAGTCATCTGGGGGTGTGGGGGCAGGGAGAGGTCTGTACCGCAGGCGAAGCCCTTCATCACTTTCAATTCTGAGTGGCTGCCCGTTTGGGCTCACCAGATGAACTTCTGATGGTTTTCATTTTTTTTATATATTTTTTTTATTATTTGAGAGAGAGTGAGAGAGAGAGAGCATGAGAGAAGAGAAGGTCAGAGGGAGAAGCAGACTCCCTGTAGAGCTGGGAGCCCGATGTGGGACTCGATCCTGGGACTCCGGGATCATGACCTGAGCCGAAGGCAGTCGCCTCACCAACTGAGCCACCCAGGCGCCCTTTTGACGGTTTTCATTACCGAAAGCTGGGCATCCTTGCTCTGACACTGTGTATTTCAGCTTTGGTGACCTCTTGAATCAGCCACCATCGTCCTATTCCCTTCCAGCTTGGGCTCCATGGCTTGCTGTCCCTCTCTCAGGGTAACATCCCTTGCTCTGCCCACCAGAGGAGAGGGATCAAGAATCAAGGTCCCCAACTTGAAGGAGAAGAGATCGCTCTTGTAGTTACCAGATGCGGGGGTGGTGGCAGGGGAGAATGGAGGAAGGTGGTCAAAAGGGACACATTTCCAGTTATGAGACAAGTAAGTGCTGGATGTAATATACAACGTGAGGAATACAGCTAACACTGCTGTGTGATACATGGGCAAGCTGTTAAGAGAGTGAATCTTAATGTTACGGACCGATAGGTCAGAGCCGCTAACTGGAAAAACGAACGGTGAGCCCTGGTGTGTGTGCACTATGGGGCCAGCTGCTCTGAACTGGGGAATCCTGACCCGGCCGGACACATCGAGAGCACAGCTCCTGGCTGAGTTTGCCAACACTGTTGCCCAGAAAAATCAGATAAATTCATCGCAGAGAAGCCAATAACTCAAGAGATGAGGGTCTGGGAAAGAGAAAGGGAGAAATATATTTCAGGTGCTGGCATCTGGGGGTCGGTACGTGTTCAACCCATGATCATGGGCACTGAAGGGGAGGCATTGGGTGTGGTTTTCCGGGCATCCCGTTGCTCTCAGGCCTTTTCTGTGGTGGTTGGAATGTTCTGGTCATTGTCAATGCCTCAAGAAAATGCAATAAGAAATAGTTTGAGCACAAGTTAAGAAACGTGACTGTTTCTGTTTGTAACTGTTGGGGTCTATAGCTGAGCAAGAGGGCTCGCTAACACTGAGTTCTCTCATCACAAGGAGAACATTTTTTCCCCATTTCTTTTTATGATATCTCTATGAGATGACGGATGTTAACTGAACTTATTGTGGTCACCGTTTCACAACATAGGTAAGTCAAACTTTTATGCTGTCCACCTAAAACTCGTACCGTGATGTATATATCAGCTGTATTCCAATAAAAATGCAGGGGAGGGGGGAGAACTGGGTACCCGGCGGAGGAATCTTGTGATGGAACCCAGGAGAAATTTTGGGTGATGACTGAAAATGTCCTGGAGAATGGTGACTTCTGAAATAGATACTTGCCGGAGTCCAGCTCCAGCAACAGCCAGGGTCCCCGAAGGAAAGGACAGCGTCAGCGATATGAAATGAGGAGACGGACTCGGATGATGTTTCAGGAGTCTCCCAAAACCTCAGGGCTCGGGGTCCTTTTTTTATATCATTGTAACAGAGGATGATCAAAGACACAACCAGGATGTTTATTCATTGATCAAAGGAACCCTGGTAGATGAGTTTGGTGTTTTCTCAGAGGCCGGATAGATGAGGCCTGCTTTTCTTATCTGTATCCTAAGTCTCCTGGAGCCTGCATAGTTGTAACAGAGCTCCCCTCCTGTTCCTTTGTTTTAAGGTCTCAACTAGTTCTGACTTACATCACTGGTTTGGTAAAGATTCGTTAGTCATTATGTTTTGAGGTAAAAGGCTATTCATCCTGGGGGAGGGACAATATGGTGCCAGACCTTATCTGGCAATATTTCAGGACTCTATCGAGGCATGCTTATAGAGGGAGTAAATCATCTATGTAGGGAAAAGGTGAATCATACTAAGAGTAAATTGGACTAATGCTTAACAAATCTAACCCGTTCTCTCTATTCATAGCATTTCGCGTCCTTTGGACTGCAAGCTGCTTTTAACTGGGAGGGGGTGATTAATGCTTTACCCACTGCGATTCTCCTCGCCTTGCAGGAGGGCGGTGCCCCATGCCGTGCAGCGGGGGTTCATCTGCTTGTACCACGCAGACAGCTCACATCAGATACTAAGTCCCAGGAAAAGTAGGTGGTGGAGGGGGGCGCCTGGGTGGCTCAGTCGGTTCAGTGTCTACTTTCAGCTCAGGTCATGATCCCAGCATCCTGGGATTGAGCCCCGCTTCCGGCTCCCTGCTCAGCAGGGAGTCTGCTTCTCCTTCTCCTTCTGCCTGCCGCTCCCCCTGCTTGTGTTCTCTCTCTCTCTTTCTTTCTCTAATAAATAAATAAAACCTTAAAAAAAAGCAAGTGTAGAGGGGCATGACTGGCTAGAAGGTAAATAGCCTGTATGTGTGGAGAGCCTTCTTTTGGGATGGTAGCTTCTAGAAAAAAAGGAGAGGAAAAGAACTCAGGTGTCAACAAGTGGGCCCTTTCAGCCTTACCTCCCAGCACTTAGCCTCTAATGTTCATTAACAGGAAGGACAGCGGGGGACCCTTACTCCTCACTTGGCCACCATCTGGGCAAGAGTGTTCCCTGCTGGATCCCAGGAAGGTATCTCACACACCTTACCTGGCTTGTGCGGACTCTCGTCCTCTTGTCCAGAGTCCCTGCCTCCGTCAGCTTCTCACCTTTATCACCAGAACGATCCAAGCCCTGCTTGATCACACTGTGTGCGATCTGAGACTTTATCCTGCCTACACACCAACAGCTTAGCCTGTTCTTGTTCCCCGGATGCTGGCGGAAGACACAGCCTGCAGAGTCCGAGACGAGGGCTTCATTATTCACTGTAAAAGTAGTCGCCAGAGTGTCTGTCTGATGCTTGGGCCAGTCCCCACGCACCCGGGGCCCACGGGGGCGATGCAAAGGGCCAATCACAGGAGGCTGTGCGCAGAGGACTGTGTTACAGGAGAAGACACTGAGCTCGGGGGATTCGCTGCTTTTCGTAATGGACAGAAGTGGACCTGCTCATTGTTCAGAGCATGACAGCGTGCCTCTCAGTGTGCGAAATGGTCAGGGTAAATGGTGGTTAGGGCCTTACCCAGCAAGACTATGCAGGGACACACACATGGTGAATTGCCTGTCCCAACAGACACAGACTGGGAGAAAAGATTGCGAATCACCCATCTGACAAAGGCCTTTTCTCCAGAATACATATAAAGTGCTCTCAAAACAACCGTCCACGAATAACCCAATTGCTCTGTGTGTGGGCTTCAGATTGATGTTATATCTCACTGACGCCTCGTGGTCTGCTAACAGAAATTTCCCCCTTGACCAAACTCTAGCCAGGCTCCTCTGAGCCCTCTTCTCCATTAGCCCTCAACCTTGGTCTATAAAGAAGTGGATGTCGGGGCGCCTGGGTGACTCAGTGGGTTAAAGCCTCTGCCTTCAGCTCAGGTCATGATTTCAGGGTCCTGGGATTGAGCCCCGCATCGGGCTCTCTGCTCGGCAGGGAGCCTGCTTCCCCCTCTCTCTCTGCCTGCCTCTCTGCCTACTTGTGATCTCTCTCTCTCTCTCTCTCTCTCTCTCTCTCTGTCAAATAAATAAATAAATAAAATCTTAAAAAAAAAAAAGAAGTGGATATAGAGGCTGCTTTTAGGCAACAGGCTTGAGCAACGGAATGGAGAAAGGGCCACGGCCACCCTCTGGCTGAATCCAGGCAGGTCCATCAGGTGACTCACCCCAAAATACCCATAAGCCCTCACTAACCAATGGGTTACTTAGGACCGGGCACAGTTACCAAAAAAGGTAGAATTCCAAAGATCACCATACCCTCTCCTGTTCCCCCTTTAAAAACAGCCCCACCCCCTGCCTCCTGGCCCACAGCTTCTCCCCTGCTGGCCTGCCCACCGCTCCCTCGCAGTGTGTTCCATAAACTTCTAACACCTTTGCTCTGCCTCAGGTGAACCCTTTCACCGCCTGCACCGCTGGCTTCCACTCGATCGTCACCCCACACTTGGGGACCCCCATCTGATTGGGAGACACACCCCATTTAGACACCACCGTGAACAAACACCAACATAGTTTCTAACGGCACAAGGCCTCATCCCTAGGATGAACCTACTCCCCCTTAAAGTGCCTGCGTGAGAAAATGCAAGCCTTCGAAAAGCATTTATTGGGCGCCTGGGTGGCTCAGTGGGTTAAAGGCTCTGCCTTCAGCTCAGGTCATGATCTCAGGGTCCTGGAATCGAGGCCCGCATCGGCTCTCTGCTCAGCGGGGAGCCTGCTTCCTCCTCTCTCTCTGCCTGCCTCTCAGCCTACTTGTGATCTCTCTCTCTCTCTCTCTGTCAAATAAAATCTTTAAAAACAACAAAAAACCAACAAAACAAAACAAAACAAAACAAAACAAAAAGCATTTACTGTCTGTTTCAGTCAGCACCTAAACATAGGCCCCCTGTCTCCCAGTCTCTGTGAGAGAGCAGGGCCTAACCTTGATGGCGACCAGGTAATAAATCCAGAGGGGTTTCATATGGACCAACATTCCTACGCCCCATTTCCCATTTTTAAAAATTATTATATTTTATAAAGACAGGGGAGAGAGAGAGAGAAAGAGAGAGTGAGAGCATGGGGGCGGGGGCAGAGGGAAAGAATCTTCAAGCAGACTCCCTGCAGAGCGCAGACCCCCCCCCCCCCCCCAGGGCTCGATCCCAGGACCCTGGGGTCATGACCTGCGNACCAACTGAGCCACCCAGCGCCCCCTGAGTAATGAGTCCCCCAATTACTGCCATCCTGCTTTTCACACTTCCTTTCAAACGCCTGGTGAGGTCCCCTCCACACAAATGGAAGCTGAGTTCAGTTCTCGCTCACCTCCTTTCCCTGTTGCAATAGTATCTCACTGATTAAGATCTGTCTCTACCACTCTGAGGTCTGTCTTTGTCTCTCTTTGACACTACCACCAATAGCTACAAGTACTCAAACCTTCTAGAAACTACTTTTCATTCACATAGCGTGAAGAAGGCATGCCCCAGAAGAAAAGGGTCCGGGAAAATGAACACACTCGACACTTTAATAGGATGGATTGCGGCCTTGTTTTCATTCCTCACACAACGACTTCTTTTGCTGTTGCTATGAAGTTGTTTTGTAGCAAGGTAAAAAAAAAAAATCATAGGTGCGAAAAAAAACCCACAAAATGAAACAAAACAAAAATTATCGATGTGAAAAAGCATGTCCTCTCAATCAATACTTCCAAACCCAAGGCCGGTTTAGGATGGAGTCAGTTCCAAACATAATAAATGGTGAAGGCACTGTCTAGAAGGTGGAGTTGCCCTCCAGAGCTTGCCATGTCTCCTGACTACTCAGGAATTCAGGGAGAGCAGCGACAGGGGAGGCTTGTGGCAGACGTATTTTGGAGACAGAAGGCTTCCTCCCACATTACAAGTTTTCCACAACTGAAGTGTGCGCTGCTCTTACAATCACTAATGTCCAGCCTCGAAGCCTCCCACAGATGAGCCTGTGTCAGGATGAGGGGAGAGCCCAGAGCTTCTGCTTGGGGACTTGGGGTGATCATTTCCTTCTGACCATCCCTGGTCACAAGCAGTGGCATACGTCAGGGTGTGTGTGTGTGTGAGTGTGTGTGTGTGTGTGTGTGTGTGTGTGTGTATGTGTGTTGGGGTTGCCATATACCTACACTGGGCCAGCCACACTGCTATCTGCTTTTGTGGTGAGACAGGGAACAGGCCTCCTACTGGTACGAGGCCACCTCAGCATTTCACTGTTGTCAGCCCAGAGAGAAGGGCGGAGGAGTGGAGTGCGCTCTTTACAGGATGTAGGATGTTGTTAATATGGCCGCAAGCTTCTTGTCAGCTTCCCTTTACCCCCACCCCCCACCACACCCCAGTTCACAAAAGAAGAAACAGAGTAGCTGAAGAGTGTAAGGGGTGGCAGCGTTTAACTTCATCAGTGGTGAGGGGGAGCAAGTTTTGCCACCCTAAAACATGACCCTTTGGCATATTTATCACAAGTGGATTATTTTTGAGAGGTCGCAGGAACAGAAGCTCTGAAAACCCAGGAGACGTTACCCTTTTGTAGGGATATTTACATTTATATGGGAAATCTCCATTTGTAAGAATGTCTCCTGTGCTGTAGGGGGAAGAGGATGGGGGGCGGGGAGGTGGCTCTAAGTCTCCAGAAACTGCTTATTTAAAAAAATATATTTTATTTGTTTATTTGACAGAAAGAGAGAGAGAGTATGCATGAGCCAGGGGGAGAGGAAGAAGGAGAGGGAGAAGCAGACTTCTCACTGAGCACGGAGCCTGACATGGGGCTTGATCCAGGAACCCCGTGATCAGGACCTGAGCTGAAGGCAAATGCTTAAGACGCTTAACCAACTGAACCACCCAGGAGCCATTAAACTGTTTGTCAATGGTGAAGGTAATGAGTTAAATCTGCATAACAACCTTGCCCTTGGTTACTGTGCTTTTCCTGGTAGCCTCCCAAAACTGACTCCCCATCCCAACATCTTTTTTTTTAAAGTAATCTCTACACCCAACATGGGACTCGAACTTATGACCCCGAGATCAAGAGTCACATACTTCAGAGACTGAGTCAGCCACGCGCCGCGCCCCCCCACAACATCTTTTTTTTTTAATTTTATTTATTTATTTGACACAGAGAGAGAGATTACAAGTAGGCAGAGAGCCAGGCAGAGAGACAGGGAGAGGAGGAAGCAGGCTCCCTGCTGAGCAGAGAGCCCGATGCGGGCCTCGATCCCAGGACGCTGAGATCATGACCTGAGCCGAAAGCAGAGGCTTTAACCCACTGAGCCACCCAGGCGCCCAACATCTTCTTTTGTCTTTAGCTAAAGGTGGTAGTTAAGGTGATGACTTCAGCCATTTTGGAGAGTTACTCCAGTTTCCTGGGTCTCGGCCACATACACAGATATACACATTTTTAAATAACAAAAAAATCAACCGAGTTCATTTTAAAGATTTAATTGGCTTTATTAAATGGTTCATGAATCGGGCCAGCATCCCATCTAGCAAATAGAGGGTGCTCCAAGAAGTCATACAAAGTGGAAGGTTTTAATAGGTTTTGATAGGCAAGAAGTCACTAGAGGAAAAAAAAAAAGATTTTCCAGGCCAGGTGGCTTTCCTTAGGTTGGGAAAAGAAGGGGTCTTATCAGGCAGATTACCTCATCTTTGGGGAATGGAGGACCCCAGAGGTCAACTCCTTGGCATTGACTGCGGAAGTCCTGACTGACCAGTTAAAACTACATTTCTGGGGAAGGCTGAAACTCATCTAAGTGACACCATTTGGGACTTTTGTTTTTCTTCTTAAGAACACGTCATTAAACTTCTGTTTTTCTCCTGTTTAACCCGCCTCAACCGAGAAAGAATCCACTGAAAATATAAGCAAATGGGCATTTATTTGGGCAATTAAAATTGCAGTTTTGGAGACAGTGATTCTAGTAGAAACCAGATTCCTGTTCCAAGGAGGACAAAGAGGGGGCAGAGTTAAAAAGGCGAAAAGTGACAAGTGTAGCTCTCATTTAGTTCCTTCATGCACAACAGGGCTTGAAACTAGGTTAGCTGGGATTGGTTGGGTTAATTTGCGAACGAGGGACTGAAATTAGTTAAAGTGCATTGGTTTCAAAGTGAAGAATGCGGATAATCTAGTTGCCCTGGTGAGGAGGTGAGGGCTGCCCCTGGCTGAAAAGGCTTTAAGAAGTTAATAGTTTCTCCTACTGAGGCATGCATAAATTCCTCCTCCCTTACTGCCTCCGATCCTATTTTGAGAGAGATTCTTTTAGGCTTGCTTGCTCTGTTTGGAAATCTACTTTTACATCTATCTCACATCGATTGAATTACTAGAGCAGCCAAAGAACCTAGAAGGTGGAAATGAATTTTTTTTTTCTGAGCAGTAAAGAGCACACCCCTTACTCTATTACACGCTACCCTGTTGATTTCCTCTCTAACCCACGACTTCTGGTTTATTGGTTGACTTTGGTTGAGGCCTGCCCCGTGTCCCTAGAACCTGAGGCCGGGGGAGTGGAACAGTATCTGTCTTATTCCCTGCCGGGTTCCCGGGGTACAGAGTGGGAGACTGAATCAATGCTCAGTAAATAAATATTTTTGGGCGCCTGGGTGGCTCAGTCGTTCAGTGTCTACGTTCAGCTCAGGTCATGATCTCGGGGTCCTGGGATGGCGCCCCACATG
This sequence comes from Ailurus styani, assembly GCA_002007465.1. Classification (NCBI taxonomy): domain Eukaryota; kingdom Metazoa; phylum Chordata; class Mammalia; order Carnivora; family Ailuridae; genus Ailurus; species Ailurus styani. Next base: position 2,696,711 of record LNAC01000230.1, on the reverse strand, counting down.
GGGCTCCCTGCTCTGCAGGAAGCTTGCTTCTCCCTCTCCCACTCCCCCTGCTTGGGTTCCCTCCCTCGCTGTGTTTCTCTGTCAAATAAATAAATAAAATCTTTTAAAAATAAAAATAAATAAATATTTTTTTTACATTTGGTTGTTGAAGAGGTACAACTTTAAAAAACAATGACATCCTATGTCACCTGTCACACGGGCACAGATTTCAAAAGGTAATGTTACAAAGAAAACCACAGGGCCATAAGGGAAGTACTTAAACTCAGGCCCCAAGTCTGTAAACCAAGACTTAATACCTAACCTAACTGCGGTTTCAACCACCCTAGGAATGTAACCTTTAGCCAACCAACTTGGGAATTTTCTGGTCAGCACTAGGAAATTCACTGACAGACCCTTTCCGCTCCCTTTAGGAGGGTGACCTTGCCTAAAACAATAGGTTCTTCACCAATAATTTCCTCTTTTCCTCTCCCTCTTTGCCTTTTAAAGACCTTTCCCTTTCTGTAGTCCTCTGGAGCTCCTTTCTGGCTGCTGCCCGATTCATAAGTCATGTGATAAAGCCAACTATATCTTTAAAATTTGCCTGGTTCGATTTTGTGGTTTAACTCTAGGAACCTAGAGCAGTAAATGACAGGGCCAAAGGAGCATTCTCTCGCGCTTCTGGGAAGACTGTTGGTCACCCTGTTAGTGGAAAGCAACTTGGCAATGCGTGTCCCACACCTAAAAGGATCACATCGCCTTTGACCCAGCAATTCCTTTTCTACTCACCGATAACCTAAAATGAAGGGCTTTGCTTCCCCCAAATATGCATCTTTGGCATATTTCTTTGGGGTTCCTTATTTTTGAGAGGATGCAGACACTGGAGATGCTCAGAAAAACCCAGTAGAAGTTACCCTTTTGTAAGAGATGTTTACCTTTTTATTTTATTTTTTTATTTTTTTTATTTTTTATTTTTTATTTTTTTTTAAAGATTTTTATTTATTTCACAGAGGGAGAGAGATCACAAGGAGGCAGAGAGGCAGGCACAGAGAGAGGGGGAAGCAGGCTCCCTGCTGAGCAGAGAGCCCGATGCGGGCCTCGATCCCAGGACCCTGAGATCATGGCCTGAAACGAAAGCAGAGGCTTTAACCCACTGAGCCACCCGGGCGCCCTACCTTTTTTTTTTTTAAAAGATTTTATTTATTTATTTGACACAGAGAGAGAGATCACAACTAGGCAGAGAGTCAGGCAGAGAGAGAGAGGAGGAAGCAGGCTCCCCGCCAAGCAGGGAGCCCGATTCGGGGCTTGATCCCAGGACTCTGAGATCATGACCTGAGCTGAAGGCAGAGGCTTAACCCACTGAGCCACCCAGGCACCCTGTTTACATTTTTTTATAAAGTTTATTTATCTATTCTAGTAATCTCTGTGCCCTACAGCAGGGCTCCCACTCTTCCGACGAAGCCAGCCCAGCGCCCAGAGACATTCACAAGCATCAGGGAAATCTCTGTGGAGAGGAGAAGGAAGGAGATGTCTCTGAATCTCCAGAAACTCTTAACAAAGGAAAAGACTGCAACTTAAATGTGCATAACAATCTTGCCCTTGTTTACTGTGCTTTTCCTGAGAGCCTCCCTTCAAGGGCACCCCCGACCCCCAACATCTTTTGTCTTTAGCTGGAGACACTATTTAATGCGGTAGCTGGGGCCATTTGGGGGAGAATCATCGTTTTCCTGGGCCTCTCCCACGTACGCAGGAGATACATGTATTATTAAACATGTTTGTTTTTCTTCTGTTAATCTGTCTTTTATTATGGGGAGGGAGGAGTCTCAGTTAAGAATCTAGAAAGTTAGAAGGAAAATTATTTTTCCTCCCCATCTGTATGAGCCAAAATCTAACCACAATGAAGATTTTCTTTGGTAATAATGAAACAATAGCAAATAATGCCATAGAAGGCTATATCACATCTAGGAAAGATTTTTACAAGATTTTGTTACCAGAAAATATGTAGAGAAATACTACATTTAACATATTTTATTTACTGAGTGGTCATTGGGTGACTTTTATTTTCTTCTACTGGTTTATTTGTATTTTCCCCAAAGGTTGCACACTTTGTCCTAGGAGACGATCGCAATTTACTAAACTAAAGCAGTTTTGCCCTCTGGTGGCTCATTCAGTAATTGTCTGTCTTCAATCTGAGGGAGGAATGTTGTCATCTACCCAAACCCAAGAGCAGAGCAAACTGCAGGCTTTAACCCCAAAGCAGAACTTCCAAGATTCACACGTCCTTTGTTGGGACAAGTGGCTGTGTCCTAAACGAGTGGTTTTGTGGAAGTCTAATTGTTACCTTTGACTATTTGAGGACAGGCTGTCAGCAACCATCGGACACAGAGAAGCACCCACAGCAGGAAGAGAAAACGAGGTTCCAGAGTCCACTGGGCGCTGGTGGCAGGGCGTCCACAACCCCAGGGCTGAGGAGGACAGGTGACTGGAATTGGGGCTGGTGACTCAGGGCCAGACAAGAGGGGGCCCACCAAAGTGAGAACCAGAGAAGAACGGACTTGGCGACTGTCTACGAGGGACCGGTCAGAGCGCGGGTGTGAGGAGCCCTGGGGATGAGTGGGGGACGGCGGTGTAACCAGCAAGAGGACCGAAAGAGCAAAGGGAAGGTAAGGAGTTTCTTTAGTTCTGGACCAGCAGCTTCCAAATCCAGCCACACCACCAAGGCCTTCTCGTAGACGTGTCCTACCTCCTCATGACCTCAGGGGCCACCTTCCTCTCGTCCAGGTTCTCAGGGGTCCATGGTTTCCTCTTGAGGGGCCCAGAGAGACCCTCCCATTTTCCATAATAGTGATTTCCCAGCTGACCGCTCTCCATATCCACTGAGTGTAACAAGGAATGGGCAGCTCTGGGGCTGGGGCTGGGGCTGGGCCTGCCCCTACCTTAGGGTTGTTGGGTTTGCCCAGGGGGAGCCAGGTAAGCGTGCAAAAGAGAGAGCTCATTGACACAGGAGCACTCTCCCATGGTTCAAGTTTAATGTCCTGGCAATGACCTGTGGAGCCAGTACTAGTATCTTTGGGATAGCTACTTGAAATAGGAGAACAGGGGAGTGGGGAGTACAAGCAATGGTTGTAATCGATGAAGTGGACATGGTAGAACAGATTCAATATTGGGGAAGGAGTCAGAAAGTTCAAGGTATCAGAGATGGGGCAATATTATAATTTCATTATAATTATAATTATAATGAAATTATAATATTGCCCAGATAATCTGCCACCTGGTGAGGTTCCCTGAGAAGGCCGTCCTTCACAAGAATGCACTGGTAAAGCAGGGACACCAGTTTCGCTGAGGTCAGTGGTGGTTATCTCCTGTAGGCCAAGAGTGACAGTAGGAGAGGCTGTGGTGGTACTGGGCCTCCTTGTATCAGTGAAGATTCTGGAATAGCAGAAGCCAATGATGGTATTTAACTGACCTCGGCAAGATGGAGTAATTATCGGAACAGGCCTGGTCATGGGCTGAGCTGTGTCCTTCTCAACCCCTAGTACCTCAAATGACTGTGTGTGGACATAGCATTTTGAAAAGATAATTAAGGTAAATCGAGGTCGCAGAGGCCCTAATCCAGTATGACTGGTGTCCTTATATGAAGAGGAGGTTAGGACGCAGACACACAGGGGGAAAACCCTGGGAAGACACAGGGAGAAGGCAGCCATCTTTAAGCCAAGGAGAGAGGCCTCAGATGAAACCCACCCTGCCGACACCCTTTTCTCAGAATAGGGTGAGGTATTCTAGCCTCCAGAACTGTGAGGAAACACAGTGCTGTTGTTCAGTCACCCAGTCTGTGGTCCTCTGATGAGGCACTTTGAGCAGACTAATCTGGGTCGCAAAGCTGGAGTCGCAACCAGAATGCCTTGACCCGCAGGAAGCTGTAGTGACAGTTAATGGATGTGGTATTCATAGGGACAAGAGAGAGTGTAGCCAACTTGGATGACAGATGACTTGTAGACCCCCGAGAAGCTTAAATGTGGGGACCAAAAGGCTGATGTCAGCCATTGCAACAGAAAGTCATAATTGCGCATCCGGTTTCCAGATCGAAGTCAGTTCGCTGATCCAGAGTCCAGCAGTTGAAGGGAAGGGTGAGGACGTTTGGGGAAGTTTGTGTGGAGACAAGACCGTAATATATTGCTAGGGACCGAATATTTGTGTCCTTCCCAAATTCACATGTTGAAGCCCTAACTGTCCATGGGATGGTATTTGAAGCTGGGACTTTTGGGAGGTAATTGGGGTGAGATGAGATCATGAGCCTGGAGCATCCATTGATGGGATTAGCACCCTTATAAAAAGAGGAAGGGGGCACCTGGGTGGCTCAGTTGTTAAACGTTTGCCTTCAGCTCCGGTCATGGTCCCAACGTTCTGGGATCGAGCCCTGCATCAGGGTCCCTGCTCAGCGGGAAGCCTGCTTCTCCCTCTCCCACTCCCCCTGCTTGTGTTCCCTCTCTTGCTGTGTTTCTCTGTCAAATAAATACATAAAATCTTTTTTAAAAAAAGGAAGAGAGATGAGATCTTCCTCTCTGTGTGCGTGGACCAAGAAAAGGCTATGTGAGGACATGACCAGGAAGAGAACCCTCGCTGAGAATGTGGTCATGCTGGCTCCCTGATCTGGGACTTCCAGCCTCCAGAACCACGAGAAAGAAACATTTGGTGTTTAAGCCCCGAGTCCCTGATAACTGTTACAGCAGCCTGACTTAAGACTTTGATGTCAAAGTCAGATAAGTCATCAGCAGTGACCGTCCAGAAGCCAGACACCGAGGTGAAGCAGTGTCAAAGCCAGTTAATGCGCAGGAGAGTAGAAGCAGACATCGTTCTTGTCAATTTTCTCAGCCCACTGTTTAAGTTCAACGTGTGATGACTTTAAAAAATATCTGTATGAATTCCTGGGGACTAAGTGGAGTATGACAGGAGTCTAAAGCTGCATGAAGACAGCCCTAGCTTTTTTTTTTTTAATTTGACAGAGAGAGAGAGAGAGAGAGAGAGAGAGAGAGATCACAAGTAGGCAGAGAGGAGGAAGCAGGCTCCCCAATGAGCAGGGAGCCCGATGCGGGCCTTGATCCCAGGACCTTGAGATCATGACCTGAGCCGAAGGCAGGGGCTTTAACCCACTGAGCCACCCAGGCGCCCTGCCCTAGCTTTTGACGCCCTATTCCAGGGGCGGGCCCATCCATTCCTGTCATCGGTCTCTTGGTTCCTGTTGATAGCAGAGTTCTGGCCTGGACAAACTTGTGTGCTGACCTCATTTGCATCCCGTTTTTACGTTTTGGGGCATGATGCCATATTGCACAGTGACTCCACTACCTAGAAAGTACCATCATTGAATAGAACCATCTTGTTAATTAAAAATGCTGGAGAAGGGGCGCCTAGGTGGCTCAATGGGTTAAGCCTCTGCCTTTGGCTCAGTCATGATCTCAGGGCCCTGGGATCGAGTCCCGCATCCTGGCTCCCTGCTCAGCAGGGAGCCTGCTTCTTCCTCTCCCTCTGCCGCACCCCCTCAAATAAATAAATCCTGCCTTTTAACAGAGAACATCCTCAGGCCTAGTGACTCCTGATGAGACCATCTTAGCGTTGCTTTGGCAGCACCTGTGAAACTGGATTGGATTAAAGGAGGGTGTTGCTCTGAGTTGAAAATCTTCATAAATGCATGCTGAGTGTTTGTTGCTACTCATTACTTGAATGTTCTGAAGAAAGGAATTTTAATATTGACATTAAGGGAATTCCTGTAAGTACTTTAAATAAGTCCTAACCCACGCAGCGGGTCCTTAGCAAGGAGGTGAGGGGTGGAGTTTGCTTGTTTTTTAATTCTAGGCCTACAGTAACCAGTAACCATCCTTTTTTTTTAAGATTTTATTTTTAAGTAATCTCTGCACACAACATGGGGCTTGAACTCACAGCCTTGAGATCACGAGTCACATGCTCCCCCATCCAAACCAGCCAGGTGCTCCTACTGTGACCATCTTTTTAAGAGTATTGTTTTCTATCACGGAAGAGAGTTCTGTTCTGTACATAAATGGAATAACGCGCTTTTTTTTTAACCTGTCAACTCACACCGAGTTATGCCCTTGTATGGAAGGGAATTACAAATTCAGAGGACCAGCAAGTATTAGAGCCAGTCATTAGCCCACAGATCTTGCTGGGGGAAAGCCAGCTTTTGGCCCCACTGCTCAGTAGATGTGAGGGGGCTGGTTGGGGGCGCCACACCCTTTTCCTCCCTCAAACAGAGAAAGGAGATGCTAAGAGAACCACTCATAAAAATAAGGTTTGGGGGCGCCTGGGTGGCTCAGTGGGTTAAAGCCTCTGTCTTCGGCTCAGGTCAGGATCTCAGGGTCCCGGGATCGAGGCCCGCGTCGGGCTCCCTGCTCAGTGGGGAGCCTGCTTCCTCCTCTCTCTCTACCTGCCTCTCAGCTTGCTTGTGATCTCTCTCTGTGTCAAACAAATAAATAAAATCTTTAAGAAGAAAAGCATAAAAAAATAAGATTTGGAAGCAACCCAGCATCTTCCTGAGATGTGGTTCTCTGAGACCTGGGAAGCATAAGCACTCGCACTGTCCCGAAGTTGCCGGGCAGAGAGGATGAAGTGGTAGAGGCCTGGGGGGCTCGGGCAGTCTTTTGCTTTAAGTTTTGAGCCCTGAGCTGTGGTCCCTAAAGTATAGGGACAGGAATCAGACCAGTGGTCCCCAGGGGCTCTGGGCGAGGTTAGGAGGTTGACTGTGAGTGGGCATGCAGAAACTTTGGGAGGTGATGGAACATTCCACATCTTATTCTGGTGCTGATCCTATGATAAAATTCACGGGACTGTGCACCTAAAAAGGGTGAATTCTACTGAATCTAAATTATACCCTCATCAGGGGCACCTGGGTGACTCCATCGGTTAAGCATCTGCCTTTGGCTTAGGTCATGTCCCTGGATGGAGCCCCACATCGGGCTCCCTGCTCAGCGGGGAGTCTGCTTCTCCCTCTGCCCCTCAACCTACTCATGCTCTCTCTCTCTCTCTCTCTCTCTCTCTCTCTCTCTCTCTCTCCAGTAAGTAAAAAAAAATGTTTAAATGATTCCCTAATCAAAGGAAAAAAAAAAACCCAGGGGCCAGGGAAAACAGTCTCTCTGGGTACCTAACGGTACCCTATCATAGCGCAGGTGCCGGAGCCCTGCCAGCGCTGTGGACTCCCAAAGCCACCTCCCTAGTCACCCCGTGGCTACCTGTCCCAGGCTGTCCTGTTACCTGGGACCACCGGAGGGGCCCTTCTAATGCCCGCGCTGGCGAGGCTCCTGCTGCTGTGCGTGTCCGGCAGAGGGAGGGCCCGTGTCCCTGGAGGGTCCCTGGAGGGTCCCTGGAGGCTCCGAGCCGGGGGAGCTGGAGGATCCCTCCAGAGGGGACTGAGTCACTGCTGGGAACCGGGCGGCCCGTGACCTCCCAGGAGCCTGGCCAGCCTGGTACTCTGGGCGCCCGCTGTCCGCACCACCTTTCCTGTCGCCCCTGCAGAGAAGCCAGACCTCACCCTGGGCCAGATGCACTCACGGTCCTTCTCAGAAGCCCTGCACCCGGCACGGAGGGTACAGGGAGATAAAGCCGGAGAAAGAGGCCTGTTTTTTGGCGGACTCCCAACTCGGGATAGCAGCAGATGGGGCCTCCCTGATGGGGAAGGCCTCCCTGTTCTCAGCAGAAACTTTAAAATGATTTATTTCGGGCACCTGGGTGGCTCAGTGGGTTAAAGCCTCTGCCTTCGGCTCAGGTCATGATCTCAGGGTCCTGGGATCGAGTCCCGCATTGGGCTCCCTGCTCAGCAGGGAGCCTGCTTCCTCCTCTCCCTGTCTCTCTGCCTGCCTCTCTGCCTACTTGTAATCTCTCTCTGTCAAATAAATAAATAAAATCTTTAATAAAATAAAATATTTTATTTCGGTATTTCAAGCTCTTGAGGCTTGATACTTCGGAAAAGGAGGCTTTGCCCAGAGCTTTCCAATTGCAATTATATAGAAGAAACGCGGGACCATCTGGGGCGGGCAAGGGGTCTGTAGAAGTCAGATGTCACCTGGGATCAGCCTGTCCCTTGAGATTCCCATAGAATTGGCTTGAACCCATGTCCCACAACCAGAGGATTCCCAGCAGGGGTCTGGGCGTTCCGAGGCGAACCCGCTTTTCTCCTAATTATACCCTTCTGGCTTCGAGTTCTTGCTTGGGCTGAGTTAGCTCAGGAAACAGATGTTCTCACATCTCACCCGCAGTGACGCTTCCCCACCCTGGAGACTGGGGAGCGTGGAAATTAAGAGCTCTGCCTGCACACTTGCATCACCCGTCACCCGAGGAGTTCTGCAAACTCCCCGCACCAAGGCTGTACCCCAGGCCGCTTCCCTCAGACTCTCCGGCGGGGGGAACCCAGGCGGCAGGATTTTGTAAAGCTCCCCAGGCGCCTGTATTGGGCAGCCAGAGTTGAGAAATAGTGCTTTTGAAATTCAGATAGATCTGGGTTCATTTCTTTTTTTCTTTTTAAGGTTTATTTATTTATTTGAGAGAGAGAGAGAGAGGAGCGGGAGGGGCAGAGGAAGAGGGAGAGAGACTCTCAAACAGACTCAGAGCTGAGCGTGGAGCCTGATGTGGGGCTCGATCTCAAGACCCTGAGATCATGACCTGAGCTGAAATAAAGAGTCAGGCGCTTAACTGACTGAGGCACCCAGGCACCCCCTGGGTTCATTTCTTCTTTCTTTCTTTCTTTCTTTCTTTCTTTCTTTCTTTCTTTCTTTCATTTTTTTCTTAAAGTAGGCTCTATGCCCAATGTGGGACTTGAACTCACGATCCTGAGATCAAGAGCTGCATGCTCTGTTGACTGAGCTGGCCAGGCGCCCGGCTCTAGATTCATTTCTTACAATGGATTATGAATCTACAATTAAGTCAAAGTTTTTGTCAAAATTTTTCTAAGAAGCAAATTTCGGTTGCTGGAGGGGAGGGGGTGGGAG
>LNAC01000230.1:2658286-2675280 GCA_002007465.1 Ailurus styani | reverse complement strand
TGATAAGCAGGGAGCCTGCTTCCTCCTCTCTCTCCTCTCTCTGCCTGCCTCTCTGCTTACTTGTAATCTCTCTCTCTGTGTCAAATGAATAAATTAAAAAAAAAAATCTTTAAAAAAAAAAAAAAAGCAAACTATATATATATTAAATATGTCCAGTATTTTGTATGTCAGGTATACCTCAATAAAGTCATTTTAAAAAAATTCAATTCCAGGATCATTAACATACAGTGTTATATTAGTTACAGGTGTACGCTATCAATAAAGTCATTTTTATAAAATGTGAACTAATCTATAGTGACAAAAGGCAGATCAGTGGTTGACTGGAGAGTGGGATGGGGGGAGGTGGGGACTAAACAGGGTCATGAGGAAATTTGGGGGCGATTTGGGGGTTCACTATCTTGACTGTGGCGATGGTTTCACGAGTGTGTACATCCATCAGAACTTATCAAACTGTACACTTGAAGTCCAGTTTGCTGCAGATCCGTATAGTTCAATTTAACTGTTTGAATAATTTTTTGAAAAGATGTTATTTATTTATTTCAGAGACAGAGAGAGAGCAGGAGTAGGGGATGGGGCAGAAGGAGAGGGAGAAGCTGACTCCCCGCTGATGTGGGACTCGATCGCAGGACCCTGAGATCATGATCTGACCTGAAGTCAACCGCTTCACTGACTGAGCCACCCAGGCGCCCTGAAGATTATTTTTTTTTAAAGATTTTATTTAGGGCGCCTGGGTGGCTCAGTGGGTTAAAGCCGCTGCCTTCGGCTCAGGTCATGATCCCAGGGNCTCTCTCCTCTCTCTCTGCCTGCCTCTCTGCCTACTTGTAATCTCTCTCTCTGTGTCAAATGAATAAATAAAATCTTTAAAAAAAAATAAAAAAATAAAGATTTTATTTATTTATTTAACAGAGATAGAGAGATTACAAGTAGGCAGAGAGGCAGGCAGAGAGAGAGAGGAGAAAGGCAGAGGCTTTAACCCACTGAGCCACGCAGGCGCCTCTGAAGATTATTTTTTAAAATCAAATTTGATGGGCGCCTGGGTGGCTCAGTGGGTTAAAGCCTCTGCTTTCGGCTCAGGTCATGATCTCAGGGTCCTGGGATCGAGGCCCGCATCGGGCTCCCTGCTCAGCGGGGCACCTGCTTCCCCCTATTTGCCTGCCTCTCTGCCTCCTTGTGATCTCTCTCCCTCTGTGAAATAAATAAATAAAAATCTTTAAAAAAATAAAATCAAATCAAATTTGAGGGGCACCTGGGTGGCTCAGTCATTAAGCGTCTTCCTTCGGCTCAGGTCATGATCCCGGGGTCCTGGGATCGAGCCCTGAATCAGGCTCCCTGCTCAGCGGGAAGCCAGCTTCTTCCTCTCCCACTCCCTCTACTTGTGTTCCCTCTCTCACTGTGTCTCTCTCTGTCAAATAAATATATAAAATCTTAAAACAAAAAAAATAAAAGAAATAAATCGAATTTGATATCCAAAGGATGAATAGTGTGAAATCATGGGGGGTGGCCTGGGAAAGGGAGCACCGCAGGTGGGGGGAAGGAGATGCGAAGTTTCTGAGTGGGGGAAAGGGTATGACACCTTTGAGGAGTTCAGAAGAGTCCTATTTGGGGCGCCTGGGTGGCTCAGTCGGTTAAGCAGCTGCCTTCGGCTCAGGTCACTATCCCAGGATCCTGGAATCAAGTCCCATATGGGCTCCCTGCTCAGCGGGGAGCCTGCTTCTTCCTCTCCCTCTGCCTGCCACTCCCCTACTTGTGCTCTTTCTCTCGGTCAAATAAATAAATAAGATCTTTAAAAAGAAAAAAAAAGCCCTATTTGGAAGGAGGTGAGAGATCTGGGGGAGAGTGGCAGGAAATGAGGTCGGAGAAAGCACTGGAGAGCCGATCATGTAGGGCCCCACGATCACCTACTCTTTGAGCAAATATTTGCTGAGTGTTTTCTATATGCCAGGAGCTCTTCTGTTAGGGATTGTTTTAGTTTGCTAGGGCTGCCATAGCAAAGTACCCCAGACTGGGGGGCTTAGACAACAGAAATTTAATCTCTCAGATTTCTGGAGGCTTGAAGTTGGAAGTCAAGGCGTCAGCAGGGTTGGTGACTCCTGAGGCCTCTGTCCTCGGCTTGTTAGAAAGCTGTCTTCTCCCCGTGTCCTCGCATGATCTTCCTCTGCATGTGTCTGGGTCCCAGTTTCCTCCTCTTGTAAGGCTACAAGTCACATTGGATTAGGGCCCACACACGTGACCTCATTTTACTGTAACTGCCTCTTTATTTTTATTTATTTAATTTATTTTTTAAAAGATTTTATTTATTTATTTGACAGAGAGAGAGAGAGATTACAAGTAGGCAGAGACAGGCAGAGAGAGGAGGAAGCAGGCTCCCTGTGGAGCAGAGAGTCCGATGCAGGGCTCGATCCCCCAGGACCCTGAGATCATGACCTGAGCCGAAGGCAGAGGCTTTAACCCACTGAGCCACCCAGGCGCCCTTGCCTCTTTATTTTTTTAATGATTTTGTTTATTTGAGAGTGAGAGAGAGAGTGTAAGCAGAGGGAGTAGCAAGCAGAGGGAGAAGCAGGGTTCTCGCTGAGCAAGGAGCCGGATGTGGGACTTGATCCCAGGACCAGGGATCATGACCTGAGCTGAAAGCAGACTGAGCCACCCAGGCGCCCCCGTAATTGCCTCTTTAAAGGCCCTATCTACAATATCATCCTATTCTTGGGTACTTGGGGGTTAGGATTTCAACATATGAATCTTAGGCAGGCGCACTTCAGACTGTAACAGGGATGTCGCTGTGTACAAAACAATAGCATGTGGTGTCATGGAGGGGCTCTTATTCGAGGGGGGAGATGGAGAATAAACAATAGTCATAATAGGGCGCCTGGGTGGCTCAGTGGGTTAAAGCCTCTGCTTTCGGCTCAGGTCATGATCTCAGCGTCCTGGGATCGAGGCCCACATTGGGCTCCCTGCTTAGCAGGGAGCCTGCTTCCTCCTCTCCCTGTCTCTCTGCCTGCCTCTCTGCCTACTTGTAATCTCTCTCTCTGTATCAAATAAATAAATAAATCTTTTAAAAAAACCAATAGTCATAATAAAGTATACAGACTGTTGGAAAGTGGTGAGTACTATGGCAAAAAAATGTAGGGTGGGATGAGGGTTTGGGAATAGGAGCCATGTGACAGATGGCTTAACAGGCTAGATGACGGTGTCACCCACTGGGATCGGGAACACGAACAGAGGACCTGGTTTGGGAGAGAGGAATCGTGAGTTTGATCCGACGTGCTGAGGGCACGCGTGGGCTGGAGGCACGGGTCTGGGAACCAGCAGCATAGAAACGGTACAGGCCATGGGAGTGGAGGAGATTATCCATGCCTAGCAAGCTGGCTTTGTTTCTCTACTCCACCTGCTCTCCCACTTTCTGCAGGGACGACTTCACACTTTCTCCACCTTCCTCAAGACTTCTAGTACCCCTGCTCAAGCAACGTACAAACACACCACCCCCATCACCAGCTGAGCCCCAGATCCCAACCTCTTCTCCTGAATCTTACCCACGGCTTCAGTCTCTCTTCTGTATCTTCAGTCCATCCCATCATCATTTATACACACCCCTGCTTTTCATGTTAATTTTTTTAAAATGTATTTTTTTGAGAGGGAGAGAGAGCAAGTATGAACAGGGGGAGGGACAGAGGGAGAAGACCACTGCCCAATGCAGGGCTCAATCCCAAGAACCTGAGATCATGACCTGAGCCAAAGGCATTTGCTTCACGGACTGAGCCACCCAGGCGCCCTTTGCACATGTTCAGAAGAATTTCCCTTGACCCTACTTCCCCCTCCAGCTATTATTCTATGTTTTCCCCTTCATTTGTTAAACTTCTCCTGAGAGGGGTCTATTCTCACGGCCTCCCTTTTCTTTCCCACTCACTTCTCAACCTACCTTAATATATATTCCACCCCCTCCCATTCAGTGAAATTTTTCAAGAAGGTTGGCAAGACCTCCATGTTCCTATATCTATTGGGCATCTTTTCATTCTGATCTTCCTTGATGTCTCAGGAGCATTTGTAACAGTTGACAGCAGTTGAGAGCAAAGGTTGTTCTCTTAAAGTTCCAGGCTCACACTGGTCATTTATGAAAAAAAATCTGACAAATACTCAAGTCTAAATGACTGTAGTTTGTCTGTAGTTCTTCCAAGTGAAAGTGGAGTTCCATGAGTGTGTTATATTTTTTGAGACTACCATCATACTTTTTTTCTTTTAAAGATTTTAAGTCATCTCTACATGCAATGTGGGACTTGAACTCACAACCCAGAAATAAAGAGTCGCACGCTCCATAGACAGAACCAGCCAGGCACCTCTGATGTAGGAGATTGGTTAGGGTTCAGAGCCAAAGGCCAAGAAGGAATTCTTGAGACGTCTTTGGTGCAAAAAGTGGCTTTATGGGGCACCTGGATGGCTTGGCAGTTAAGCAACTGTTTTTGGCTCAGGTCAGAATCAAGTCAGAATCCCAGAGTCCTGGGATCAAGCCCCACATCAGGCTCCCTGCTCAGTGGAGAGACTTCTTCTCCCTCTCCCTCTCCTGTTCCCCCTGCTTGTGATCTCTCTCTCTCTCTCTGTCTTTCTCTCTGTCAAATAAGTAAATAAAATCTTTTTTTAAAAGTGGCTTTATTAAAGCACAGGACAGGACCCATGGACAGAAAGAGCTGCACTGGGGTCAGGAAGAGTGGCCCATTATATTCTTTCAAGTTGGGAGGGGGTGAGGGACCGCACAAGCTTCCAAGGCATTTTGGAAACAAGGTTTCCAGGACCTTGAGGGGATCGGCTATCGTTAGGAAAAGGTTGTTTATTACTGTTTGGTAAAAACTCAGTCCTCTCAGCCAAGAGACCCTTCAGATGTATTTCAGTGGGTCATACGCTTGGGGCATGATTGCCAACATGTATCTTGGGGGGGTGGGGGTAGAAATAAAGGAAGTTTCCAAAGGAATTTCTATATGTTTAAAGTAGACTCACAGGATCCTGGGGGGTCGGGCTAAGACTGCCTTTTCCCTTTAGCCAAGTGTCAACATTGAGGCAGCTGAGCTCCGAGAGGAAGGTCACTCTGCTTGTTTCAAGGACTTTCAATGGGCTGTAAGTAATAAGGAAATTGAATTTTTCTTCTTTTTTAAAGATTTTATTTATTTCTTTACAGAGAGACAGAGAGCACAAGTGGGGGAGATGGCAGAGGGAGAGGGAGAAGCAGACGTCCCGCTGAGCAGGGAGCCCAACACGGGGCTCGATCCCAGGACCCTGAGATCATGACACATCACCTCCACCATCATACCTGAAGCAGAAGAGTGAGGTTCTTATCTCAGATTCAAAGAATGAATCTCGCAGACAATGGAGAGCAAGCAAAGCGATAGAATTTTATTGATCAAGGATACAGAAAAAGCTCTCAGGAGTGAGACACGTTCTGACTGAATTGCCAATGTGAATCTTTACCGACACTCTTATTTAAAACCGACCAGGGAGGGGCACCTGGGTGGCTCAGTGGGTTAAAGACTTTGCCTTCAGCTCAGGTCATGATCTCAGGGTCCTGGGATCGAGGCCCGCTTCGGGCTCCCTGCTCGGCGGGGAGCCTGCTTCCCCCAGTCCCTCTGCCTGCCTCTCTGCCTGCTTGTGATCTCTCTCTCTGTGCCAAATAAATAAATAAAAATCTTTAAGAAAATAAAATAAAACCGACCAGGGAGCTTGTGGGAGCTTGTGGCCTTAACATTCTTGTGACGTCTTGATTTGAGTAAAGACTGTGATAACATCTTTAATGGCTTACTTCTTTGTGGTCTGGTCATTCTTTGTTGTCACGATGTGACTGCCGTAAAAAGACCCCACCTATGATGCCCAGGGCAGGGTGGTCTGGTTTGTTCCCTTATCTCTGGTTTTGTCACGCCTCGGCATTTCTGAGATTTTTGGTGAGCCATGTCAGGTCGTACCCTACCTATCTCTCCCTACCTAGCCCCGCCTGTCCCTTACTCAATACTTTTTTTGCACAGAAGTGCTGTATGCATACTTCCTGTTTTGTCGCACAGAATATTCAAAAGACCTGTACTCAAGGGCTGAGATTTAATAAATTACTTCTTACTGCTTTTTTAAAAAATATTTTTAATTTATTAAAAGTAATCTCTACCCCCAACACGGGGCTCAAACTTACAACCCCAAGATCTAGAGTTGCATGCTCAACTGAATGAGCCAGCCAGGTGCCCTCACAGCTTCTTCCGGTAAAAGTGAATTTGTCTTTTTTCAAGTGTGTGGTGACAAAAAGTACCATGACTCTTAGTGTAGCCTAACGGCACTGCCTTGATTCACGGCAGATTCACCCACCATTGGTTTTGCACCATCAGTGAAAATGTCCACACAGGAATCCCCCCAAAAGATTATTATGTAAATAGTTTTGACGTTGGGGGGCCTTGGAAAGGGACCTGCGGATGGGGAACGACCACAATTTGAAAACCATCCTCTTAGATTCATCTAGATTTTACCCCTCACCTGATGAGATTCCCTGAGAGGAGGATAGGGAGGAAAAAGTGGGGTTCTGTTCATACGGAAGAGGAACGGGATCGTGTTGACAGTGTAAAAAAACAAATATTCAACTGAGTAAATTCAAAGGCGTAATTGGGTTTCTTCAGTGATTCATGAATCAGACAGCATCCCTTCTAGCAAAGAGAAGCAGCTGAGTAGTTAGACAAAAAAATGGAAGGCTTTTATAGGCAGGGATGGGGTGGGACGAGGAAGTTATTAGCAAAAGAAAAAAAAATTATATTCTGGCAAGGTCACCTTCCCCTAAAGGGAAGGGCTCACTATGCTGATCAGGAAATTCCAGACTGATGGGTTTCAAACTCCACTCCTTGAGAGAGGCTGAAACTGCAATTAGGAGTTAAGTCTTGGGCGCTTGGGTGGCTCAGTTGCTAAGTGTCTGCCTTCGGCTCAGGTCATGATCCCAGGGTCCTGGGATCGAGCCCCACGTCGGGCTCCCCGCTCAGCGGGAAGCCTGCTTCTCCCTCTCCCACTGCCCCTGCTCGTGTTCCCTCTCTTGCTCTGTCTTTCTCTGTCTAAATAAATAAATAAAATCTTTAAAAAAAAGGAGTTAAGTCTTGGTGGGGCTTAACATAAGTGACTCCATTTTGGACCTTTGGGCTTTTGTTTCTATTTAACAATAGCCAGTCAGATGTCTCTTCACTCACAAAACAAAACAGGTTTAGTGGGATAATTAAGGAGGGAAAGGCATGATGAAAGGTTTGAATTAAGATAATTTTTTGCTGATTACAAGGGTTATCTAGCGTATAACTGTTGGAGTGGGTGGCTGAGTGGAGGAGAGGGTCTTTGGAAACAAGGAGATCAAGGGTAATGGGAGGGTTGACCATGTGGACATCGAAGGCCCCCAGGATAAAGGCGCCAGAGCTTAAAATAGAAAGGAAGACTAGGGCATCTGGGTGGCTCAGTGGGTTAAGCCTCTGCCTTCCGCTCAGGTCATGATCTCAGGGTCCTCGAATCGAGGCCCGAATTGGGCTCCCTGCTCCTCCCTCTCTGCCTGCCTCTCTGCCTACTTGTGATCTCTCTCTCTCTCTGTCAAATAAATAAATAAATAAATAAATCTTTAAAAAAAAATTAAATTTAAAAAAAGTCTCCAGTGGATATAGAAGAGTGGCTAGGGACCAAGACGAGGAAGCATTAGCACAGCTGAAGAGAATGGACTTCAAAGGAGCGAGTAATGGTTGGAAATTGGTGTTCCCCAATGTGGAGGACGTAACTCCTCCCCCCAGCCTATGAGACGTGGGGTGTTGAGAGACGAAGCAAACGCTATTTGAGAAGGCTGCAAAGGAAATGGTGTCCTCAGAGGAAATTCAGATTTCCACTAAGATCAGGAGATGGAAAAAATTGTTCAGAACAGGTGTTGAGGGTATAAAGAAGCGTGATAGTTATGTAGCGGCCATTCCAAAACAGGCATGAGGGAAGTTTGGTTGCTGAGAGAAGAGTAGAATGAGAATGCGTAATGAGAAGAAACAGAGTATTATGGTGAGAATATACTTGGGAGATAGGGGAGCAGGAATAGATGACTAGAGGGACTTAAAGAGTTGGGAAAACACCTCTGAAGATAAGCCCATAACTACCCAAGATTTAGCCCTGACAGCCTCTGGGAGGACAAGATTATAAAAATTAATAAAGGGAAATAGAGCCTGGACATTGGACAGGGAAGCTCTCACACCCTACCATTCCTCTCAATTGCAAACCCAACAGGCAGGGAAGGCCCTGGCACACACATACTATTTTACTATCCCAGCAGGAGGAGGAAAGGCTTTCCTCTTCCCCCTGGCAACAGCCCAGCCAATGAGAAGCCAGTATACTTAGAGCTCCCAGTCTACTCCAATGGACTTCCTGTTTACAACCCCCCCTCTGTAAAAGAGCCTTCCTCTCCTTTGTTCTCTGGACTTGCCTATGGTTTTGCTGTAGTATATTCGTCCCAGTTTGCAATCCTCTACTATTGCCGAATAAACACATTTTTTTGCTATAAAGTAGCTGGTAGTTTATTTTTATTTTATTTTTAAAGATTTTTACTCATTTGAGAGAGAGATAGCAAGAGAGAGCAGGAGCAGAGGAGAGAGGGAGAAGCAGGCTCCCCACTGAGCTGGGAGCCTGATGCAGGGCTTGATCCCAGGACCCTGGAATCATGACCTGAGCTAAAGGCAGACACTTGACTGACTGAGCGATTCACGAGCCCTAGCAGTTTATTTTTTAAATATTAACAAGACAGGTCTCCATAATTTAGCCTAGATTTGGGGGGAAAAAGGCCTCAAGTCCTGAGGATACTGGGGCAGGATGGAGTGGGGTGGATGGGAACAGACCATTTTGTATTTTGTTAGACTAAAGGACACTGTATTTGGGTTTTTTGTTTATTTGATATTTTTTTTTCAGAACAAAGGAGTATCTGCCTTGAAGTATGGAAATTCATACCTCTTAAGAGATGGAAATGATTCCAGCTTTGAAATGAACTCCAATTTCTAGCAATCACATTTGAGTTATTTAAAATTGTAGAAGCATCTATCAGAGCACCTATTCACTTACAACAAATTGCCATTAAGTGGTATAATTTTTTTAAAAGGCTATGAGATTATTATCAATGGGACCAAAAAGGGCCAGGATTGTTCCTGGTTGAAATATTTTAAGATACTGCTCTAACCAAACTAAAAAATGGGATTTGTTACCTATACGTAAATAATCTCTACAGTTTTAACCTGAATAAAGTCACCTGGCATGTCATGATTTTTTAAAAGATTTTTATTTATTTATTTGACAGACAGAGCGAGGGAGAGAGGACAAGCAGGGGGAGCAGCAGGCAGAGGGAGAACCAGGCTCCCATCTGAGCAAGGATCCTGATGTGGGACTCGATCCCAGGACTCTGGGATCATGACCAAAGACAGACACCCATCTGACTGAGCCACCCAAGCGCCCATCATGATGTTTTTAAGGTAACATGACTACAGCTGATTACTTCCGTAGTGGTCAATTTTTACCTAAAATGCTGCAGCACTGGTAAATGACTAAAGGCAAGGAAGTGGTGAGAGTTGCTGATGAGTAAATTACCATAACGGTGTTTTCTTGCCTATTTTCAGAGGCTTGCTGGTGTGGCCACAGATGAGTAGCACTGGACCCAAAACTCCTTGGTCCTTTGAGATCACAAAGGGACAGGCAGTCATGGGCTCTCCATCACTGCCAAGAATATACAGTTACGCAAGCTTACGCAAGCTCAAATACCACGGGCCAATCAAAGTGTCCTTTGATGACATAATCATTTGTAATTTAGTTTTTATGGGTTCAATATGGTTTTATTTGGAGGTTTTGCTTCAAAGATGAGGAGCTCGTTTGGTGTATGTAACCAGATTAAACCAGGATTGGCTTCTTAAACATGGAGTTGAGGTGTTTTATTTATTTATTTATTTATTTATTTATTTATTTATTTATTTATTTATTTAAGATTTTATTTATTTATTTTGACAGAGAGAGAGATCACAAGTAGGCTGAGAGGCAGGCAGAGAGAGAGGAGGAAGCAGGCTCCTTGTTGAGCAGGGAGCCTGATGCGGGCCTCAATCCCAGGACCCTGAGATCATGACCTGAGCCGAAAGCAGAGGCTTTAACCCACTGAGCCACCCAGGCGCCCGATTTGAGGTGTTTCAAATGTTGGATTTCATTTATTTCATAAAGTTACTGATCTCAATACATATCTGACCCCTGATTTTACTCCAAATGCCAACATTAAAAATGACTTCTGTAGCATTATAGAAAGAACCTCGACATTTATATAATCACCCCCATTTTACAGGTAGGCAAACTGAGGCTACAAGAGGCAAACTTGCCCAAGGTTACACACAGCTAGGAAGTACCAGAGATCAGGCTTTAACCCAGATCTGAATGTTTCTTGTCAATGCTCTTAACCCCTGTATCGAAGTAGAGTGTACCTGCATTCTGCAGTGGACCTTTGGAAAAATACTTAAAACTGGATTATAGGGCTGTCACTTTTGAAGTATGAAATCACATGGGCTGAAGTGAAGTCTAATTATATACAAGCTACATCGTAAGTAGCTGTTATTGCAAGATCTCCCTGCCATGGTTTTACTCAGCCCAGTCATTAAAATCATCTGTGCCTCTGTGATGAAATGTTCCCAGATGGGCCACGGCGTGCATGCTTACCTTAAAAAGATTGTTTTCAGGTATATTAAGTTCTGTCTGCCTTCCAAGTTTGCCCATGAAGTGAGTATATACGTAGGTAGGTGTGACGAGTTATACGCCCGGAATACTTAATGAAATTTTAGTCCTGCCCTTCGGCACGTTCCTTCGACAGGGTGTCCCCAAAGTCTAACTTGAAAAAAATAGAAGTATTTATTAAAAAATATTTTTTCTTTTTTTTAAGATTTTATTTATTTATTTGACAGAGAGATCACAAGTAGGCAGAGAGGCAGGCAAAGACAGAGGAGGAAGCAGGCTCCCCGCCGAGCAGAGAGCCCAATGCGGGCCTCGATCCCAGAACCCTGAGATCATGACCTGAGCCGAAGGCAGACGCTTAACCCACTGGGCCACCCAGGCGCCCTAAAAATATTTCTTAAACTAAAATATTTAAGTTAAAAAAATAGAAATATATTTTATGGAGCACCTACCAGATTCCTAGATAGAAAATCCCAGGCTGGAGTACCATTTCTGAGAGAACCCAAGGAGTTAAAGCACGAAGGGGTGGGTCACGGAGAGTTCAGGCATTGGAAAGGAGCACAGCAAAAGGGGGAAGACAGGAGGATAGCAGGAAGTTCCTTAGGGTATGGTGTGGGATCTTCCTGACAACCCTTAAAATTTCTAGGAAAGTCACCGAATTTAGAAAATGCCGAATGTGTCAGGATTTCTTGTGGGTTTGATGCGGGACAGAACAAAAATGGCACTCACAAATGTCAGAAAGTGTAGAGATGCTGACATATGTGGACATAAAAGCATGAAAATCCCCAGAGAGCACGGATGTATAGGCTCGGATCGGGGGTGAGCCGAGCCAGTGTCTGGGCTACACCACCATTAGATAGTAGGGACTGCCCTTGAGTTTTTGTGATCAAGTTGACCAGTCTCAGTGGCCCATGGTCTTTCTTTCTTCATCAGCTCTCAAATTCTTTGTAATAATAAGTATCATATCCCGAGAGCCTTCAATGGTGTAATCTCTTTACAAGCATGGCATTATTTCCTCTCTTCAGGCCATGATCTGAAGGAAGGCTTGACAAATAAAGGATCTGAGCCCAGGGAAGTGAAGCAACTTACCCCGGTTTCCACAGCCAGTCATCCTCTCTAGTCAAAAGCAGTTCCTGACCTTTGCTTCTTTCCCCTGAACACTATGCCCAAGACCGTCTCCCTGTCTTGGTCAACGTTCTCTAGTGTGGTGAATAGAGAGCCTTGTGTAACAGTATTGTAACCCTAAAGGTGCTGAGAGTACAGGTGTCCCGGTTGCCACAACAGAAGGCAATAATCATCCTTAGCTCTGCCCACAGGCTCACTAAGTCACAGGCTCCTCTTGGTGTCCCTGAGGCCACTTCAAGCTCCTGGAGCATGGAAAATGCTCCCACCACTTAGAGAATAAAACAAAGCCCATTCATACATGGTGTTGACATCTAGCAGGCAATTCAGTGAATGTTCTTGACTAGTTGATCATTTCATAATTTTTATTTTTCTAATATGGGTCATTGAGTGAAGGGGACAAGAACTGGAGACCCGTGTTTCTGTGGTTGCTTCTGTAAGTTTGGATGAGGAATCAGGACAGGAGAAAGTCTATGTCCAGGACCTTGAACAGATATTTTCACTCTTTGTAGTCCAGCACCCTCATCGTACAGATGGGTGAATTTTGAGGTCTGGGATGAAGAAAGGATATGCCCAAGTACATACAGCTCATTGGTGGGACAACGGAAATCAGTTCCTTCTTTTGCAAAAAGTACTCTGTCTCTCTTCACCACCAAATGCCTGCTAGTATGATTCCTATCACTTTTTTCCCCCAAAAATGAGCTATGGCAAGAATGAATAGGAGAAGAGCTCTGGGCAAAGGCTTCCAAAAGGAATAGCAGTGCAGTATGTCTGAACAGTCTAGAATTAAAGGCATGGCTTCTAATGCCTTTTGTATGCCTTCATTTGCCATGTGTCTGGATTGTCAGCTGAGAAGAATGCAGTTGGAGCCGTGTTGATGTTCCCGGGTTTTAGCTACATATTCTCGTCCTAGGCCCCAACTCAAGGTAATGGGTGCGCTAAGCAAAATCCCCCACTCTGCTCAGAAGGCCCTTCTCAAACCCACCTGGGATCAGAAGTTGCTCACCTTTGTTAAGGCTGTGAGCAGTCAGTTCTCCCTGAGTCCTAATCCCAGGACTGTCCGTGCAGGTGCCTAGCCGACCGCCTCTCTCCTGAAGTAGCTAACGTGGGCTCTACCAAAAAGGGAGATCATACGCTCTTCAGTTAACACTTGCTGATCCATGACGCTGCCCGGCGTGAGTCGAGGACATGAGGCTACAGAACTGACCTGGGCCTGCCCTCAGTGACCTCCCAGTCAAGCAGGGGAAGCAGACAGGCAGCCATTTCACACATCAGCCCACCGCAAGCCCTTAGCTTCCACACATCAGGCACCATGCTACGTCCTGGGGACGCAAGGGTGGACAAGACCAAATCCAGCCCTCGTCACCTCAGAGACAAACAGGAGAACAACAATGATAACAGTGTTTCACTGCCATGAAAGAGGTCTGCTTAGCAGCTGAGGAAATTCTGAAGAGAGGGATCCAAAGGGATTGTTGGTCACCAAACCCTGGCACTGCTGAGAAAATCCTGGGAACCCACCAGTTGGATGGAGGCAGCAAAGGCCTCAAAATGAAAAGATGAACACTGTCTTTGGCTGGTAGATCAGATTCCCAGCAAGCTATAGAGCCTCAAGCCAGTTTCTGAGAGCCTGGGGCCAGGACAAGGGCCTTCAAGGGGAAGGTTTTGCCTGAAGGAGTTGCTGACACAATCGTGACGCAGACTGACATTCGTCCTCCCGGAGCCTCCTCCAAAGTTCTGCTCCCACTGTGATCGCTATCTGGGAAGGCCTTTCCCAGAAAGAATCCTAAACCCATTCATTCTGGTAGGTGAGTACCTGGTAATGGCAGGGTCTCCCAGACTTGACTGAAGAGAAGAATCCCCCGGTGTCCTTCCTAATTGTACTGTTGACCTTGTTTTTCTCGTGGTGTGATATTGTGAGTTAGAAAAAGAAATACAGATTTGGTCTTCCTCCCCAGTTCTGGCACAGAGCTCCTAAAACCCTTGGAATTTCCTCAGTGATGAGAGTGATTAAGGTGTCTTGATACTTATCACAAACCCCCTTCAATCACAATGAGCTTATGTGAACGTAGTAATTTTTGGAAATCGGGAGGATGGGGACCAGATGCCAGGGGAACAACCACGTGATTGGAAGGTTGACCCTCCCAGGCCCACCCCATCGACCTCTCAGGATGGGAGAGGGGCTGGAAGTTGAATCAAGCACCAACGGCCAATGATTTAATCACCTATGCCTACGTATTAAAGCCTCCATAAAAACCCCAAAGAGGAGGGTTTGGGGAGTTTCCAGGTTGGTGAACCCCAGGACGCTTCCACATGTCGCCATTCTGGGCCCCAAACGCCACAGAGACAGACGCTCCTTTGTTCGGGACCTCTCCTTAATGCACCCTTTCGCATCCTTTGTAAGAAACTGGTAATCGAGTGAGTAAACTGGTTTCCTGAGCCCTGTGAGCTGCTCCAGCAAATTAACTGAACCCAAGGAGGGGGGTATAGGCACCTTTGATTTATAGCCAGCGAGTAAGAAGTACAGGTAACAACCTGTACTCGAGATTGGTTATCTGAAGGAGAGGGCAGCCTTGTAAGACGGGGCGCTTACCCTGGGGGATCTGATGCTATCTCCAGGTATATAGTGTTACCCTTAAAAAAAAATAAAACTACCCATTATTTTACCAGCAAAAAGGGGGCTTATTCAAGAATAGCAGAGAACTGCAAGCCAGGACAAGGAAGCTAAGGCAAAACCACGGGCAAGCCTAGAGGTGGAAGGACAAGGAAGGCTCTTTTATAGAGGAAAGGGAGGCAGTTGTAAACAAGAAGTCCATTGGAGTAAACTGGGAGTTGGAAGTATGGTGGCTTCTCATTGGCTGGGCTGTCGCTGAGGGAGGAGGAAGCCTTCCTTCTTCCTCCTGGGCTAGTAAATCCTTACCCACCTGCAAGGGTCTTTCTCTTCATGTTGGTTCAGTCATTGACCGTGAGGGTAGGGTGTGTAGAGCCGCCCCTGCCAACCCCCCCCGACTCTATTTTAGTGAGGTTTCCCCTGTATGAATTTGCACAATAATGTCAGAATTGAGATGAATCGTAGGACAGCGTCAGATAGTTGTTCTGGTGATACAGAAAAACCTACACTTGAGAACTGTTGGGGCAGAATCTTACCTGGCAATTTCTATTCAGTAGGCCTGGGGAGGTTCTGGGAATGTCTCAAACAAGGGCTCCAGGTGATTTTTCCCTTCAGGCCAATTTGGGAAACCCCAATGTAAAGCATTACCCCAGGAATTTGCAAGGAAGGCTTTGATTCCTAATGTGGACTCTCAAACACACATACCTAAGTAGTAGAGTGTAAAGGCTTTTAATAATTAAACAGACGTTACGTTTGAAGAGCATCCTATAGTTATATTATCACATATACTATAAATATCACCACATTAGAACCTCCTAAAAGCCTGGTCAACTGGGTAGGCCAAGGATTCTTGTCCCCATTTTAGGGACGAGGAAACCTGCCAGAGTGCAGCTTGTAATATAATTGGAGAAAAAACAAAGACGCACTAAATGATGCAAGAACAATGCAAAGCAAGATGCCTACTTTCGCAAAAGAATACTTTGTAATGTGGCGTCCAGGGCCTGAGGAGATGAGGGAGCCCAAGGGTAGCCTGAGGCAAACAGGGGTCCAAAGCCTCCTGAAGGAGGAGATATTTCTACCTTCTGAGGCTCGGTTATTTTCTGTGTCACCGTGAAATCTGTCTACATTGGATTCTCATGTGAACTGTACCAGTTGCATTTTCCACAACCACAAACCAGTCTGACCTGCAAGGGAAGTACACGCTTCGGGCCTTTTGCAATTGCAATGCTCTGCTGTCTAACCAGTTTGTGTTTGCAAAATGGCATGTGACTGGGCCAAGACGAAGGTGTCCTGGTGAAGCCTGGCCTGGGCTCCTTTCCGGGCCTACCTCGGGCTTTGGATACCTCGGAGCTGAAGGATTTCATGTCAGTCAATGATACGGATGCCTTCTCTGGCTTAGGCAGTGTGCTGACAGCTGTGGGTCACTTTGAGGAATTCATAGGTAGGAGAGAAAGGAAGACAGAATACACAACTAGTGATTACCTAAGTCAGGAAGAACTGCAAAGCAGAATAAGCAACGCTCTAGGGTGATGGAGCTGGAGTTAATAGTTTGTTGGAAGAAGGAGCATTTCCACTGGGTCTTGAAAGACAGGTAGGGGGGTGCCTGGGTGGGTCAGTGGGTTAAGCCTCTGCCTTCAGCTCAGGTCATGATCTCAGGGTCCTGGGATCGAGTTCCCACATTGGGCTCTCTGCTCAGTGGGGAGCCTGTTTCTCCCTCTACCTGCCTCTCTGTCTACCTGTGATCTCTCTCTCTCTGTCAAATAAATAAATAAAAATCTTTAAAAAAATAATCTTAAAAAAACAAAACAAAACCTGTCTACATAGAACTTACATTAAAAAAAAAAAAGAAAAAAGAAAGACAGGTAGGTATTCCAAAGACAGAGAAGGGAATCGAGGAGCAAAGGCATCAGAAGCCTGAGCCCAGGGGAGGTCTACCGGCAGCCCATTGCTCGTGGGGGGCAATCGAGGATAATTCTTTGGGCCTTCTACTTGTAGGGAGGGAACGTGTCGCAGCTGCACCTTACTCTGCCTTTCTGAAGAGCATTAACATTTAATTCTGAGTATTCCATCTTTAATGATATTTCAAGGGGCCTGTGGACATTACCGACAGTGCGGCTTCCTTTCAAGGAGTATTTGGGGGCAGGCAGCGTGGTGGCTGGCCCTGCTGTCTTCCAGGGAGGCCTAGTTTCATTGCATGAGAGTATCGGGTGCATCAGAAAAGGATTACAGAGGACCTTCTATACCACGCCGAGGGACTGCAGGCAGTTCTGAGACACCGAAAGGCTGTAAGCAGAGAAGTAAGAGGTCACCTGTCCATCTTAGATAAATCCCTCTGGTTGCTGTCTGGGAGACGGTGCCGGCAAGGGCAAGCGTGGAAGCAGAGAGCCCAACCGGGAGGCTACTGCACAGCTCCAAGCAAAAAGTCATGGGGCCGACACAGAGCCTGCAGCACTGAGGAGGGAGTGGAGAAAGGTGATTAATAAGCAGTGTCTCAACGGTAGAATCAACTAGCCTTGGGTACTCCCTGTCTGTATGTGTGTGCACGTGTGTGCACGCGCTTGCC
>LNAC01000230.1:2621268-2657958 GCA_002007465.1 Ailurus styani | reverse complement strand
CGGAGAGAGGTGGCATTTGAGTCCTCCGGTATCCCAGCAGGCAGTGCAGCCCAGAGACGCTGACAAAGGATCGGAGGAGCAGTCGCAGCTGCTTTCTGAGGAGCCGGTGTTGCCGAGGTGAGAGTCCCCCCCCGCCGTCCCGTCACCCACTTCCTCCGACTTCGGGAAGACGTGGAAGTCACGTTGCCGAGAGACCCCGCGCAGAGAACGAGCCGCGCCCAGCCCCCGAGCTGGGCTCTGCGACTGACAGCGGGGCTCGGCGGCGCCGGGCTGCGGGTGGGAGGTGGGGAGCGAGCAGATGGAGCCCTTTCTGCCCCGTCTCTGCGTGTCAGCCGCCCCGCCGCCCGCGGATCCCGGCCCCGGGGTCCGGCCGGCCCGTGTGCGCCTTTCCCGTGCCCGGGAGGACGCAGCGCGCTCAGGATCCCCCAGGCGCCCGCCCGGCGGAGTTCGGTTGCCCCTGGGATGAGACTCCAGGGACAACTCTTTGGCGGATGTGGCGAGGAGGGCTGGGAAGGGAGGCTGACTCCCCATTTGGGGTGACACCGTCCTCGCCCTAACTCCTCCTTCCCCCAACCCTGCCGGTCCCCCCCCCGCGCTCCTCCCCCGGCGAGAACTGGAAGGAAATCGGCAGGGCCGGGGCGAGGCGTCCCGGGATAGCTGGAGGGAGGTGAAAGCGGGGTGGCGAGGCACAGAGGGAGAGCGAACGCCTTCGTGCGAGAGTGGCGGGGGGCGGCAGGGGTACGTGGTCTGCATCCGTCCCCCTTCCTGGACCTCCGCACGGATCCTGATGGTTGCACCAGCTGCTCGGCTGTAAACAGGCTCACATGACCGGTTTCACATGGAGCCGGCCGGTGTGCGGACGAAGGCTGGAAAGGCAGGGCCCCGATCAGGTGGAGCGCCAGTCCTAGGACGGACCGTTTCACACTCCGCTCCTGCCCTCCAGCCCTTTTTCAGTGTTCTGCGGTTTCCCCTCTGGGAAAAGTAACTGACATCTTCCCTCTCCGGACTGAAGTTGCTTTTCAGCCCGAGTAGAATCCAAGAGACCTCACCTCGGGGAGCGACAGGGCAAAATATTAAGTGAAAGCGGTCTCGGATTTTTGACCTTTGAGAGAAATAAAGAGATGAACCCAGACCTGGAAAATGGGATCCTTTGGATCTTGCCTACAAAGCAGTCCTGTTCTATCGGAATGCATTGAGTTCTTAATGTGAATTCCAGAGAGAAGGGGAAAAGTCTGTTTCAGCCAGGGCACACCTGGAATTTAATATATTCTTGATGATGGAAATCTTGTCCATGTTTCCTTTAAGTGCTTGGAAATCTGTCTATAAAGTGCTATATACAGGATACTGACCAGGGAGTGGACACCAACTCTAGATGACCGTGTATTTGCGGTAGAAAGCAATGGGAGGTTCAGAAAACAGGAAACGGGCCAAATGTGCCTTTCAAGTTGTTCACGTGTACATACCCCAACAGGATACAAGATTAAACTAGTTTCTGAAGCATTTCTAGAACTCTCAAAATACAAGGTTTACTCAAATACCAGGATATTTGAAAATTTGGAGTTTCTTAAATCTGTAAGGGGTGATAAGAGTCTCTTTACATGTAATATACATAATTAGATGTAATGGGCAATATTCAATATAAAGCTCCCCCTTTGTAGGTGAAGACCAAAAACCAAATAGCTTGTAAAATAATGCACGTTTCTCCCCCTGAATTGTTCATGACATTTTCTTCCCCAGTTTATTTTTTTAAAAGACTTTATTTATTTATTTATTTGACAAAGAACGCGAGAGAGATCACAAGTAGGCAGAGAGGCAGGCAGAGAGAGAGGATGTGATGCGGGCCTCGATCCCAGGACGCTGAGATCATGCCTGAGCCGAAATCCAAGAGTCAGATGCTTAGCCAGCTGAGCCACCCAGGTGCCCCTTAACTCTAATTTCTGAAAAACAATTAAACTACAAGAAAAGCTTCCCCATCCTCTAATAGCCCAATAAAATAAGTAATTTGCTACTCTTTTTCTGTTTTTAAGAATGTTTTAAGATGGTAAATAGAGGAATTTTAAATATTGTCTAAAATTTAAATGGGCATATCATCTGCGTTGCTCTGAATCTGGTTTTGCACCTTGTATTCTAGAGAATCTTGCCCTACGATAAATAGATGAAGTGATTTACTCTTTGAGGCCTTCTGTTTCCTCATCTGTAATATGAAAGTTTTGTTTTAATCTCCAGGGTCCCTTATAACTCTCAAATTCTGTAAAACAGTGTAGCTTTTGATTGGGAAATACTCTTGGACAAAATGGTCAAATAAGCCAAATTACTGTTATCAGCTGGAGGAGCACGCAGTCCATCACAAGAGCAATGGAGAGTCCTAATAGAAATAGGGATTGTGGGGGCACCTGGGTGGCTCAGTGGGTTAAAGCCTCTGCTTTCGGCTCAGGTCATGATCTCAGCGTCCTGGGATCGAGGCCCGCATCGGGCTCCCTGCTCAGCGGGGAGCCTGCTTCCTCCTCTCTCTCTGCCTGCCTCTCTGCCTACTTGTGATCTCTCTCTCTGTCAAATAAATAAATAAAATTAAAAAAATAGGGATTGTGCCCTGCAAAATGGGTTGACCTGGACCCCTCTCTGCTCTCGATCAGGAAATTGAAGATTGCCTTAGCTAAATCCTCCCTCCCAAATTAGAACAATTACACCGGACTTTCTTGACCTTCGGGGCATAGTGCGGCGTGATTCTTCCATTCATCCCAGCTTCTTTGAATTAAGTGGGCTATGTGATCGGTGATGAAGTGAGGATGAAAAGAAGGGTCTAGCAGGGTCTCGCTTAGGCAGTGCCTTGGTTAGATCCCCAGAACCCAGTGCCCTTGTTTCAGCTTTGCAGCGTTTGAGACTTGATTTTGCCAGCACATCCTGAAATTGTCAGTCTCAAGGATTGATTCACAATAACGCAGCTCACAAAAGATTTTTATGTTAATATGAACGCCTGTTGACTAACTTCCACGTGAGAAGTCGAACTGCTAAGCTGACCCTTGGTCAGACTTGTGGATAAGCCCACTTTTGACGCTATGGAAACAGACATTGTTCTCCCTTTTTTCTAGGGACTGTGTGAAGCACTCCTTTCTTAAAACACCAAGTGGTTGTTACCTTCTACAAGGTGACAGCTTTTATGCAAAAACCCTTGCAGGCACACACCCTCAGATGGGATATATCCTAGTCACCTGATTGAATCTGGGCCACCTGTAAAAACCTCTCTAAAATCCTGCAGCCCTCATCTAGGCCCTCACTTCTTCATGGCACGTTGATTTAAGAGTGACTTGGTTTTTCCTTAACTGCTCCAGAGTCCGCTGTTGTGCTTAACTGGTCAGATTCCTACTTCAGATCTTCTCCAGTCCGTTCTCTGCTTAAGACCCTTCAGAGGGGCGCCTGGGTGGCTCAGTGGGTTAAAGCCTCTGCTTTCGGCTCAGGTCATGATCTCAGGGTCCTGGGATCGAGCCCCGAATGGGCTCTCTGCTCAGCGGGGAGCCTGCTTCCTCCTCTCTCTCTGTCTGCCTCTCTGCCTACTTGTGATCTCTCTCTCTCTCTGTGTCAAATAAATAAATAAAATCTTTAAAAAAAAAAAAGAAGACCCTTCAGAGGTCTCCCATCACCCACAGCAGTGGTTCTCAAGGTGCAGTATGCCTTAGAATCATCCAGAGGGCATGTGAAAACACAGATGACTGGGCCCTGAGCCCAGGACTTCTGGGGCAGCAGGTCTAGTCTGGGACCTGAGAATTGGCTTTTCTAGCAAGTTCCCAGGTGGAGCTGCTGCTGGTCCAGTACCACATTTTCAGAACCACTGGCTCCAAGAAGCACATCTCCACCCCCGAACTTGGCTTACAGGATTTTTCACCATCTCTCGCCACTCCTCCATACAGGCTATTTTTTTAACCATGTGCTGTGCCAAAGCTCATCTTGAGTCCCTTTCATGCATCTACACATCTTCTTCCTGGAATTCACCCTCCCCCACTCCTACTGCAAACTCCTATTTAAGGCAGCCCGGCACTTTCTTTATGCTCCTAGAGCTTTCTTATCTACCAGCATTTTAACACTTGTCACATCATATCCTAATTACCATGTATATCTGTTTTTCCTGCTAGACTGAATTTTTCAAGGGCTGAGACAATGTTTTCATCTTTTCTCCATATTCCTAAGCACCGGGCCTAGCACATAATAAGTGCTCAGTTAAAGTTCCATGAATGAATTTGTGGTTTTAAAACTCTGGAGAGGGCCATAGGTAGCAACATATGTATTTCTTTCTTATTTTTTTAAAAAGGTTACTTATTTGTCAGCACACGAGTGGGTGGGAGGGTAGGCTTCAGGCAGAGGGAGAAGGCTTCCCGCTGAGCAAGGAGCCCAATGCAGGACCTGATCCCAGAACCCTGGGATCATGACCTGAGCCAAAGGCAGACGCTTAACCAACCGCCACCCAGGCGTCCCACAACATATATTTCACATAATGAGTTCACGTGGATTTCGCTTTGAGAATTGCACATCCTGAAATACCTGAAGACATGGAGATATTGTAAAACA
Organism: Ailurus styani; assembly: GCA_002007465.1. NCBI lineage: Eukaryota > Metazoa > Chordata > Mammalia > Carnivora > Ailuridae > Ailurus > Ailurus styani. The sequence continues at coordinate 2,653,398 of LNAC01000230.1, read as the reverse complement.
GAGGTAGAAAGTAACCAGTTTTAAGAAAAATGCTTTTAAAACTGATGCTGCTGGAGGGCATCCTTATTTTTTGTTTAAATTTTAAAATGTGCACTTCTCAACTTTTCCTTCTTGAATAGATAGTAGCCTGTCATCACCTCATTTATAGCAGGTCAGTCCCATTGGTAAGACATCAGATTACACAAAAAACCTAGGAAATGTGTAGAATCCAAATGGCCTAATACTGTGCAATGAATGATTGAACCTGTAAAGTGGACATTAGAATGTTGCTTGCAAAAGACTTTATTATTTTTTTAAGATTTTGTTTATTTGACGGCAGGGAGCCCGGCCTGGGGCTCGATCCCAGGACCCTGAGATCATGACCTGAGCCAAAGGCAGACACTTAACCAACTGAGCCACCCAGGTCCCCCGAAAGACTCAACTTTAGGAATATACCAGCCATTAAAAATTCTAATAGATGGTACTGGAGATTTAAAGAGGAAGGGAGCAGAGCTGATGAAATGGGAAGGAAAAGAGGTTTGAATAATAGACTAAAGCGGAAGAACTTACTGCTCTTGACTGTTTAGTATTTTGCTGGCCATTGGGCGACCACCAAGTGTGGAGGAAGGAGATAGTCCTGGTGCCCAGATAAAAGGGAGCTGGCCCCGAGGTGGAGGAGAGGCCGTGAGGAGCTTGTGCTCTGTGGCCCAGCAGATGGGTCACCGGTTTCTGGGAAATCTGGACTTCCAGTGATCCTTAGCTGTTTTAAGCTTGAAACCACGCAGCACAGGAATCCCCAAGGACCCCTTATTTCATGTGATTTTCTTGCAGCCATCTCTTTCCCCCAAAAAGGGGGGGGGTAGGGTAAATGACAATAGGCTTTTAAAGTGGTTTCTGTTTTAAATCTGTGGTGAGCAAAGGTATTGAAACTCCCATTTATCTCAGAGTCTGATCTTTTCCTTCTGGTCCATCTAAGGTGAGGAAAACAGAGAAAAGGATCAAACTTTGGGGTACTGGTCTCCCTGGGCTGATGGAAAGTATGTTTAGGCGTGCATGTGCGTGTGCATGTGTGTGTGTGTGTGTGTGTGTATGTTTGTGTTTGTGTTTGTGTGTGGGCGAGAGTAGTTTGCAAAATGGTCACAAGGTGGTGTACACACACAAGGTTTTCTTATAAATTTCAGTCACGATCACATTTCTGTGTCCCCGTGAGGGCGGGGTTGTGATGGAGGCAGCTGGGAGCGTGGATTCTTTGTTCTCCGCTCACCCCCAACCCACGGTGAGCAGCTACCATAGATCGTTCCCTTTAATTGGGATCCTTTCCCTGGACAAAATGGGACCCTTTTATGGACAAAGCGTGTTCCGCCATGAGGAAGAGGAATGGTCCTTGATGGAGGAAACCGTTATTAGTGAACACCTGTAGGCAAGCTGGCACGTTCAGTGTCTGCCGGGTGCCTAACACCAAGCTGGGGTCTATGTGGGCTGAGAAAAAAACAAAACCCCCCACTGGAAAACAATATGATATTGTACTTGAAGTCTGGGGAGTCCAAATTAACCCACACAAAGCAAACGTCAGAATAATCGATACAGTAAGTACATGAAAAGATAATGTAATAAAATTAGTGAGATCAGGTAGATCAGAGAAGTAGAGGATGACCACGAAGGGGGAATTTGAAGGAGGCTTGGAAGGATGGGGAACATTTTGGTGTCCAGACGGGTGGAATACAGAATAAACCTTTGTTACTCATGCTCTCGTGGATCGTTACTGACAGCCGGGGGTTTTCTTTTGTAATCAGGAAAAGAAAGCATGCCCAGCTTAGTAACTCACACTGTCTCTCAGTTGTTTTTCTTCGTAAAACTGAAAAGGAAACGCGTGTATCAAGACTTGAAGTTTGGATCGTCCTTTGAGGACTCTTCTGGAAAAGCAGAAACCTTTTGGATCATCCTTTGAGAATGCTTCTGGAAAAGCAGGGACCTTTCTAGAGATGAGGGCACGTGTGACAATGTGACAGTGAGGATCAGAGGCAGGACTTTTGAAATGAGACACAGGAGATGGAGCTGTATAGGGAAGTGTGAGTCTGGAGCCCAGAGATAATGCCACCAGCACCTTGTGTGACCTTGGGTAAGTCCTTTAACTGTCCTGGGCCCGCTTTCCTCAGCCGTAAAATGACAAGGGCTGGGAGCTCACATTCTTTGACTTGGTGTGTGTTTGACTTTTGGAAAGCAACCTCATAAACCGATTTAGAGTAAGGTTTTACAGGCTTAGTATAGAATCTCTCCCCAGAATTTTCTGCACTGTATCATTTTGCAGTATGGACAGGAGCAAAGAGAAAGTGTTTCCGGAAAACCATCAATTAGAGGCAGGTTTTCTGCTTCATTATGTTTGTTGGCAGAATCTCTAATATTGCTCTAGTGACCCAGTGCTCATTCCCCTAAGTCGGGGTAAGTCGGGATACAAAAAGAATAAACTGGTAAAAACTGATGAGACGCTTCTTTAACAGTGACCAGGGTATAGACAGCCTAGTTACTCACCATTCGTGGGGAAAAGTGTACGTATTCAGCTCGTCAAGAGAAAGCTTCAAAATGAAGAGAGTAAGAAGTGGACTAAACCGTTATGTAAAGCAGTGAAATTTCTACTCTGACTTGTGCCAACGAACTTTCCCCTTAGTGCTGGGAGAGTTCAGTGCTTGCTCTGTGTGGTTCACTTGGACTTCCCAGTCAGATTTATAAATCATGTCCTACTCCTTTATAACAGAAAGTTGCACATTTCCCTCAGCTTGCAAGTCCTCTTAAACCTTTGTTTTTCTCACTAATGAGTTTCTGTTGCCGTCTAAAAGGAGCTCAAAGAATTGAAATCATGGTATTTAACACATCATTTAAGGCTTTCCATGTTATTAAAGGATCACGAATTGGAAAATGCAATTAACAGAGATTTTTCACACATCGTTTCTAAATTCCTTGAGTTTCAAAACTGGCACCTTTTCCAAAATAGGCCCCGGAGGAGTTGTTGTTTAATTCGACTTAAAACACACACACACACACACACACACTCTCTCTCTCTCTCTCTCTCTCTCTCTGTCTCTCTCTCTCTCTCTCTCTCTCTCTGTCTCTCTCTCTCTCTCTCTCGTGGGTGTTCATAGGGTTCAGAATTCAAAGATACAAAAAGGTATCCCAAGGAAGCTGCCTGTCTACCTTGTCCCCAGTTGGTTTCAGTTAAGTTTCTCGGGGAGCAGCCCTGGCCATCCTTCCGAAGACCTCTTACCCAGAGCTGGGAAACCTCCCTCTCCCACACAGATGCTCTCCACTCTGCATTGTACTTTGCTTTTCTCGCTTAACACCGCACTTGACCATCAGTCGCACTTGACCATCAGTTGCACTTGACCATCAGTTGATACCTGCACGACACAGAGAGCTTCCTCTTTGTTTTTGACAGCTTCCTGGCCCCCCAGGGAAAGACCATATCAGACTTTATCTCATGACCCTCCCCGCCTTAAGGGACAGTTGGGCAGCTAACCCTCATCGGGTGCCAAGCTTTGTTCTGTGTGCCTCCCACAAATCATTGATCCTCCGTACTGAGGATTAAACCACTTACACGTATGTGATTTCCCACAAGAGGAATATTTATGCCGGCTGGATTCCTAGAAGTAGAATCTCTAAATCCAGGGACAAGTGTGTTTACTTGTAGCAGGTAGAGTCAGCAATGTTAGGAACATGGCTGGCTGCTCCCACCACGTGCTCCCAAAAAGCCGTTGACTTAGCGCCAGTCTGGCAAGTCATAACGTGTATTTCAGTGTCGCTTCAGTTTGTATTTCTCTTGTGAGTGAGGTTCTCCCTCCCCTGGGAAGTTTAAAAACAGTTTGTCCTTTTCTATGAAATATTGTAGCATTTGCTCATTTTTATGTTCAGTGCTTTCTCATAATTTGTATTTCCGGTACATCTAGTAGGGAAATTAGATCTGGCCTGTGATTGAAAAAGTTCCTTTGGCTTTGTGTAGACTTTTTTTTTTTTTGCACCATGCGGCATTTTAAGAGTTTTTAGATAGTCAAATTTATCAATATTTTTTGGTTTCTAATTGCTAGAAAGCCTCAGCTTAGAAAAGAAAAAAGATCTCCTGTGGTTTCTAGTGTTTTATGAATTTCTCTTTCTACATTTAAAACTTTGATCCATTTGGAATTTACCCTAATAAAGTTTTGGAATTTTGTCAGGAATAAGGGATAAATTGAACTTTTTTTTTTAAAGATTTTATTTATTTATTTGACACAGAGAGAGAGATTACAAGTAGGCAGAGAGGCAGGCAGAGAAACAGGGAGAGGAGGAAGCAGGCTCCCTGCTGAGCAGAGAGCCCGATGCGGGCCTGGATCCCAGGACCCTGGGATCATGACCTGAGCCGAAGGTAGCGGCTTTAACCCACTGAGCCACCCAGGCGCCCTAAATTGAACTTTTTTTTTTCCCCTAGGTGGATATCCGGTTTTACCCACATTTGTTGACTAAACTGTTTCCCAGAAATCAGAGATGCCATGCCACCTTTGATCCTAAGCTAAATTCTCATCCTTTTTTTTAAAGGTTTTATTTATTTATTTGAGACCGAGAAAGAGGGAGAGAGAGCTCATGCGTGCGCACGAGCACAAGCGGGGAGGAGGAGCAGAGAGAGAGGGAGAAGCTGAGCAGAGAGCCCGATGCGGGGCTCGATCCCAGGACCCTGAGATCATGACCTGAGCCAAAGGCAGACACTTAACCCACTGAGCCACCCAGGGGCCCCTAAATTTTCATCCTAACAATGTTTTAGAATGAGATGTTGAATGCTATTTAGTGATGGCAGACTTGGACGTTGCGTTTCTGGTAGCCAAGCTTACTAAGAAAGTAATAGAGCTAATTATTTCCTGTTGAAAAAAATCATACCAAACTTCTGAGAGTGCATTATCCAAACAGAAATGTATATGGCCCTTAGCAAAAAAAAAAAAAAAAAGAAAAGAAAAGAAAAACAGAAAAATATGTGGCAATTAAAAACTCAAAATTAGAATGACTTCATATCAGATGCTTTTTTATCAGATGCTTTTCAGAATCATCTTAGTTTTATTGTATTACAGTGGAGAGTTAGTGAGCTCGAGTGGAAATGCTGTGCTGCGGGCAGGAGGCCTGCTGACATTATTTGTCTCTGTCTCTTCCTAATTTAATAACAGCAGCAAACACTTAGAACGTTGCCTGGCCTACAAGTAAGTGCTGAAAGCATTGCATGTATTAATTAATTCAGTATATGTAATTAATAAAAAGTTTGTAATCTGGTATGAATGACACACATATTACATGTTCTTACTAATAAAAATGTCAATAGGCCCTTTTGGCTCGGTCAAAACCCAAAACCCAGCCCACCCCCGTCATGAACTATATGCGAGCATGGTGGAGGGGATGTGCTAGGAAGTAGCGTGATGGTCTGGGACAGCTTGTGGGTTATGATCTTCCCAGCGTTGTCTCTTACTTGCATATGTCTGTGCCTTGGCATATGCTGTTCCCTAGGTCAGAATGCCCTTCCTACCTGTGCCCCCCAACACAGATGGATATGCCTTTTTCTTTTTAAGATTTTGAGAGAGAGCGCGCGCGAGCGATCGTGAGTGGGGGAGGGGGAGGAGAGGGAGAAGCAGGCTCTCCGCTGAGCAAGGGAGTCTAATGCTGGCTCGATCCCAGGATCCTGAGATCCTGGATCGCGACCCGGCCAAAAGCAGAGGCTCAGCACACCGAGCCACCCAGGCACTCCTGCTTTTTTTTTTTATTTTTTAGAGACTACCTCAAATGTCATCTCCCTGCCTGTCTTCCAGGTAGAATTATTCATGTAATCTTCTAATTCCCAGAATTTTATATTATAGTGGTATGCATTCTAATAGAGGTAGCTTAAATATTGTTTCATCAGTTCGATGTGTCTTAAGATTTTATTTATTATTTAGAGAACACCAGCAGGGGGAGAGGGAGAGAGAATCTCAAGCCGACTCTGTACTGAGCACGGAGCCTGATGCGGGGCTCGATCTCACGCCCCTGAGATCCTGACCTGAACCGAAACCAAGAGTTGCTCACTCAACTGACTGCACCAGTTTGAGTCTTTCTTTTGAGGGCAGGGCCTGTGCTTTATTCATCCTTGTATCTCCGTGCAGCTCCTGACAGAGTTCCTGGCTTGTAACAGGTGTTCAGCGGAAAGAACATAAAAATTTGCCTACGTGATGATACAGTATCTCATTTGATAGAAGTTGGAAGGGCCTCAAGCAGAACCCAACAGTTTAATCTTGTGTTACATTGCTCTTGGAAGGTGTGGAAACTTGAACACAAAGTCTGAAATGGTGTCTGGCCTATTTTCAAGGTGTCATCTACAGAGGGAAAATCAGACGTTTTCTGTGATTGGATTGTTTTAGATTTTGCATTTTCAGAAGCCACCGTCTTAGGATGCTAGCTAAATGAAAATGTTGTTGATTACAATTCGATTAGGAAATAAACACAGCAGCACCGCACCTATCAGACAGACTTCTGCCAGCTGCAGCTATTCAGGGCGTATTCAAGAACCCCACAAGGAATCCAAAAGGTCTCTAAGTTGGAAGAAAATAGCTCTCCTGAAGTCTGTGTACTTGATGTAGGAGGGAAGGCACGGAGCCTACTTGCATGCCAGAGCCTACATACTGACATTGAATTTTCATAGAAAACTCCCAAGGACTCCTTAACAAGTTTGGATATTCGGCTTCCTTTTAAGATCATTTTGGCTTGTCTTGGGTTTTTGGTAGGAAAAAAGATGAAAAGAACCCTCCCATGTTTTTCTCCCATAACTCACGGAAACTTACTTTGTTGTTGTTGGGTTTTGTTTTGTTTTGTTTTGTTTTTTTAGCCTTTGAGAATTCGGATTAGCTCACATAAAATCAGTTGTTTCAATACAAATGCTACTTTTTAAGAAATCTGACTTTTTTTTAAAGATTATTTATTTATTTATTTGACAGAGAGAGAGAGATTACAAGCAGGCAGAGAGAGAGGAGGAAGCAGGCTCCCCGCCGAGCTGAGAGCCCGATGCGGGCCTCGATCCCAGGACCCCGAGATCATGACCTGAGCCGAAAGCAGAGGCTTTAACCCACTGAGCCACCCAGGCGCCCAAGAAATCTGACTTTTTAAAAAGAGTGATGGCCCTTTGATCTCACCTCCTTGAAAGAGGGTGATTAATTTGAGGTAGAAAGACTTTAGTATTTATATAATTTATCATAGGTGGAAATCTTGAGCGCAAAAGGAGCGTGTGTGAATTTCTTTGCATAGTTTGAAACAAGCTGTGTAAGTAAGCCACGAGGAAAAGTCTAAAGGCATCTTTAAATGGTTTGGGGACCTATTTTAATGCAAGCTGAACATGCTTTTGTTGGAGGGACAGCAAATGAAAACAGGTATCATTCGATTTCCTTCTCTCTTCTTCTCTTTCTAGATTGCCAAAATGCTTTGGAGTTTTTAACTAACTGACTTAAGAAAAGTCCAAACTAGATTTGAGACTATAAAAACAGAAGCTGCAGCAAGGGGGATTCAGTGCCAATGCATCAACAAAAAAGACAGCCAGAGTTAGTGGAAGGAAATCTTCCTGTTTTTGTGTTTCCCACGAAGCTAATATTTTATGCAGATGACCAGTCAACACATAAGCAAGTGTTGACTCTGTATAATCCCTATGAGTTTGCCTTAAAGTTCAAAGGTGAGTCTCCTAGGTCTCTTTTATGGATTGTAACTAGTCCCTACTAATTGTTTACCTGTAGAAACTAATTTAAAAAAAAAACACTAATGGCCGTTGTGACTTTTTCTTTCAGTTTTGTGTACTACTCCAAATAAGTATGTTGTCGCTGATGCTGCAGGTGCAGTAAAGCCTCAGTGTTGTGTGGATATGTAAGTCAAAAATCCCTTCCTGGTAACATGTTTTAAGTGTGTTAATATTTATGTGTTTAACTTGAAAAGGATCTCGTCTTGAACCCGTTCCCCCTTAGGCATTTATTACGTTTTGAATTTTTGCTGGAAGTTTTAGTCTCTCACAGTTTTTTTTTTTTAATTTTATTTATGGTCTTTTAAAGGTTATTTATTTGAAAGAGGGGGAGAGTGAGTGAGTGAGAGCGAGCGCATGCGGGGGGGAGGGGCAGAAGGAGAAGCAGACCCTGAGATAGATCATGACCTGAGCCAAAGGCAGATGCTTAACTGACTGAGCCAGCCAGGCGCCCCAGTCCCTCACAGTTCTTAAGAAACCCCTAAGATTCTAAATAGATCGATCCCGTCCTTAGTAATATTTCATGATGCTGGAGCTCATTTGTGTGTTAATATTTCCGTGAACAGCTCCTCAGTTGTTGAGCCTGTAGTTACAGCGGGGGTTGCTTATGAAGGTCAAGTTCTAACTCATTCCTTTAAATTTCTCTAGCTATAACAGGAAATTTAGCTTTCTTTGGAACATCCTATAATAGTATAGTGACATTTGGAAAGCTAATACTATTACATTCACAGAACAGTGGTAATAGAAGTTCATCTGAAATGATTCAGCTAATAAGCCTGCAAGTTAATCTCTACAAACAGGAAGCAAGTGTGTAACTACTCATCTGTAAAAGGTTATCTGAGCTCTTCCAGATAATTTCATCAGAAATTAAGTGTCAGATAAATGATTGTTTGTTCAAGCTGTTCATATTTAATTTTCACTTTAGAGCTAGTGTTGACCAGATGGATCCATTGACCAGCTCTTAATTTAAGCTACCAAGTAAACTGTATTAGTTTAAACCTTCTGTGAGAATGAGAAGCAGAGGTTTTTGCTTTGAATACGTTTTCATCCTCCCACAGCCATAAAATGATGTCTCTTCGGAGGACATGTTTTCCCAGGTTTCATTTGATTTTCATTCAATACACAGTAACCAAGGACGCTTCAAAGAAATGGAGTCTCTTGCCAAATCAGTGTGTTATCTTTGACCTAATTGGTTTGTGTTCTCTATTAAGAATGAAGTAAGATAAATGGAATTGAAGATTGCTCTAGTAAAATTGCAAGTGCTTTATGCTCTTCTCAGAGGAAGACAGAAGTGTATTATTAGCCTTCTGTTGCATTGGTCATGCTGGTTACTTATTCAGTTGCTTATTTTTACCTGCATGCTTGGACTTTCAGTTTTGAGTCAAGGCGAGGTTTGTTACTTGCACTTATTGGCAGTAGAAATCCACGAGACTTCAGTGGGGAAGAAAGGGGAAAAAATGTCCTTGCAAAAAGCAATTGTCTTTACCTATTGTTCTTTAACTTCAGACTTTTATTCTGTGTTGTAGAGTATGTGTTTTCATCAAATATTTTAGAATCACCCATTTCCTTGTGGGTTATGCCGTGACTTTTTTTTAAAGCCCCTTAGCAACTTCCTGTATTTGAATATTTGGTCACAGTTAGTTAATGTTCTCCTGTATGAAATCTCGGGCTGGATTCTGTTTGGCGGGTCCCCAGAAACCTAAACAGCATTTATTTTTTAATGTTTTCAGTGTGATCCGTCATAGAGATGTTCAATCCTGTCACTATGGCGTAAAAGACAAGTTCCGCCTCCAAGTTTCCGAGCAAAGCCAGAGGAAGGCTTTAGGAAGGAAAGAGGTGGTGGCTATTCTTCTCCCATCTGCAAAAGAACAACAAAAGGAAGAAGAGGAAAAAAGGATAAAGGAACATTTAACCGAAAGTTTATTTTTTGAGCAGTCCTTTCAACCAGGTAGTTTGGGGTTGCTTTTAAAGCCCGTTGGCGCTCTTAATGCATTTCTAACTGGAAAGTCACCAGGGAGCTAAGAATCATTACTAGAAAAATGATCTGCCACTTTTCACCTAATTAACTACTTCAGAACGGAACCGAACTAGAGATCAGGTACCGAAAATGGAGCAAGAGGCCTAGAGCTGGACTTGAAATGGGGAGAGAAGCTCTCGGCCGCCGAGCCTCTGGCGTTGCTCTCGCCTCTGAAATGTGTCGACCCAAGAATGCAGCCCTCCCCCCACTTTCGAAGGCTAGCACAATTTGGCAATTACATACTTTTGTTTCTGTGACTTTCCCGTATCCTTTCTCATTTAATTAGTTCGAAGGAGAGAGATTGTGTTTGGCAATAGGCCAGGGTTGGTGCACTGTTCATATTATTTTGAAAAAAAAAATCTCATTAAAGTTGAAGTTAATTAAACTAAGTAGATTATAATATCCCCTGTGGGCTATTAATTGAATCCCTCTCCATTCCTCATTTCCTTCCAGCTTAGATATTCAGAAGTGTTATGATATATTCTTTCAACATTGACGCTATCCTCATATTCAACTCATTGGACGTCATTCCTCCTCCCTCTTAACGTCTCATTATCTCCTCCCAACCCCATTATAAGAGGAGGAAGATAAAAATTTTCCATAGAAAAACATGGAAACTTCCTGATAGTGATATATGAATGTGATAGCAGCTGTCCTTGAAATTGCAACATTATCTATGAGGAATTAAAAACAAATCTACTTGTCATTATATTAATTCACAGATCCCTATCAGTTTGTTCATCTTCGAGTGTTTATTTGGATAACACAGGGAGTAATGCCTCTTTGATCTACTGTGGTCAGGAGTCTTGTAGTAGCCAGTAGAGTGTTTCTCAGCAACTGTTTCTGACCGTTAGGACCAGATTTTCATCTTTGGAAGCTTCTGGTAAATGTCACTTTGACTTCTGATCAGTATTGTGAAGTTGGCTTATACATGTTTATGGAAATGGAAGATTCCCCCTTAAAGATGCCTCCTCCAGAATAAGAAAAGTCATATAATGAGTATTTGGTTTTTGATGTTCAATTCATAATTAAAAGGAAAATGGCTATCGGCTCATTTCTGTATTTAACAGACCAGTTTAGTAGCCCTCCCCCAAATAATTAGGATTAAAAAAGTTTAGTTTTATATATTTTTTCCTTTGTTTTAAAACTTACTAGAATTCAGGTGAAAATCATCCTAAAAGGCTAAATAATGACAATGTGTATTAATTGAACATTTTATTCATATTTTCCTTGGACAGTGAACCTTTGATATCTGAAGTACAGTAGACAATTCTTCTAATTGTAAAATCGAAGTAGATACATGAATGAGGTGATTTCTGTTTGGGGGAAAAAACCTCTCTCAGCTGTCCATGTCAGGAAGCGCAGTGAAGGCAAGCACCTTACTGGGTCGTTAACTCTGACGTCCTGGGCCACAAGCAGAGAGCCCTGCACAGAGTCGCGTGTGCATGGGTTTTACTAGGAGGGCTGGCCTTCTCCTCCGGTGGGGTCTGTTGGACTGGTTGGCTCTCTCTTACAAGGTTTCCATGGCTCCGGCCACTCTTCAGAGCAAGGGCGACACCACAGTTGAGTCCCATATGAAGCCCTGGGCGGCATGTCCAGTTTGCAAGGAGTTTACCTCCATGTCCCTAATAATGTGGCAGGAAACCGAAGGGAGTTTTCTTTGTTCATAGAGTATAATGGTGCCTGATTAAATCCATGTGGACAAAGTGCTATTTTTCACTTCTGTTTATTAAATGAATAGCAAATTAACCTGTGGTTTCCAGTATGTAAAATTCTATGGTTTTTCTCATTAAGTGTCTTTGAACTAAAATGAATGTTGAAACGAATCGAGATTGTTTGGGGGATGTTTTGAAATGTGATTATTTTTGCACATCTTTAGAGAAATGATTATTAGACATATCACAAGTGAACCAGCCAGAAAGTGGTCAGAGGCCAGATCATGACAGATTCATATTTTATAAATGTATTTTTATAAATGTATCAAAAGACAAGAAAATGAGACATTTCTTCTCGAGTTGATTGTACTATAAAAGACATGGCAGTAACAAATTCAAAAAGGAAAACACCTACAATCCCACACACTTAACAATCTGCTTATGTAAGTGTTCCGTGTTACTTTCCAGACCTTGTCTATGTGCTTAAGTACATTTATATATATATATTTTTTTTTCATTTAACAGAAATTTAAGAGAAACCCACAAAGCATACTTTTAACAAAATACCACAGCCCAGTATTAAAAAGATGTTTTGAAAAGATGCAGCTGAATCTTAGTGGATTTGTCTTAATTACATTACTAATCAACTGCTATGTCTATGCAATGTTTGGAGTCCGTGCCCTCTGGCTTAAGAAAATTACACTCTATTATTGTTTATAATAATAAAAGATTGAAAATTGACCTAAAAGTCCCATCAGTTGGGGATTGGATTAAATTATGAATATTCATAAGGTGGGATGCCAGGCAGGCATTTATTTACGAGGTTCCGATGGTTCTGCATTGACAGAAAGAGGCTCATCTGTATTTCTGAGAGGAGAAACAGTTTGTAGAACGGTAGGCATATTATGGTCTCATTTATGTTAAAAAACATTTTTTAACATGTTTATGTGGGTATTTATAAAATATGAAAGGATCTGTACCAAGCTGTTAACGGTGTTCTCTCTGATCAGGAACCTTTATATGTTTTCTATAGCTCGATAAAATTTTTCCAACAATCTTGTAGTATCAGAAGAAAAGCCATTGATTTCTGCTTTGAAAAATTTCAAGCATCTGTGCAAATAGATAAGCTTGAAAGCTTATCTCTGCAGCAAATACAAATACAAAGCTACTTCGTTTACTAACTAAAATAAGACTTTAGGTATTTATGCTGTTGTTTCATCTCAAGCAATAATCACTATAAAATTTGAATTTGTTTTCACCTGTCTGGCTTTGGCAAGGCTCAATTAAACTTCACACAACAGCTAAGGTATTAATAATTTAGAAAAGCTGCATTTAATAATAAAATGAACAGTGTTATTTCATTAATAAAACACAAGATTGTGTTGCTGTTGGCTATTCCTTTTAATGAAAGAAGGGTAGTGGGAAAAGCTGTATGACAATATGCTGTTACCAGGTTTCTTAGAAATATGGGCATGAATATTGCACACACACAGCGAGCACTGTAAGACTGCAGCCTGGCTAATGTTTTTTTAAGTTTTCTTTCATTGTAGTAAGAACACTTAACACGGGATCTCCCCCACTCACAAATGTTTAAGTGTACAATACGGTATTGTTAAGTTCAGGCCCAGTGTTGTACGGCAGAGTTCTAGAACTTAACTTGTCTTGCTTAATTGAGACTTTATGCCCCTGATTAGTAACTCCCATTTTAAACACGCCCCCAGTCTCTGGTAACCACTGATCTACTCTCTGATTCTGAGTTGGACTGTGTTTTAGATTCCTCACGTAAGTGCAATCATGCAGTATTTCTCCTGCTGTCACTGGTTTATTTCATTTAGCAGAATACTTGCCAGATACTGTTTCTGCCTCCTTCTTTGCTGTAAATGGGATAGAGCAGGGGACAAGAATTTTCATAGGTAGCTTTTTTTTTTTAAGATTTTTTTTTTTTAGAGAGAGAGCACGAGCAGTGGGGAGGAGGAGAAGCCGAAGCAGACTGCCTTCTTTTTTTTTTTTTTTAAAGATTTTATTTATTTATTTCACAGAGGGAGAGAGATCACAAGGAGGCAGAGAGGCAGGCAGAGAGAGAGGGGGAAGCAGGCTCCCCGCTGAGCAGGGAGCCCAATGCGGGCCTCGATCCCAGGACCCTGAGATCATGACCTGAGCCGAAAGCAGAGGCATTAACCCACTGAGCCACCCAGGTGCCCGCAGACTGCCTTCTAAGCAGGGAGCCCAGCATGGGGCCAGGGCTCCATCCTAGGGCCTTGGGATCACCCGAGCCTAAGGCAGCTGCTTCCCCAACGGTGCTGAGCCACCCCGGCGCCCCCACCGGTAGCTTTAAAACCCTCAATCAGCACTTTGCTGCTGCTTTTAATACTATGCTACAGCTAGGAGCACCAAACCTGTCTACCTAAGATACCCAGAAGGCAGTGGGCTCCTGAATGGAGTGAGACACGAGCCATCCATTGGGGTACAGGAAGAAAATAATGAGGACTTCAATTTCTATTTCTAGCCCATTCTTTAAAAATTGTTTGTATATTTTATAAATACATACGGAGGACGCATGCTTGAACGCTTTCTAATGAGGGTGGGTGGGGAGGGGAAGGATGGTGACCTGTCAGTAGGAACTTGCTACCTCACAAGGCCGTTTCAACATTCCATTCTGTCATGACTCAGAGACGTTATGGGCTTCCAGATAAGTCCAGCAGATACGTCCCTATGGCATGGAAATGATGGGCAAAGAGTCAGAGAAGTAAGACAAAACCAGCATCCTGGTGAGTGGGACAGTGTCTGTGAATGGACTTTGATCTTGGGGCATTTTTAGAAGCAAGCTCAGGCGTTCTTGTCTTTTGACAGAGAACAGAGCTGTCCCCTCAGGCCCGAGCTTGCTGACTGTCTTCCTCGGAGTGGTGTGCATCGCAGCTCTGATGCTTCCCACGCTGGGGGATGTGGAGTCGCTGGTGCCTCTCTACCTCCACTTAAGTGTGAATCAAAAATTAGTGGCTGCTTATATCTTAGGTAAGTGGTCCGAACTCTACGTGCGGCCTGCGTGGGCTCGGAGGCGGTCGTGGGGGTGTTGCCCGCGTGCTGGGTAGTGGTGGTGCTGGTGCGGGTCTGATTTTTTTAAGAGAAACAAGATTGCTTCAGAAGCATGTCTTGAGGTGAAGTGTATCTTAAGATTTCATTTTTAGCTTACGTTTCTTTCTCTCTTTGTTCTCGTTTTAAGTCTGTTTATTTAAGTCCTCCCTACACCCGTGGGGCTCAAACTCACGACCCCAGGATCAAGAGTCACATGCTCTGCTGACTAAGCCAGCCAGGCGCCCCCTACGATGAGTTCTTTGTAGCTGATTGAGCTAGTGCCTAATGCTGTATTCAGTTGTCTTCACTTTGCTGAGTTGCGGTGGCATAAAGCATGTATAAAATGTAAAACACATCTATTGCCTGACCCAGCATTTCTACTTCTAGGGATTGACCCCAGGGAAGCACTCAGGCCAAGTGTGTACAGTGATAAGGTGAAGAGGGCCGCCTTGTTTACTGCTGTGAACCTTTCTCTTGAAACCAGTTCCCAGATTTCCTGGTACATTATTCTTTCAGTCATCCTGGCTTGAAATCTTACAGTTAGTTTAACTGAACAGTTACTTGGACCCCGCCATGTGTCAGGGACCAGGGCTCCAGTCACGGCTGTCTCTTTTCGTAGTCTCTTGTCGCGTCTTCTGAGAGGCCGACTCTTTTCAGTAACCCCTCAGTACTCCTCGGTATGCTCTTTTTTTATTTTTATTTTTTAACGATTTTACTAATTTATTTGACAGCGCACGAGCAGCAGGGATGGGCAGAGGGAGAAGCAGACTCCCTGCCGAGCAGGGAGCCCAACACGGGGCTCGATCCAGGAACCCTGGGATCCTGACCTGAGCCGAAGGCAGACGCTTAACCGACTGAGCCACCCGGGCGCCCTATGCTCCCTTTAAATTTCAAAATTGTCTTCTGTTTGGCTTCCTACCTTCTGTCTGTGTCCCTTCTCTTCCTATTCCCGCCTCTTCCCCCCCCCCCGTTATTTTAACCCCCCAAATGCTCCATTGCATTGGCTGCCGGATGGATTTCCATTCTGGTTTGGTTTCATCATTGCCATTCCCGACTTGGGAGCCGTCAAGGACTCCCCATAGTCCATAGAAAGAAGTAGGACTCCGTAGTTGGGCATGCGAGGCTCCCCACCCTGAGACCTCTTGGAGCCAATCTCGTCCAGCTGATTCCCTGTGTAAGTCCTTGATCACAGCCTGTGAGGTTAGTTATGGACCCCGAAAAGCTCATCGAGGATCCGGTCAACCTTCTTGTCCCCGCTTCGCCATCCCTGCACCTGAAATGCCTGCCGATCTCCTTGGGTTTTTTTGTTTTGTTTTGTTTTTTGTTTTTCTGTGGTTTTTTTTTTTTTTTATCATTTCTCTCCATCTTTTAGGCTTATTTCAGCTTTACCTTGTGGGGCATCTTTTCTGACCTGCCCTGGTCCTATGTGATTGTTCTCCTTCTCTGTACTTTATCACTCACTGTTTTTTTTTTTTTTTTACCACTCATTTAGGACTGAGCATATTCTTTTTTTTTTTTTTAAAGATTTTATTTATTTATTTCACAGAGGGAGAGAGATCACAAGGAGGCAGAGAGGCAGGCAGAGAGAGAGGAGGAAGCAGGCTCCCTGCTGAGCAGAGAGCCCCATGCAGGCCTCGATCCCAGGACCCTGAGATCATGACCTGGGCCGAAAGCAGAGGCTTTAACCCACTGAGCCACCCAGGCGCCCCAGGACTGAGCATATTCTTAACATTATTACATTTTTTTTGGTTTCACGTATGGAGTCTCTTCGAAAGAGACAAGCCCAGCAGGAATGCTATGCTTCTGTCTCTTCGTGGTCCTAGAGCCCTGGGATGCAGATAGACTTGATGTGTTTTTGTTGATGAAGTTGGCTGGCTTTACTGACACTTTAAAAATGCTACTCTTACAGCTGATGTGACTGGATCAAGTGGGAGGTATATTTGATGGTTAAAAAATTAGCTGTGGCCAGACATCAGTGACTTAATTAAATCTATCCAGTGACTGCCCATTGCTGTAAATTGGGTTTCTTCTGTATAATATCAACTAAATTCAAACTGACCTTGAATTCTTGGTAGAGTGCCTGTCTGTGTGCTGTAGTTTATTTGCTTGTTGAGATCTAAACAATTGCTTATTGAATGGAAGACCTTGTAAAATGCATGGCTTTAACTGTTCTCCGATTTTTTTCTTTCAGGTCTTATCACAATGGCTATACTTAGAACATGAGCAAGGAATTCAGTTGACTTCTGAAGTAAATTTATCTTGCAAATATGAATGTGGACTGCCTTTTATCTCTCTGACTCCATTAACATGCGACAAACTATTGAGTGATTTACAATAATTGCGAAAGTATAATATATATTTTAAATTCCTCTCTAATTTTATTGGAAGGACTCCAGCTCATTATGTCACAAACAGCAAGGATGCTTTTGAGTGACCCCCTAGGAAATTATTCGAAGAAACTCTTTTTGTATCTAAAGCTATTGTGCAAAAGACTTTAATTAAAACATCTGCTATTTTCTCATCTTTTTTTCTAATTCAGTTTAATTCTTAAGGTCATATGTCCTTCCAAGTGAAAGACCTGAAGGAGCAAACTGACCAGCCTAGATAGAAAATGACATTTATTTCCTAACTACAAACAGCAATGTTACTATGTAAATTATACCTTGTCCTCTGTCATTATAAACAGTTGCCATTTTTTTTTTTAAAGATTTTATTTATTTATTTGACAGAGCATGAGAGGGGAGATCAGAGGGAGAAGCAGACTCCCCGCAGAGCTGGGAGCCCTATGTGGGACTCGATCCCGGGACTCCAGGATCATGACCTGAGCCGAAGGCAGCTGCTCAACCAACTGAGCCACCCAGGCACCCTGCCATGGTGTTTTTAGAATAAGTTTTACAGTTACTGTGTGGAGGGTAAAAAAAAAAAAAAGGAGAAGCATCTAGGGTTTTCTTTAACCCTTGCAGAAGTACCATGACTTCTCTGCTTGATCTAAGAATTTGAAAGGAAGGTAGGCATTTGTTTCATTACTTGGTTCACCCCGGCTTTACTTCTGGATCATGCTTTATGTTACTAGGAGGAGAAAAATCACTCGATCATTTCTTCCTAACCCTTTGCCTGACTGTCAGCAACTAGCCCAGACTGGGATTACCAGATGCCGGGTGTTGTATGTGGAGACATTTTTCACCTTTAAACTCTAAGCCAAGTCTAGAAAATCCTTGATATGTGTCTATTTTATATCAGTCACTGAGACATTTTTTAAGTTTCTATTTATTAAAACAACTTTACCAAAAAGTCCCCAAAGCACAACTATTTACATTTCTTTATAGCCTCTTCTGATCTTTAACATATATATGCAGTTGTAACTGTTACTGTCACAATAACTGATCTTTTGACTTAGGATTTTTATCTGAGAGCACAATGCATCAAGTCTCTTGAAAAATCATCTTTCAGGTCTTTTTATAGAACGAACTTAGGCACTGCTACTGTAGTCTTCTCAAGGAACATACATAAACACGAAAGGTATGCCCGAGGTGGGTTTCTGCAGGAAATAGTACTTTGCTTCCAAGTGAGAGCTTTTATGTATACTCTTTCATAGAAAATCCTCATTGTTGAATAGTTTGGGAAAGATAAATCATTAAATGGATCATGTCTGTACATTGTGTAATGACTGAAAAGCACAGAAATGTAATCTATTTTAAACTTTGTAAAAAAAATATGTTTGGAGGCTATCCTTGTTTCTCTGTCCCTTTCAAGTCCTCTGTGTGTGTGTGCGCGTGCATGCATATGCGTGTGAGTGTGTGTGTGTGTGTGTGAGGTAACACATTGTAAAGGACAGAAATTACTTTAAAAAAATAAATGAAAATGGAGGCCTGAGCTTCACACTGACGTACACATTTTATTCTGGTTGCCTCCAGGGAACTCCGTTTTCATCTCCTGTTTGCTAGCGCTCTCTCCTGTCCCTGCGAGTTCAACAGGACAAGTAAGAAGTGAAATAGATGAGCTAAAATGTCTTCGGTTTCTTAATTTGCCAGAGGAATTAATTTGTTCTAAGTTTTGGATAGGTAATAGTCACGTGCTTCAAAAATCAACTATAAAAAGGTACACAGGGGCGCCTGGCTGGCTCAGTCAATGGAGCGTGCGACTCTTGACTTCAGGGTTGTGAGTTCGAGCCCCACGTTAGGGGTAGAGATGATTTAAAAAAAAAAAGTGTCCTGTAAAAAAATCACCACTTGTCTTCCCTGTCCACTCAGGCCCTTTCAAGGGACCACGGTGGTTGGTTTAAATATGCTTCCATTGTTTCTTTATCCAAATACATATTTTCATTTTTATGGTTTTACATAGAAACTATAGCTTGTTCTGTATACTGTACTGCACGTAGCTTTTTATTTTTCATTAACATAAAATGTATTGGTTTCAGAGGTACAGGTCAGTGATTCGTCCGTCTCTTTAACACCCAGTGCTCACTACACCACGTGGCCTCCTTTATGTCCATCACCCCGGTGACCCCATCCCTCCTCCCCCTCCCCTCCAGCAGCCCTCAGTTTCTGTCCTGTGATTAAGAGTCTCATGGTTTGTCTCCCTCTCTGGTTTCGTCTTGTTTTATTTTTTCCTCCCTTCCCCTATGCTCCTCTGTTTGGCTTCTTAAATTCCTCATATCAGTGAGATCATATGATAATTGTCATCCTCTGATTGACTTATTTCACTTAGCATAATACCCTCTAGTTCCATCCACTTTGTTGCAAAGACCTAGTTCTTTTTCACTTAGCGCTAGATCGGGAGAATTTTCTAGATAGTGAAGAGTATCCTCATTCTTTTTTCTAACAGCTGCCTACTGTTTTCTCACGTGGCATGTAGTGTAATTCACTTAGCCAGTTCCCTCCTGACCGGTTTTACCAGCACTGCCCGAGTGTCTGGTCTGCCACCGGCCCAGAAGCCGTGCAGCAGCTGTGTGTTTGGCCGATCTGATGGATGATAAGTGGCATCTCAGTGTACTTTCCTTATTAACTGCAAAGTGAGGTTGCCCACCTTTTCATAGAGCTATTTATTCATAGCCTGTGTTCCCCCACCCGCTGCTCTCGGGTGGGTGGGTGGGCGGGCGGTTTTCTTCTTAGTGGCTTGTAGGAGCATTTTGTGATAATGAGTTGCAAAGATTTCCTTCTAGCTTCTCATTTTTCTCTTGACTTTGCTTATGGTATGTTTACCATGGGAAACTTAATCTGGGGTAGTCGAATTTATAAATCTTTTCTGACTTCTGGATTTTGAATCCTAGAAAACCTCAGACCATTCCAAGGTTACAAATCATATTTACACACACATATGCAAACACCAATTTGAAGATCTAATGAAGAGAATAATCTATTTGTAGTAGCAAAAAAAACCCCTTAAAATTAAAAAGCCCTAGGTTTACATTTAAGGTTCAAAATCTTGTATGAGGGGAACTATAAGACACTCCTGGTAAACCGAAAACTAGAGCAAATGGAAAGACCTCTTACTGTTCGTGGACATAGAATCTTGACATCGTTAAAATTTTTCTTTTTTTTAAAGATTTTATTTGACAGAGAGAGATCACAAGTAGGCAGAGAGGCAGGCAGAGGGAGAGGGGGAGGAAGCAGGCTCCCCGCCAAGCAGAGAGCCGGATGCGCCCGATCCCAGGACTCTGAGAGCAAGACCTGAGCCTCAACCACTTAGCCATCCAGGCGCCCCTCCTTGTTTCTTTTTTATTTTTATTTATTTATTTTTCCTTCTTTCTTTTTTAATAGTTTGTTTTTAAATGAGGTAGGCTCCACGCCCAGTCCGGAACCCAACATGGGCCTTGAACTCAAAACGGTGAGATCAAGACCTGAGCTGAGGGATGCCTGGGTGGCTCAGTTGATTAAGAGGTCTGCATTTGGCTCAGGTTGTGACTCCAGGGTCGTGGGATCGAGTCCCTCATCAGGCTCCTTGCTCAGCAGGGAGTCTGCCTCTCTGCCTGCTCTGCCTGCCACTCCCCCTCCTTGTGCGCTTGCTCTGACAAATACTATCTTTAAAAAAGCGGAGATCAAAAGTCAGACACTCAAATGACTGAGCCCCCTAGGCGCCCCTCCACCGTTTCTGTTATATAAATTTAATATGCTTCCAATAAGAATACCAAGAGGTTTTGCTATCTTTTTTTAACCTAGACAAGTTGATTCTAGGTTCATATAGAGAAATAGGCACATCCAGGAAAACTCTTCAAAAGAAGATTAATGGGAGAAGTTCTTCCAGAAATTAAAACATTTATATAATCCCAATAATTCTGTGGCATTGGCTCATGAATAGACCAATGGAAAAGAATTGGATGTACAGAAGAGACCTAAAAGCATCTGGGAATTTTAGTATATGCTAGGGTGTCTTCTCAAAATAGAAAAACAATATACTGGCCAATAAGTGGCATGAAAACAACTGAATAGCCATCTAGAACAAATTGAAGCTGGACTGATGCATACTATCTGGATAAACTCTAAGTGGATCAACAATTTAAATGTAAAAAAAAAAAATGAACCCATAAAGGTGCTAGATGACAGTATGGGAGAATTTATTCCTTTATAGTCTTGGAAGGGGTTTATTCTCGATGAGTCAGTAGCAGTATTTCCTATCAAAGACTAAATTTGTAACTGGTGCCTCTCCTAGGCAGCTTTCCTCTTCTCTGAAGTGTGTAATTTCCCCGTTTTGTAAAAGGACACCCCCCTCAAGTGAGTTTCTAAGGTAGATTCCCAGAATCATCATGCAGTTGGATCTCCCCCATTGGAGTTTACTTAATTCAGTTCACTTAAGCCTTTTCCTTTAATTTGAAACTTGTCACATGTGGGCAGGCTATCATCCTCAGGAACTGGGTGACTGGCAAGGGATCTCAGGTCCACCACGAGTCCTCCCTGGGCGGACTGGCATCCACATTTGAGTGCGGAGGCACAGGGCGGGGGGCGGAACAAGAACAGCCCCTCCCCCGCGTGCTGCCGGAGTGGGAGGGGCGGAGCCGGCTCTTCAAGGGTGGGCTCACGAGCAAAGGCAAGGGTGAGGGGGCTGCGAGGTGAGGCCAGTTGTTTTTTTTAAATTTTTTTAAAGATTTTATTTATTTATTTGACACAGAGAGATCAGATCACAAGTAGGCAGAGAGGGAGGGGGAAGCAGGCTCCCCGCCGAGCAGAGAGCCCGACGTGGGCCTCGATCCCAGGACCCTGAGATCATGACCTGAGCCGAAGGCAGAGGCTTTAACCCACTGAGCCACCCAGGTGCCCGAGGCCAGTTGTTTTAAAGCAATTTCCGGGGAGACAGTCGGACTCTGAGGCCATTATTTCCTGTGGGCCAGGAAGAAACCCCCGGGGGCCAAGGGAAGAACCAGACTTCCCGAGGGGCCCCAGGTACGGCCGAGTTTAATCGGGAACAGGGTAAAGAAATGGCTGTCACCGTGCAAACAAATGTGATTCATCCCGAAGGCAGCCAGCAAACAGGGAACGCACGGCAAGAGGCCGGGCCAGCGCGGTGATTATCTGTCGCTGCAGGTGTTTCTGTCACCTCGAAATCGTTAGGCCTGCGCAGCTCTGCCACCCAAGTTAACTTCAGAAGGAGCTGTACAAAGGCAGCCTGTAAAGTTTCAGGTTTCTAGAAGGGATTCTGGAGACGAGCGTCGCGTCTGGATATTTTCATTCAGGGAACACTGGAGCGGAGAGGCGACAGGCCAGTCAGTCGCCGGGGAGACACCTACGGGCTTCAACACGTGGGTGGAAACAAGACCCTGACATTTCAAAACTTTGTTATTAGGAAAAAGACTGAAGATTGCCCAGCAGCACCTAAAGCCCCGACATCTTGGGAGAACACAAAGGGAACGATTTAAAACGGACCCAAAGGGACATTGCGGGGCGTGGGTTGGAGGGGAAACCACGCAGTTGCACTAGAAGGTTCGGATGGAGAGCCCCGCAGAGCCTGGCTGTGTCCTGCCAGCAGGAGAATGCCAAGTTAGTGATTATTTCATTAGGAAAATATTTGCTACACCTATAATCTGGAAGTGATAAACAACATACCAGAGCGGAACATTACTCTCCAGGATTAAATACCAAACAGAGGAACAAAGAGTTGACCCAGCTACAGGCCACTGGGATGAGGCCTCGTCCAGTTACCACATCAAAGACCCTTTAAGTAAGCCATAGGCAGAAAAGAGAGGAATCAATTAAGCCACTGGTTTAGAGAGGATTTCTTTCCAATTTGCCCCCCATCACTTGGTTATTCAAAAGATGTCCAAAGATTTAATGACACCTATCCCGAGCTATGTCAGCTCAGTACCTAATAGAAACTGGGCCCAGTTCAAGGAAGGTGATGGATGATGGGGGATGTGCAGCTCAGTACATGCATTTTCCAATTAGCTTGGCCCTTGCTTTGTGACTCACTGGCTTAATGAACGCCCAAGCTGGACAGTTCCGGACGTGATCCAGGTAGGTGGAGGAAAGCCCTGATTCAACAAAGGGAAAAGAATAAATGATTTTATGTGGATGTGGACGGGTTTCAGTCCACCACAGCAGAGAAAAACAATGCACAAAGCACTGTGATAAAATGAAGTGTGAACTGTGCTAATGGTATGGGAAAAAAATGTGCTAAACCTGGGGGTGGATGGGTCAATTACTTTTATGTAATCATGGGTCACAGAAGGCCAGGTTAGGAATGGATTTATTTGCAGAATCGAAATGAAAGCTTTCTCTCTTCTAATGAACATGTTTTTGGAGGTAATCAGTGTACTAGGTAACCTGTAGCTCCCGCTGTTCTCAGGCTTTTAGGAAACAGGTGTTTTTTATTTGTGTGGTTTTTCTTAATAGGCTTTATTGTTTAGAACAGTTCTGGCAAAGTTGAACAGAAAGTACCGAGAGTTCCCACACATCCCCCGCGCCTCAACACCTGCATAGCCTCTCTGCTTTCCATATCCCCCCGGCTGTGCATTTGTCACAGTGGATGAAGCTACACCGACCGGTCATTATCACCCAAAGTCCATTGTTTATATTAGGGTTCACTCTTGGTGTATTTTCTGTGGGATTGGACAGATGTGTGGTGACATGACCCCCCCATTACAGTGTCATACAGAAGAGTATCACTGCCCTCCAAATCTTCTGTTGGGCTTTTCTTTTTTTTTTAATTTCATAAATGTATTTTAGAAAATGTTAAACATGTACAAAGGAAGAGAGAATGGTATAATGATCCCCACCCACGTACCCATTACCTGCCTTCAGAAATTACCAACCATGGCCAGTCTCAAAGAGCCATTTTGCAAAAGGCCATGGGAACATAGCTATAGGCAGACTGGTATTACATTTGGGGAAAAAGGAATTTTTAAAAAAAAAATTACTTATTTGAGACAGAGAGAGTGCGTGCACAGGGGAGTGGCAGAGGGAGAGGGAGAAGCAGACTCCCCTGCTGAGCAGGGAGCCCGATGCGGGGCTCGATCCAGGGACCCTGGGATCATGACCCGAGCCGAAGGCAGACGCTTCACCAACTGAGCCACCCAGGTGCCCCAGGAAAAAGAAAACACTTTGAGGAAATTCCTTCTCAGTAATTTTTAAGTGAGTTGGTTGAATTATTGTGGGGTGATCATGTGTTAAGCACTAACTGTGCTAGGCACTTTGCAAATGACCTACTTGCTACTCCAAGTATGGTCCATGGACCAGCAGCATGGGGCCATCAGCTGGGAGCTTACTGGCCATGAAGACCATCCCGCCCCAGCCCTGACCTACTGAATCAGAGTCGGCAGTTTAACAAGATCCCCGCATGATCGGTATGCACATTAACAGTTAATACCGACTGCCTGACCCAAGCTAGATACTTAAAATAGCCTCCTAACCATCCTGCAACAACACTTCAAGGCAGGTACTATCTTGCCCAATTTATGGATGAGATCACTGAGGCTCAGTGATATTATTTGGTCTTCCCAAGATCTCACAGCAAATACATTTCGATCGGTTTGGCCTTACAGTTGATGATTATACTACTTAGACCATGCAGCCTCCCCACTAGGGAGTTCACTTTTAGGGCAACTCAGTTAAAAAGGACAGAGTATGTGTTTACACAACACACACCAACCAGCCATCCTGGCAACAACAAGAGCAACAGAAAACCCAACCATCTGCTATCACAAAAGCGGTCGCTTACTCCACCAAAAGACCTTTTCACTTTGCCATCCATTATTATAGCATCATGGAGACAGCTCAATATTTCCAGGGGGAAAAAAACAAAAACAAAACCTGGAGCAATTAGCCAAGTTCCTCCCTCTTGACAGTGACCTTTGACCCAAATATGGACCAAATTGCAATCACAGGCTCTCCCAGAATGAACGGAAGGTAGGTTACAGACCAGAACAGCAGGGCCACGCAGTTTAAAAAAATCTGCCTGACCGGTTTGACCTCGCAGGCCCAGAAAGGGTAGATAGTTGACCGACGGCGTTTTAGCTTTCCAACCCGCTGGGTGGTCTGAGCCTTTAGCTCTGCACCGAGAGCGAGGCTTACACAGAGGGAAGACCTCTCTCAGTGGCTGAGTACTGCTGGGCAAGGCCACAGGCCCTTTGGTTGGCTGAGGAGCTTTTTCAAAGGAATACTGCAGGAAAAGGTAGAAAAAGCAGCATTCCTGGGTCCTACCCCCAGGTTAGCAGTGACTCATCAGTTCTCGGGAGCTTCTCCCGGGTTATCCCGAGAGGAGATCAGCCCCTTTCCTCCTTTTTCGGCGGTCCTTGTGACTCGGGGGACCTGCATTAATGGATCAGCATGGCTGCTTGGTTTTGCAATGAGTTGATCTGATTAATTAGCTGGTAGCAGGGAACCTGATGAAGTTCTCAGCTCAAAGCCCCAGGGATCCAGCTCAGGGCAATCTGCCCTCACAAAAAAAAAAAAAAAAAAAAAAAAGGCCCGGTGAAGAGGCATGCAACATGGCCTGCTGATAGACACCACGGGGGTGATTCTGATTGACTTTGCACTTTACAACCCCGTGACCTGGGCACAGCTTACTGTTGTGCAACAGTCAATCCTACTGGAGAGTGGTAAGCGCACTGGCTTAACGAAGCGAGCTGTCTTTATGCATGAGATCAAATTCCTAGCACTGGGATCACTTTATCCCATGGTCTTTTTTTTTTAACCCCACATTCTAACGATTTCATAATATTTTATGGTCAACCTCACCCTCATGCTAAAAAATAGAAGGAATAGTAAGAATTGAGTCCAAATAGGCCAAAACACCCAGCCTAAGGTAAAATGGATAAGACTAAGAGTTATTTTAAGAATGTTTTCTTTTTTAAGATTTTATTTATTTGTTGGAGAGAGAGAGCGAGAGAGAGCACGCGCACAAGCGGGAGGAACGATAGGGAACCCAATGTGGGACTCGATCCCAGGACCTTGGGATCCTGACCTGCGGCCAAAGGCAGATTTCACCAACTGAGCCACCCAGGCGCCCCTTAAGAATGTTTTTCTATTTCAAGATTGCTTTAGCTATTTGGGGTCTTTTGTGGTTCCATACAAAATTTAGGGTTTTTTTTGTTTTGTTTTGTTTTGTTTTGTTTTTTGCTCTAGCTCTGTGAGAAATGCTGTTCGCATTTCAATAGGGATTGCATTAAATCTGTAGGTTGCTTTGGTGGTAGAGACATTTTAACAATATTTGTTTTTCCAGTCCATGAGCATGGACTGTCTTTCCACTTCTTTGTGTTGTCTTCAGTTTCTTTCCTCAGTGTTTTATAGTTTTCAAGGCATAGGTGTCTCACCTCTTTAGTTAAGTTTATTCCTGGGTATTTTATTATTTTTGGTGCAATTGTAAATGGGATTGTTTTCTTAATTTCTCTTTCTGCTGCTTCACTATTAGTGTATAGAAATGCAACAGATTTCTGTACATTGGTTTTGTATACTGTGACTTTACTGAATTCGTTTATCAGTTCTAGTATTTGTTTGAAGTCTCTAGGGTTTTCAGTATATAATATCATGTCATCTGCAAATAGTGAAATCTTTACTTCTTCCTTACCAACCTGGATGCCTTTTATTTCTTTTTGTTGTTTGCTGTGTTTAGGACTTCCAGTACTATGTTGAATAAAAGTTGTGAGAGTCGACATCCTTGTCTTATTCCTGAACTTAGGGGAAAAGCTCCCACAAAAGACCCAAATAGCCAAAGCAATCTTGAAAAGGAAAAAAAAAAAAACTGGAGGTATCACAAATCGAGACTTCAAGTTATATTACAAAGCTATAGTAATCGAAACAGTGTGGTACTGACACAAAAACAGACAAATAGATCAATGGACTAGAATAGAAAACCCAGAAATAAGCCCATAATTATTTGATCAATTAATCTTCAAGAAAGGAGGAGAGAATATACAATGGGGGAAAGACAGTCTCTTCAACAAATGGTGTTGGGAAAACTGGACAGCTACATGTAAAAGAATGAAACCAGACCCCTGTCTTACACCACACAAAAAAACCAACTCAAACTTGATTAAGGACCTGAATGTGAGACACAAAAATCATAAAAACCCTAGAAGAGAGTAGGAGCAGTAATTTCTCTGACATTGGCTATAGCAACATCCTTCTAGATCTGTCTCCTGAGGCAAGGGAAACAAAAACAAAAATAAAGTATTGGGAGTACATCAAAATAAAAAGCTTTTGCACAGCAAAGGAAACAATCCACAAAACTACAAGACAACCTACTGGATGGGAGAAAATATTTGCAAATGACATCTCTGATGAAGGGTTAGTATCCAAAACATCTAAAGAACTTATACAACTACCAGTCCCAAGAAACAAATAATCCAATTAAAAAATGGGCAGAAGACACGAACAGACATTTCTCCAAAGAAAACATCCAGATGGCCAACAGACACATGAGAAAGTGCTCAACATCACTCGGCATCAGGGAAATACAAATCAAAACCACAGTGAGATACCACCTCACACCAGTCAGAATGGCTAAAATGAACAATTCAGGAAACGACAGGTGTTGACAGATGTTGGTGAGGATGTGGAGAAAGGGGAATCCTCTTCCGCTGTTGGTGGGAATGCAAGCTGGTGCAGCCCCTCTGGAAAACAGTATGGAGCTTCCTCACAAAATTAAAAATAGAGCTACCCTATAATACATTAATTGCACTCCTGGATATTTCCCCCCAAAATACAAAACCCCTTATTCAGGGCACCTGGGTGGTTCAGTTGTTAAGCGTCTGCCTTCGGCTCAGGTCACGATCTCAGGGTCCTGTGATTGAGCCCCAAATCGGGCTCCCTGCTCAGCGGGAAGCCTGCTTCTCCCTCTCCCACTCCCCCTGCTTGTGTTCCCCCTCTCACTGTGTCTCTCTCTGTCAAATAGATAAATAAAATCTTAAAAAAAAACCCTCATTCAAGGGGATCCATGCACCCCTATGTTTATGGAACCATTATTTACAGTAGCTACATTATGGAAGTGGCCCAAATACCCATCGACAGATGAATGGATAAAGATGTGGTAGATGCATACAATGGAATATTATTCATAAAAATAACGAAATCTTGCCACTTGTAACAACATGGATGGAGCTAGAGAGTGTAATGCTAAGTGAGATAAGTCAGAGAAAGACAAATACCATGGGATTTCACACATATGTGGAATCTAAGAAACAAATGAGCAAAGGAAAAAACAAGAGACAGAGAGACAAAGCAAGTAACAGACTATAACCTGTGGAGAAAAAACTGATGGTTACTGGAGGGGCGGTGGGAGGGGGGCTGGGTGGACTAGATGATGAGGACAAAGGCATACACTTACCATGATGCACACCGAGTCATGCATAGACTTGTTGAATCACTGTACCGCACACCTGAAACTCACATATCACCATATGTTAACTAGACTGGAATTAAAATAAAACTTCGTGAAAAATAAATAAAAGTAACCATTTGAGTTACAAAAAAAATGTTTTTTCTAAACATTGAAGAACATTTTATTTATTTTTTATTTTTTTATTTTTTTGTTATTATTTGCCCCAGGGGAACAGGTCTGTGTTAAAGATTTTATTTATTTATTTGACAGAGACAGTGAGAGACAGAGCACAAGCAGGGGGAGCGGGAGAGGGAGAGGGAGAAGCAGACTCCCCGCTGAGCAGGGAGCCTGATGTGGGGCTCGATCCCAGGACCCTGAGACCATGACCTGAGCCGAAGGCAGACGCTAAACCAACTGAGCCACCCAGGGGCCCTAAAACAATATTTTTAATACTGTACTTGAATGTTTTGAACACGACATTTTCCCTCTGAAACTTGCACAAAGATGCTGCTACCGTGTTTATCTAAATGACCTCTTTTGTCAGTTTAGGAGGTCAGTCATTATCCCTCTTTTGCAGGTGAGAAAACTGAGGCCAGGAGGGTTGAAGTTACCTGCCTCCCAGCAGGAGGCCTCCCAGCCAGCAAGGGGCAGAGCCCCAAGCATCTTCCCGACCACAGACTGGCCCTGTGGTTTCTCCAGCTACCGCAGATTGAAGAAATAGCCCAACAGGAGCCACAGAAATCACCCCCTAGGAAACCAAAGCAGCTCAGCACCTGTCAGGATTATTAAAGCAGTTGGAGATATGTTTTCACTTTGGAAATTACCAATCACGCACAGTTTCTTTAGTGAAGGGGAAACCATTGGGCAATGAGCAGCTGTATTCACCAATCATACTTCGGGCTGTCAGCCTTCGGACTGGAAGCTGCCACGATGGGGACCCAGAGCAATGCCACTTGGGGTGGGGCACACAGCTAGCTGTCCTCTCACCTTCCCTCCCTCGATGCTCATACTCTTCTCCCCTAAGGGGAAGTGTGGAATGTTCTAGAAGGCAGGAGCCCCCATTCAGAAAGTGGGGAGCTAGGGTACTGTTGGAGGAGGTACTTCAAGGAGGAGGAAGGTATTCATTAGTTTGCAGTGTCTCCTGGGCCCCAAATCAGGTGCCCTCCCCACCTCTACCTTTTGAAGTCATCTCTTCTAAAGGGCACATCCTAAGGGGTCTGAGTCTGGATTTGTGTATGCGCGGCTCTCGGGGAGGAGAACAAGGTGCTCTCTGTGAAGAGCAAGTTCAGTTTGTGCAAAGTGGAAAGACTGCAAAACAGTCCTGGGGCGAGGGGGTGGGGGATCCAAATTAATCCTAGCCCATTGAACCCCCATGGCTTGACTTCTGCTAGCCCCTTGTGGGCTTAGCATGACTTTGAGTCATTATTTTCCGACGCGCCGGGCGAAGTTCTCTGACCCACCACGAGTGAGTCCTGGGGAGTTGGGCTCGGGTTGGGATTATCTCCTTCCCCCATGAATAGTAGATATGATGGAGATAACACAGTCCCAATCAGATGGGAAATGAATTCCACACATGCGCCGCTTACATTTGAAAGGCTCCAACCGGAGGCCAGACTATTTAACCTATCAGTAAGGAAAGGATTTCTGGAATTTTCTGTGAGCCTTCCAGGCCTCCTGCATCTTATCCCTCTCACTAGGTAAAAGAACGGAAGAAGGAGATGCTCATTTGGGATAGAACAGCATGTGACAGGAAAATGAGTGCATGAGCGCGGCTTTTGTAATATTTAATCTAAGGGTAAGAGTTTTGATAATTATAAGTTTGTAGGAGGAAGTGATGTCCTTGCTCTAAATATTTGTATCACATACCTCAGGATCCTGGAGAAGGTTCCGGTTGGCACGATGTAGCAGTGGGATGGACACTTGGAAGGACTATAGAGGGAATTTGGGCACAGGGTGAGAAACTGGCCTGGAGAAGCCGCTCCTTCGAGCCCGTGATTCCGTGAACGCTGGAGGTGCCAATTCATTTTGATGAGGGAACTGCAGTTTTTTAAAGTACAAGATTATAGAGATGGGAGAACAAATTAACGGTGGCCAGAGGTTAGGGATGGTGGTGGGGGGCGTTAGGCAGAGTGGGTGCGAATACAGAGGGATACACCAGGGAGATCTTTGTGGTGACAGAATAGTTTTTTTTACCTTGATCCTGGTGGTGGTCACACAAATCTATACATCTAATTAAAAATACGACTATACACACACATTGTACCTATGTCAATTTTCTGGGATTTATATGGTACTACAATTATGTGTGATGTAATCAGTGGGGCAGATTGGGTGAAGGGCAACTTCCTGTGAATCTATCCTTATTTCAAAATAAAAAAGTCTAAAAAATCCAAGCACAATTCTGCATTTCTTTTATTTTTTAATTTTTAAAATTTATTTTAATTTTTTAAATAGATTTTTAAAAAACGATTTTATTTATTTATCTGACAGAGAGAGAGACAGCAAGAGCAGGAACACAAGCAGGGGGAGTGGGAGAAGGAAAGCAGGCTTCCCGCCGAGCAGGGAGCCCGATGTGGGGCTTGATCCCAGGACCCTGGGATCGTGACCTGAGCTGAAGGCAGATGCTTAAGCACTTAACCAATTGAGCCACCCAGGCGTCCCTCAGGCATTTCTTTTAAGTGACCATGAAACCTTTCATTTATTCCATTTTTCTTTTCAGAGAACCGTACCCACATGTCCCCACCCCCGAACACACCGTAACTGTTGAGAATTAGAACTACAAACTTAAAAAGAAACGTTTCCTTTTCTTCATTGGGTGAAAAAAAGTCAGAGAATGAACATGTCCTTTTGAAATTTTACTCTACAGATCTGATGTGTCAGACAGAGGCCATCTGATCGGTAAAGCCTCCAACAGACTGGGAAGATTATATATCTGACCAGGCCAACTCTTCTCCCTGCCACGGAAAAAAAAAGCAGAAACATGTTATTTTTTTTTAAAGATTTGTTTATTTATTTATTTGACAGAGAGAGAGAGAGAGAGAGAGAGAGAGAGAGAGAGAGAGAGAGAGATCACAAGTAGGCAGAGAGGCAGGCAGAGGGAGAGGGAGAAGCAGGCTCCCCGCTGAGCAGGGAGCCCGATGCGGGCCTCGATCCCAGGACCCTGGGATCATGACCTGAGCTGAAGGCAGAGGCTTTAACCCACTGAGCCACCCAGGAGCCCCAGAAACATGTTAAACTCCTTTCATGCCTTCTACGTGAACAGAAACATAAGGGTAGGAAAGGAGGGAGAGGGCAGGCCGGGATGGGGGTGGGGGTACGGGGTCTTGTGGTTCTCGAATGAGAGGCTCTTCCCAGCTCAAAGGGAGCTGTGCTTCTGGGTTGGGAAACTACCTCAGGAGGTCAGGCCCTTGGAAGAGAAACAGCTCAGCTAGCCTCAGAGAGGGGGCACTTTGAGTTGAAGGGAGAAGTGAGACCCAGCTTTTCCTCCCCACCTTCCCAAATACGC
Organism: Ailurus styani; assembly: GCA_002007465.1. Lineage (NCBI taxonomy): Eukaryota > Metazoa > Chordata > Mammalia > Carnivora > Ailuridae > Ailurus > Ailurus styani. The sequence continues at coordinate 2,621,671 of LNAC01000230.1, read as the reverse complement.
CAGAAGAGGAGATGGACCGAGCCTGGCCCTTCAGTGGGAACAGGTGGTTGTAACGGGCAGGTTCTACAGGAACTTGGTGTGGGAGCACCTGCCGCAGGCTGTCAGTTTCCTGACACACTCTAGCTCCCAGAGGCCCCATCTTGGCCTTCTTAGATTCCATGCATCTCAGTGAAACTTCTTGAATGCATCTCATCTCACCATGCAACCAAATACTGGACTACATCCTGTCTCATCTTATTCTGCAGGCCTGCTGGGTTCAAATCCTAGTTCTACCACTTACTAGCTATGTGATCTTGGGCAAGTTGTCTTTTTTTAATGCTTTTTTAAAATAGATTTTATTTATTTATTTGACAGAGAGAGAGAGAGAGAGAGAGAGAGAGAGAGAGAGAGAGAGAGAGAGAGA